>JAOXNO010000013.1:93369733-93398023 GCA_028565335.1 Limnodromus scolopaceus | reverse complement strand
AAGGAAGGAAGGAAGGAAGGAAGGAAGGAAGGAAGGAAGGAAGGAAGGAAGGAAGGAAGGAAGGAAGGAAGGAGGAATGCCAGCAAGTGTAATATGTAAGTATGTAAGAAAGGTAAAGGTAATGCTGAAGCCAGTGTTTTTTAAACTTATCTATGTAAGACGTGTGGTATTTCAGAGATGAGACCAGTTCAGTGCTGTTGATCAGATAAACGTTGCAATTGACCTAGTTTGAGGAAAGATGAATTGTCAGGCAATTCCTAACTCCATTAATGGGTTAATAATTTTAGTATGCTATTCTTTTTTGAAAAGGCTTATTTAAATGTTTATCAGTTGTGCAAAGTGGAGCAGCACTGGAGATTCGCAAGGGAGAACTGATCATTGCCTATGCATGGAAGCGTTGTAGGAAGATTAAAATAACATTGAGTATATTCTGTAAATGAAGGAGAGAACTAAAAGAAGCCTCCAGAGTCCATTATAAATTTTAATAATACATCAAGGTAATGTAACTGAATAACCGATCTCTGAGGGAAGAAACACAACATTTGGCTAATATTACAATTTAAATTATGAAAACAAAAAGAGCTTTTAGTTAATCTTGTCTTTCTGCTTTTATTCTTGAGGCTCTTTTTTATTTTCCCTGAATCCAAAACACCATGTAAACAAATAAAAGTACGGGAGAAAATAAACAGTTTGGCATCTCAGTAGATTAATTAATGCGCTTCAGCCTTGGCACCAGTAGGCGAAAATTATGTGCATAAATAATATCACTAATTAAAAAGATGCAGATTAACATGCAAATAATGTTAATGAGGATCTGCAATTCCAGAGTGGATTCGCATAACATCAACAATTTAATGGGTTGGAAGGCTTGTGTTTGCATTACATTAATAAATTTCAAAGACCTTGCATAAAAAAGTTCTGTTCGAGCCTCTGTTTCCCACTTGTGAGTTGTAAATTCTGTGGGCAGTAGCAAACGCTCATCGGCAGATGCCAAAGTCATTATCTCAAAGACTGTTGAGATGGTGCCATGTGCCAGTGTGACCAGCTGTTGGGAACTGGGCAGTAGGCACTGCACTGTGCCAATTATTCATATTATTTGGGTTGTCTTGATATTTATTTAAACTGATTAATATTTTGTGCTCTGCATCTTGATCTGGAGGGAAATCATTTTAAGCAAGCAAAGTTTTTAAAAAAATCTTATTAGCCTTTGATGTGTCATGGATGGTTGAATGCATAATGGAATTGATTAAGCAGACATAATTTCTAACCATAGGCAAAAACAATATAAGATGTCTCTAATGATGTCATATAATGTTGAGATAAAATATCACACGATCAAACTCCAAATGAATCGTAATAACCCAGATTTTACTGAAAAATGAGATGAAAAATGAGAACTGTTACACTGCAGTATCCTTTTTCACTCTTGAATTGGGGAATGCTCCTCTGAGGACACTTCTTACAGAAAGAGCAAAGGTTAAGAAAGATTAGAGCAAACTCATTTTTAAATGCCATGTAACTCTTCATTAATTTTCTTTCCTATTCTATGATAATCGTTATCCATTCCACACCCAGCCATTTCTCTGTGGCTTTGAGACAACACGACACACTGGACAACGTAATTTCCTGAAGATGGACCCTTATAACATGCTAGAATTGTCCATCTGTGTAAGCTCTGTCTGAATGATTTAGGAATCAGGGTTACCTCATGTACAAATAAGGCTATTAGATGCACAAAGTGGTGGAAAGAAGGAGCAAAACTCCAACATCAACTCAAAATGTTTCTTCACACACCTAAGACTCAAAAAATAAAGACAAAAAGTATAACCTTTTATTTATATCTCTTCTGCCTCTCCAAGTCTCATCTAGACCTTAAAATTATTGTCAGTTATGAAAACTTTGCAAAGTGATTTGAAGGTGAAGAAATTCTGCATAAACACTTTGCAAGAGAAAAGCAATTGTAAGACAAGGCAAGAAGTGGATCACCACTACAGCCAGACAACTTAATTTCTAAATTAAAAAATAAAAATAAATTTTTTTTAAAAAAAAGTTTACATTGCCTTGCCTGAGCTTATGTATCAAATCTTTGTTCTGTGAACATCTCTTCCCTTGAAGCCCTCACTCGTGCAATAGCCTCAGTTTCTGCCTTCACCATGTTTAGTGGCACCATCGATGGATAAGAACTTCATGCATGCCGAGTGGCCGGTGACCAGGCTGGTAAGCACATAATGGCTGAAGTTTTCCCCTACCAACACTCTGTTCAGAGCTCCTTGCTATGTGAACATTATGTGAAGCATATGGACATATTCAAAATAATATTTGAAATTCTCTTTTTAGCATGTCTGAGATGATTGGCAAACATGTTCCAGAGTTACTGAAGATAGAGGAGGATTCACTGCTGACAAAGCAAAAATGTGACTGAGTAATCACTATTTCTTTAGGAAAGCAGGTTGGAAGTGTTGATCATACTTTACAGTGAAAGTGGTGTAATTAAGGTACAATTGGTTTGGGTTACTGTGCACTTAAACAGTAGTGTTCTTGATATCTGTAGTTACTACTAATTTTAATATATAATAAAAATAGTGATATAAATGGAATTTACTAAATATATAAGGATTCTAATTACATATCTATTAAAGAGAAAAAGGTAATAAGTATATGAATTAATGTTAATTACATGTTGATAAGAGCTATCACAACAGAAATGCATTTCACTTTATAGATAATTACAGAAATTACAGTATTGTAAGACTACACCAATATTTCCAACCCTCAAGCACAAATTTTAATGTGTAACACTTCAGCATAGTAGAAAAAATACCATTTTATAAAATTTCATAAATTTTATGTATTTGAAGATGTTTCATGGGTACCATGGAAATACAAGGTATTTAGCTTTCGGCATAGTCTTGGAAGAAGAGAGTATTTTTCAAATACAAGTTACTATATGGAAAACTTAGTCATGTATATTCACACACAAGACAAAAGAATACGTCCTTAGTGTAGGTTTAAATCTTTATTGTAAAATTATAAGGTAACACTGTTTTGTCTATAGATATTATGTGGGTGAACACTAGTTTTTTTGGAAGATCTGCCTTATATGCTTGATCAAATAATAAGTATAATGCTCAATATGAACCAATATTTATCCAAACTGATATACACATTTCAAATAAGATAGCAGAAAGATTGTCAAACTGCCGTGTACTATGCTTAGAGACTAGTCAAATATGACTAAATCTAAAGGTCTCAGAAAGGCTGTGCAGTATCTTGAGCTTGCTTTCACAACACAGGCATACTTGAGAGTATGAGAGTGAACAATTCAACATGATCATTTAACAGAAGATGTTTGAAGAGTTTAGTTTGCTTTCAGGGAAAAGGGAAAACCCCACACCTTTCAAAGCTTGAAAAGTTGTGAAATGGAGCAGTTTTTATGTTGATTTTGTTGACTATATATTATATTGACTTATATTGACTATAATAAAAATAATTATCGGTTTCTTCCTTGTCTTCTAGGCTCATCTAGTACAACAAAAACTTATTGATTACTAATGTGTATTGACACTTCCCAAACAATCTCTGTCACCTAATTCCCTTAGTCAGGAACTAGAGTTAATATACAGACTTCTGCAACTTTGATTCAAACAAGCAAAACAGAGCAAGTCCCAGTAATATTTCTTGACGTGCTGTCTGTCTTTCCTCTTTACTACCGCTGTTGGTGGAGCAAGTACCGCTTTGTCAAAGGCTTGATTGCTTCGGAAATATGTCTCAACCCTTTCTTAGATAGACTAAACATAAATGTGTGAATAAGGCTTAGTCTTCATGAATTGTTTGTCCATTAGCCGTCCTGTTGAGACTGTCCCAGGGTGCTGCCAGGTGCCAGTTAGAGCAGTAGTTGCATTAAAGTCCTCTCATGTTATACGATGTGCATGCTCTGTCCTAACGTGGCACACAGAACTTTGGCTGCTGGAAATTTTGGAACCTCTGACAGAATAACCTTTTTACTTCTTTTTTTTTTCCCATTTGAAATTGCTATCCTAACTTTAGCCATCATAACAGATGTATCACACTCCATTTTTTACCAGTTCACTTTTTTGACAGCCTATTTAAAAAAAACACTATTAACTGTGACACAAATTCCTCTGTATTACTCATCAACATACAAGGATTTTTTTCTGTTTTCCGCTTTACTGATGTTCATATGTATTTCCACTTGGACTTTAAGAAGAGATCCACAGAGAGCTAAGAGCGATGTTTGTGTCTCCTCAGATACACAAATATCACTATAAATATCCTACATGTATTCAAAAATCTGCAATCAAGGAAATAAACACCACTACTTTTATTGAAAGAGCAACAGAGCTGCAAGGATAAGGTCAGAGTTCAGGAAATGGTAAAGTACAAATTAAGTGAAACCTTATCTCTGCCTTCTCTACTATGATCTTTTAATTATTTCTGTTCTGTAATTAAGATTTACATATCAGTACAGTATTGGTACAAATAGAATAATGCAAAATGTATCTTTAATTGGGCATAATTCTGAGAATAGCAGTCTTTACTATAGACGAACTAATTGTAAAGACTTATGGAATGAATATTCCATCCAGTCTTACTTTTTCAATCTGTAGAAAACAATTAATTAATAGTTTCATAGTAGGTGATCATCTTAACTCTCAATTGCAAGAGTAATGCATAAGCAAAAGGAATAAATCCATAAAACATTAAATATTTATCCCTAAAAAATGAACCATCCTTATGTATATAGATTAGTGCTTCTGTTCAAGTCGTGTCTGGCGTATAACACAGGAATGGATAAAGAGGTAGGTCTTTTTTCTCCTGACCCTGTGGCAGAGTTAGTTCAAACATAACTGAAATCTCCCAAATAGCTGCTTGAATTTTTCTAGGTAGGACTGACTTCCTACCACTGGAAGGACTGACCACTCCATTAGTCAAGGACTGCAACATTTTGATCTTACCACTTTCTACAACTACCTGAAAGGAGGTTGTAGCAAGATGGATGTTGGTCTCTTCTCCCAAGCAACAAGTAATAGAACAAGAGGAAACAGCCTCAAGTTGCACTAGAGTAGGTTTAGATTGGATCTTAGGAAAAAATTATTCACTGAAAGGGTTGTCAAACATGCTGCCGAGGGCAGTGGTTGAGTCACCATCCCTGGAGGTATTTAAAGGATGAGTAGGTGTGGCACTTCGGGACATGGTTTAGTGGTGGACTTGGCAGTGCTAAGTTAACAGGTGGAATTGATGTTATTAAAGGTCTTTTCTAACCTAAACAATTATATGATTCTGTGATTCAATGATTTTGGATTTCTGTACTCATTCATCTTCCTTTGCTACATAATTACTCAGAATAGTGCTTGAAGAAATACAGAAGGTTCTTAAAATACTGAGTAAAACTCAGTATCATTAAATGTAAAGTAATGTAGATGTCTGAATATGTTATGTTGTTTATACCTGCATTCTACCAGGCTCTAAATCAGCTATTACCACTCTGGAAAGCAGCATACAGCTCAGTCTCTAAAACTGCAATCTGAACATTCAACAGCACATATAAAGGCAAATGTAATTATTAGGAAAGAAAGTGAAAACACAGAGATCATAATGATAGCACCAAACATGCATTCTGCAGCCATGTCTCAAACAGAATCATAGAATGATGTGGGTTGGAAAGGACCTTAAAGACCATCAAGCTCCCACCCCCCTGCCACGGGCAGGAACACCTCCCACTAGATCAGGTTGCTCAAAGCCCCATCCAGCCTGGCCTTGAACACTTCCAGGGAATACTTCACACAGCTCCAGTCATCCAGTTTCAGAATAAATGTATATGAATTAGAGAAACTACAGAGGAGGCAGAAGTCCCATAATTCCTGAAAAGTGAGAAACAAAATAGAATAGAGTAGGGAAAAGAGAGCTAAATTGAGATGTGAGAATTTTACAATCCTGAAATCCATGAAGGTGGTAAATAAGTCATTCCATACTTCTGATAAGCACAAGACATAGCCTTTGGAGAGTTTGCCAGTGATATTAACAGACAAAAAAATAAAGAAACTTTTTTTTTATGTCACATGTAATGAAACAGGGGAGTTGCTCATCACAGGAGGCCAAAAATATAAATGGCTTCTGAAAGGCTAGGCACGCTGCTAAAGACAGGTCCACCTCAAATGCAAAGCCTGACAGTCTAGATAGACTCCAGCTCTAGATAATCAGCACTTAAGCAATTTTGCTAAGCTGGAAGGTCTTCTGGGGGAATTGGATACTTTTGCCTGGTACCTTATGTTCTTTAAGTATGTGCTACTGACCACTCTTCAAGGAAAATACGGGACAAGAAATATCTTTGTTCTAGGCAGTTTGGCTGTTTTTAATCCCCAATGTTAGCCTCGTGGGTATGCTTTGGTATATGAGTAATCTACCCCTGAGGTCTCTCAGTTACCCAAAGTTTCTTGAACAATATGGGGATCATATTTCTGTCATATCTATAAGTAAGCATTCTAGACTTGCCATGCACAAATGCTAGCTTCTTTCAGACATACATTCTACTTAAATCCCATGGTTTTCCTATTAATGGAGACTAAACAATGGCCCTGAATCACTACTATGATTTCTGTAATTCCTCTATAGATTCACTTGTGCAAAAATCTGAATAGTACAACACCAAGTCAGTTCCAGATTTTTATAAATTCTGAAAGAATATAGTAGTAGCATGCATAGTCTTTATAGAATAACATATATCACAAATTAATGCCAGAACTGTGGGTTAATTAGAGCAGCAATAACCACTGCATCAAACCTCTTAATTTACTTGCCAGGTTAGGCAAAGTATTCTTATTTATATGAACCCATTACTTTAGAACTGATTGCCATCTTCAGAAAACAATCTTAGGAGTTCCTAGTAGATTTTAGTAGCTTATTGGGAACAAAGTTGAATAAGTCATTAAGGAACTATGAGACTGTTGAAGGAAAAAGTTGGAGCAGCCAATAGAGAATAGCACCTTTAATAAATCCTTTATATATTGTGGCCACATTTTCTGTCTTTTGGGTATATTGTTCCCATATTCTGTTGCCAAAAATCTTAATTACATCTATTTCAGTATTTATTTTTGGGCCTGTACAGAATGACACATTAAAAGGACGAGGACATTTCCTAACTGACAATTCATTCTGAGTACAAACCAGCTGCAAATGAATGGAGAGCAGAGATACTCATGGGCTTTTTAAACCAGAAATCAGAGCAAACAGATCAGGAGAGTTTTGTTTGCTGTTTGTATTTTAGGAAAGCACTGGGTTTGATTTAGGAGGCTTTGATCTAGGCCCATTATCTGAGCTGTAGTTCTGGCAAGAATAGAACTTCCAAGGTGCATCCCCTAGAACAGATTTTGAAGTGCAAATACTGTGAGAACATTTCTGCAGTTTTTCTACCTATGCCTACCCTACCCAAGAGCTGGAAAATCATAGTCTGTATAGTTTAGATAATGGCACATAATGATAATACGTGAGATAATTTTGAAATTTCCTATTTAAAGGAAATAAACCCAACCCAACAGCCTTTTCTCCTTGATCTGATTGTTTCTCCTTGTTTTCTCACCTTTGAACACAATGAGCACTCATTTTAGTGCCGGTGTTTTTGTAGATTTTTATCAGAAAACTCACCTTAAGTTATTTCCTCAGTAGCTCCTAATAGTAAAAATGGTCCTAATACCAAGGTCCAAATCCTACACAGGTATGTTGATAACTGATTTACTGTATTTTCTTGCAAAGCCAAGGCTGGCTTTCTGCTTATTCTTTGCCTCTCAGTTCTGCTGTGATAAAGCTAAATGGTGCTCAGGGCAATACAATCACCTTCTTAAGCAAGAGGGATAAATCCTGGGTGTCCCAAGCTCACAGCATCCATGTAAGGACCATCCTGTCAATGGAGTTCAAGGCACTAGGATTTGATGAGATTCTTACCTCATTCACAGAGGATATGCATCTTCTGGGAAGATAGGGGGTGACGGGAAACAGAGGGGAAATTTATGAAATAGTGAGCAACCCCAGCAATAACAGAACAGCCTCCCCCTATTCTTCTCCCTCTTTCCAACATGCATTGTTTTGCATGTAAAGAGCATGGACCTATACTGGGAAGAAGCTAGGCCGCAGAGATCTAGATTAATTTTTCTGAAGTCTCTTTTGCTTTTTCCTGAAGTCTGTAAACCTCATGGGATGTCTCATGTCTAGGGGAGCCATACTGCTAGCCCTCTAATACTAGGTGACTACAACATTAGGAAGTCATCAGTGGTCCATGCTGTACGGTGTGAGGCTGGCTCAAGTTCCATGAGGGCAGGGACTTTTCTGAGGACCAACATTTGATGTTCACCAATATCATATCTTCTAAGAGCTAGAATCAGGCTATGTACAATTTAAGACAGCTCATCTTTGCTCTCATCTAAGCAGGAAATAGGTAAAATGCATAAAATATTGCATAGTCTCATGTGTAATTTCACAAATACCATCGTAAATCACATCACAGACAGCAGAGATTAATACCACTGCTTTCAATATAATTGAAATTTCTTTTTTTCAACAGCTCCATACACTGTACCAGTAAGAAACCTGGATGATCTTTTTTCTTTTTAACCATTTCCAGTTACAACATGCTAAATGGTGCTGCTTACATCTCTTGACTAAATATTTCTTAGAGTTACTGACAAATATTAAAAAAGAGAAGATAAAGTTCAGACAAACATGATGTGAAAAAAAAAAAAGTTAATGTCACAAAAGTAAATAATCAGAATCAAGAAATGCTGTAAGGCTTATCAGTAGCAGAGTGATGAAATAAGCTCCAGAGAGAAAACACAAGAAGTTTAATTTTATGACAGTGACATATCATCATTAGTTGACATGTGGAAGAAAACTGATTTAGTTGAATAAAATGTAATTTATGCTTGTTGCTTATTATGGAAAAACAATAGAGGCATTGAGTTAATATTGTCTTAACAAGTTCATATTAACATGAGGTTTAAATACTTATTTCTTTTAGATACCCTTGAAATGGCAGTAAACAAAATGGAGAATGTTAAATGCTGTTTGAATGCTTTTATAGGAGTTCTTTGAAAAATAAATTAATACAGAAAGAATAACAGATTGCTTAAAAACTCCCTGGTTGTTAGTGTCTGGTGCATTTTGTGTACTGATTTCTAGAGTTATACATCCATGGCGTGAGATCATTCGAAAGCGTTTTAGCCATGGTAGAATCTATGCATTTAGAGATGAACCCATTAAATTTGATGGCACATTTTCTGCAGAATGAATACTGTCTTTCATTTTGTGGTCAAGAAGAAAGGAAAGATCCAGACACTCTCAGCAAACACCTGTGTAGCCTTGGGAAATGTCGAACTCAGGAGTTCAAATGTCACTTCTTCCAACTGCAATTCCCATGCAATTCATTGCCCTTCTTATTGACTTAGACCTTGCGCCCTAAAGTAGATGGCATTTAGGAAAGAGTTTTCTTCTACCCTCCATTTAAATAAAACCAACAAACAAAATCATATTAGTCGACATATCATGGAAATCTAGTATAAGATCCAGCTTTCTAATGTGATTATCATTCAAAGTCTTAGCCATTATGGGAGATTGACTTACAGAGCTAGCAAACCAGGTTTTTTTGCTCTCCCTCTAACAAGATCAGGAGTTAAAATCCAAAAATTTCTCTTTGAACACTCTCTACAGTGTGATTTGGTTCTCTAGAAGTCATTTTTCTTTTCCATTTCCCAAAGGATAGCAGAAGGCAATGCATACCTCAGCTATGCACTTCAGATATGCATCCTAATGCAGATTTCTTTCTACTAACCTTAGCACACTAAACCCAGGAACTTTCCAAAGTCATAAAGTGTTTATCAGTCATATGCATTGATCTGCAGATAGTAAAAATAAAAATAAGTGAGATCACTGTTAAAGAAAAGATAACTTTATCTCTGTCTGTGCGCACTTAGGGGTTTGGCACATAAGCTTTCCACCTGTTAAAATTTTATATTGATTTTGCATGTGCACGTGTATTGGTATGAATATGTATATCTTATGTGTGCATCTTGTACAAAGATATACATATACTAATCCAACTATTATCAAGAGCTGACCAGAAAAACGAAAGCAAGTCATTTTAAGATTTTGACATGTATTTTCGCTACATACCAGGTTTTTAACATTTTTTTAAAAGATATTATTAACTTATAGATAAGAGCCAAATCTCTTCGATTTAGGAGACATACAGGAACGGCGAGTTCCTGAGCAATTTTTGGAGTTAGGTTTAATTTAGGGACTAGAACCTTTTTCTTTTTCCTTACTTTCTAGATCAGTGCCTTTATCGCTAAATCCTCTCTTTTTTTTTTTTTTGGAAAGTGGTTACATTTTTGCTTCAACAAAACTTCAAGAAAATATGCTGATGAACTACTCTGCTCCTAAAATATCAGTTTTGAAAATAAAGGAAATCCCTTTCCTCCTTTTTCTTAAATGATGGGGCTACCTTACATTTATACACCAACTTCTTTGTTTCGATTTCCATGAGGATTGATGGGGTTTTGTGCAGATTGGCATAATTTATTGACGGCTGATGATACCTCCTGTACGAAGTGGGCATATAGAAATGGACTATATAGTCATATAGTGGACTATAAAAAAGTTTCTAAGCAAGTAAATAAATGATTGTAGCAAAAATTGCAATTTGTTTAGAAAACAGGTGTTTCAGGATAAAGAACACTTTTTCAATATTACCTTCATTTGAATTCATAACAAAAGAAAGTATGTAATTCTTAGTATTGCCTGTAATTAACATTATCTAACCTACCTATTAACGTAAGATTTTGTGTAAAGCATAACCAGTATGCCTTATTGTATAAAATTAAAGAATGTTGTAAATACATTAAAAATCTCACAAAGTCAATGTCAACTGCTGAAAATACTTGAAAAATAATGTTAGATCTTGTCACCTCACAAGTTCACGAGTCTTTATAGTTTCTTCAATATGTTTAATATAATGTAATAATGTAAAACTGAAAGCACTCAAAAATGCTCTCTTGGGACTCATTCAAAGCCTTTTTCTTTTTCCTTTTTCATCATTAAGTCTTTCTGAAGCCCCTGGGACAACTACTTTAAAACAATCTGTGGTGGTGTGATTTATATTTATATATCTAATGAAGTCTATGTTATAATAATTATTCTGATTTAATTTAAATAACTCCCTATCTGTTATCCTGCTAGGGATGGTCAAGAGAAATTTCTGTATACTTTAATATTAATTGTAAATCTGTGGTCAGTTAAAAAACGTAATAAAATGTCTTGGCAACAGCAGGTTTTTCTCTTTTGCATCTATGTTCTTCCCTCAGTATATTTTAACACTTCTTCCACACAATGATAAATAAATAAACTCTGTTTACATACAGTTCAAAAACATAAAGGGTTACATTTACAAGTGATGGAAGCAAGAAATACTTGCAGTGGTCAAAACTATACGCCAAAGGATTTTGAAAAGAAATCAAGCTAGGAAAAATATAACACAAGCAAGGTTTAGTTAGGCAACAAAACACAGAAAAGTTTAATAATTATTCACAGAGAGAAGAAAATAGAAAAAAAAAAGTGGTTAGAGCCAGCCACAAAAATGGGAAAGAATGAAATTTAAAAGACCTCTAACCAATCTTCTTGGCTTATGCTAATTTAACTGACACTGCATCACAAAGTGATTTTGGCTACCCAGATATAGGTGGATATTGGTACATCCACAGATACATACATACAAGTAAGACCACTCTGTGTTCCACAGGTTAGTCACTGCTAGGAGGATAAAACATGTCTTCTATTAAGCATTGTAAATGTTAGAAAAGACAATCAAAGGATCCAGAAGAAGAAACTATTTTGACTTCACGAAGGAAAGGTATCACAGGATGCATCATGAACCAACATTCCTTAGTCCATGTGAATGGATTTACAGTTCTTTCATTAAATATTGACTATTGTTTTGCTGCTGCTTCACAATACTTATCACTTCTGACATTAAGTAATCTAACATACATAAAGCAAAAAGATATGTTAGAAATTGCAAACACTTAATAATAGGAATGGAAGTCCTGAAAACACTTGAATAAGTATCTTCAGACATCATATGTTCTTTAAGATTAACTGTTATTATTACTCACTGAATGCTAGGAGTACACCATCTAAGGAATTGCTATATTTAAATGTCTTTACTACAATAATTACAGTATTACAAGAGAAAGTGGAAAAAAAAATAGACCAGGAAAATTCTTCTCTTTAAATAAACCCTAATTAAAGCTTGTTAAAAATATGATCTCAGAATTGCTCTTTTCTGAAATACAGGGTTTTGTGGACCAATTTTTCAATAAAGGTGAAATTAAAGACAAGAAGCTGACTATTTTCTTAGTTTAATTGGTTTTATAGACACTTATAAGTAAACATACACCAGTTCGTGTGTTCCATTAGGTATCTTTACTGTCCAGTCAAAAGAAAAAAACAAAACAAAACCCTTCCAGTGGTTTAAAGACTTGTTTATTGTGGAACTGTTTTGACTGATCAAATTTAGCACTGATGGAAAAGCTGGAGTCTGGCATGGCTTTTATGAACTTAATGAGCAAGTGTGAAGTCATCATGAAATTAAGTTATTTGCAAAATGAAAGCCATGCAAAGGTTTTATGCTTATGATGCTGGAGATGACAACAGTGTGCACACACATGACCAATGGAAGAGTACATTCCGGAAGAAACCTCTTAACATATAATTCCATATGAAGTGGTATCACAATCTGGAAAAATGCAAAAATTTTGCAGAATATGGAGTAAAGATAATATGAGTGATCCTCATAATGAAAACCGTCTCTGATGAGCCAGACCCAAAGCCCATAAAGGCATGTATACACAGTCACATATTTCTAGGATAAATTGTACTGTGAGCAGGGGAACATTTTTTCAATGTTTTTACACTTGATCATGGTCATCGAAAAACAAATGCCTGACTGACTACAACCCATTACCTTTCTCCTTAGAACTTTTGCTTCAATTAGGTAGTAGTGCCAAACAGGGAATAGACACAGATCTTGGGAATATACACAGATCTCTGTGAATACAAACTATGTCAACTTTGTTAGGAATGGCAAACAAAGCAAGATGTGTTGGCAGCAACAAATGTGTATGAGGTACTACGGATTTTGGAATGGAAGGCAGATGTGCCAGTGCAGTCATTTACACAGTCATATCACCTTGACTTAGTCTCCATGCCACACACCTTTGCAAACTTCATCCTAAAAAGAGGGGTATTTACATGGTAACACACTGGTCTTCAGGGAAAGTTGGTCACATAAGCAATCTCTTCTGCTCATGTCCTGTGACACTGGTCCCAGCTGAAGTTTCCTGGGTGAAGTTGTATAAAAGTTGCTTTTGCTAAAACTCCTCTCCCAAGAAAGCATATCAGTGCTAATCCAGCAATGAACAGTGTAGCATTTCTTCTGAGACTGAACATTTGCAAAACCCATGTACATACCCATTTAATACAGTGATAGTTTTCTTGATAGAGATAATACTGAAGAAAGGGGAAAAGAGTAATATCTCAGGTCATTAATTTCCCTAACTACTTCTTCTTAAAATCTATTTTGAAGAAAAAACAGTCTTTAAAAGTTAGAAAAACAAAATTTACAAATTTACTTGACATAGGTTAACAATTAGAGTGATTTCAATGCAAGGCCTTATAGGATATAATAGGAATAGTAAGTGTAAGATCCTAGTAATTGTTATTTTTTAAAGCAAGCGAAGGACAGCAGAACAAAAAATCAAGGACAAACATACAGCAATGATTTGAAATACTAGGAAACACCCAGAAAGAGACAAGAGAGAAAGTTAAAGCATAAATGGTGGTGCATAATTACATAAATGAATTCATGTTCATGCAAAACTAACAGTCAATTCTAATTGAAGTATAAGAAACATCCTATTAAGAGTCAACATTTGCTCTGTGCTGTTTGGAATACTTTACAGAGCTCCAGGCATCTCCATACCATGAAGACATTGACAAATTAGAGGGACTGCAGAAAACAACAGCAAAAATAGTCAGAAAAAAAGAACTGACTTGTGAGAAAAGATTGACTCATCAGGGAGCAAGTATTTGGAGTACATAATTAAGTGTATAGCCACTTCCTGTGGTGAAATCTATTTTTTAACCTCTTAGAAATTTAGATAGAAAAACTAGCCTTGTACGAAAATAAAGTTTCTCTCAAGATCACTGCTGGTTTTTTTGTGGTTTTTTGGTTTTTTTCTACAGGTCAGCCACTTATATGAACATGATATTACAGTCATCAGCTGCCATCATATATGATCTCTTGAGTTGACTCCTTCTTTGTAATGATCACAATCAAGCAAAGTTATTAAAGTCTTTCTGGCATTTCTGGCAATGATCCCTGTATTTGATTTGCTAATGCTTCCTATTCTGAAGATTCTCTGGGACTTCTTTTAGTAGCTTGAGCACCTTCAATTTTTATTATCAGACTTTGGCACAAGTTAGGGATATGCTTTTTCCTTGTTCCAGGAAACTAGTTATCACTGACAAAGTCATAAAACGTATTTAAAACACCAATTCCCCTCAAGTTCTTCAGCAAATGATGACAGTGTATCATAGTGGTAAATGGATAAACAGCTGGTGCTGTTCTCCCACACTGGTGCTGGTACTTGCCTGGAAAAGGAACTTCTCCAAGTCGTTCTAGCTATGTGAATGAGAGAG
The DNA here is from genome assembly GCA_028565335.1 of Limnodromus scolopaceus. Classification (NCBI taxonomy): domain Eukaryota; kingdom Metazoa; phylum Chordata; class Aves; order Charadriiformes; family Scolopacidae; genus Limnodromus; species Limnodromus scolopaceus. The sequence continues at coordinate 93,383,260 of JAOXNO010000013.1, read as the reverse complement.
CTGTAGGGAAGTAAGGCACAGAAACAGAGATCTGAAGTTAACATTTGAAAAATCGGTGGTGGATTGTGTCCTTCTAATATTGGATGCAGAACTTGTTACAGGAACACATAAGAGAGTTTGCGTTCACCAGGTACTTCAATTGTTACCAAAATAAAAGCTATAACAAAACACCTAGAAAATTAAAAATTTTGGCTGGTGGTAGTGCATTTCTATTTTAAAAGGACTAGGTTTTAAAATGCCTGATTCCAAAAGGTTTTCTTTATTGATTTTGCATAACCATAGGTATTTATATTCCTCCTAGACACACCTATATATTCCTTCTGACACACTTATACTATATTTGGTAAAACCAGAATGAAGAACATAACCTCCTACTGATCTGTTGTGTTCTGTAGGTGATGAGCAAGAGACTGTTATCATTAATGCATGAAGTATAGTCAGGGAATGACAGAGGACTTAACAAGTGACCTAATATAAAATGGGCTGAAGCATGAGGGTGAGAAAACTGAAGGTCCTCGCCAATTTTCTGGAGAATATGACTTTCTCATTTCAAATCTAGTGATAATGCTGACTAACATTAGAGAAAAGGTGTGCTTGCCAAGGCTTCTACAAGAACTTGATGAGTTATAACTGCTCTCGAGTCTTAGGCTTTTTTTTTTTTTTTTGCTCTTCTGTTCTGATTTTCAGAAGGCTCTAGCAAACACTCCTGAGGGAGAACACTCACCAGAGGACCAGCCCCCAGTATTACCAGTATGCAAAGAGATTCACCCAGTTCACTTTAGGAGTACCTTGAAGATTCTTGTTACTCTGCGTAAAGAATTGCTAGTCTGACCAGTCTAATGCACATTATTTATCATTACTCCTTTGGGCACGAAACGCTGTTTGCCAGGTCACTCCATGCATGCTGGCAAGAATAAGTAATAATGCAATAATTTTCCCTACTAAAAAAAAACCAAACCTGACAAAAGAAATAAAAAAATAGATAAATAAATCTTACATTATTCTAACCAGTCAGGATTCTCCTTGGTTGCTTCTAGCACAGTTTGTCCTTCTAACACTTCACAAAGTTTGTGAACCTTTCCCCTCTTCTTCACGTCCACAGGATTTCTCAAAATTACTTCTTTCGTACTGCACGTTTCTAAAGATGAATGTTATTTCTCCCTCTGTCTTGAGTAGGAAATGTAAGATGGATGGACATAACTGAGTTACTGTGTACATCTCTCCGTTTCCAAGCTATAGTCTCCATTCGTGTTTATTTACTGCTTTATGAATGTTTGTTTACAGTTCATGTTGACTGGGCACTTGGGTGTCATGTTGACTAAGATAAAACTACATTATTTTTGTCTCACTCATCTTTACTTTCTACTAGATTGCTTAATTTCCACATCATATTAAAAAGGCAAGGTCTATTTTTATCCTACGTATGAATATCTACCATGATTATATATTGATAATATTGAAAATAGGGTTATAAGTTTGTATTACAAGGATATCATTATTATTATCATTATTATTATTATAAGGAAAACTCAAAATCAGCTCTGAATCTCAACCCCCAATTTATAAAACATGTGTAGGTATTGCTACATATATCATATATTAGCCTACCCACTGGTATGGAATCCTGCACAACTGGAAGGTTAAATGGTGACAGCCAAGTTTTGATTGCAAAAGACCTTGGCGTGTATGGTAAATCAAATTCTTAAACTTTATTTATTCATGTTGGTAGACTTAAACTAGTCAGTCAGGGTTTCATGAAAAGACAACAAAATACAGCCACTTTTTGAACTGTCATATACCAAAGCTTTAAAAATAATTTTAAGCTCCAGATAACTTCATTTTAAAATTGAAAGAATAATAGACTCTCAAAGAACCCAGTGATTTAAACTCAAATGATATATTCCCTTCTTAAAAAAACCACAACTCCTCAAAATATTTTCTCCTATTTTAACCCATGCAATATTAGTGAAGATTTCTTTTTAATCAAACACAAAACAAGTTCCAATATTTATTGGTGTCCTACTTCTTTTTTTTTTTTTAATTCTTTTTTTTTTTTAAACTGAATCCATGTTTTCTAATCATTGTCTGTTGCAACATGATATTTTCAGAAAAGTGCCTGTTAGAAAGTTTAGACATGGTAGTTCAACTGTAAGCTTCTGGGGACATCCACGTTGTATTATGCTTGGCTTAGAATGAGCAACTCCTGCTAGATTCAGCAAAAATAAAGCACAATGACCTCTTCAGCTGGACACTTCAGCAGCTGGTCTATAACTTAAGCAGAGTTTTGCTTTACGCTTTCTAAACTGTCCTGGGGATTGAATAGACAACATATAAAAATATGACAGGAAGATGATGGATTATGGGTCATAAGTCTCATTTCAGCCATACAAATAAAACATCATGCTTGTGTGTTATGATAATACATTTAATGGACAGAAATTAGCAGATGTTGATTGCATTCTAGTGTGCACAGCATACCAAAAATCACAGAGGAATGTTTAAAAGATTGTAAAGAGACTGTACTATTGGATGCCTGTAAAGCAGAGTTAAAGCAGCAAAACCACAGGAAAGACAGTTTGGTAGTTGTCTGGCTTTGGTTTAATCATTCCTCTCTGCCAAGTGCAATCATTAAAGTGTAACAACAATTGTATGCATTTTGGTTTAAAGTGAATGGTAATGCTTTTTCTGCCCCTTCCTAAGTAATACTTTATAGCTGTCAAAACATAAGGTTGTGGCAGACTCTTCTTAAAATAAAACATAAGACCAACTTAGGAAAAAAAAAAAGCATGAATGAAACTTTGTAGTTCAGTGCCATTCAGAATGCTATAAATTATCCAATATAACATATAAAAGCACCAAGACTTGGCCATGCTCAGATACAGCTTGGAACAACCTTTCATACATAATATATATATGGACACAAAGAGAAATGTAGCTTCATACAAGAATTACGTCTTTAAAGATTCAGATATGAAAGCTAAATTTACTTCTTTAAAAGAACAACTTGGGTGTGCAATATGAGTTGAAATCCACTTTAGCCTTTTTTTCCAGTCAAGCAACACTTATTTTCAGGAGCCTGTGAATCTTGTCAATTTTAGAACTCTATCACCATTCCCTGGATTTTAAAATTCCCTGTTTTCATATGGGGCCACATGGAGTAACTTTTGTCCTTGGCCAAACCCAGACTTAGTAACAAAACTAACGGGTGTGCTCTCCGTTTTTATCAACAAATTGATGAGATCTGGATATAAGCTTTTTCTTTACTGCTTGGCCTCTTCCCAATCATGTAACTAGACCATCTGCATAAGCATTATCTGCCATAGATTTATTTAAAAGTGGATTTAGAAATGTAGTCCAATTCAATCAGCTAATCATAAGCTAATACATGTAGTAAAGATTGTTTTGTAGATGGGCATATTATATTGAATTTGCATGTACTTTACTGGAAATATAGGAATTCAAAAAAATAATGCATAAATCATTTTAGTGTAAAATAAAGATCACACATGTCTGTGCTGTTGATTTTATCAGATTGCATGCCTTCTAGTGAATGGCAGCCCATAGTAGGATGAGTGCTAAGGTGTTAACAGCCCTTGTTTAGACTTGCCCGTGTTCTGAATTTTTTCAAGGCCACAGCTACTGTAGGCTTTACTTAGGGTGGAAGAAAGGCACTTCACAGATGAGAAGTCCGTAAGTGGTCAGGGCATGCAACACATTATAACATGAAGGTCTATTTCCACCATTTTGCAACACGATTTGAAACAAAAACAAGGAAACTGGATGGGGACTGTCCATCTCCATTAATTCTTATACCTCCTTTCAGTGGTGGATCACCATGACGAGACTGCCTCAAAGGGTTAGCTATAAGAAGGACACTAGATGGTTATTAACAATGGAGACTTACTTTAATTATCATTTTCACATTTTTTATTTAGGTTTTTTTGTGAAATTTCTGAATCACAAAAAAACTCAAATGATTACTTTTGAGCTATACATTTTGTTTTTAAATGTCAATTTGAATCTTCTCCTAATGTTCCTGATGAAACGATTTGGCAGAAAGTATCAGGACATGCTATTGGGGTATTGTCATTCATTTGAGGTAGCAGCCAAAACTTATAGGAATAGGTGAGTGTTTCAGGTCTCATATTTCCATCTTTCGGTATTTTAGGAATACCACAGATATTTAGTGATGCATTTTAGTTATTTCAAGTATCTACAAATTGTACCTTGTGTAAAACTGAAAAGATCACAGTAATTTGTCCTAAAATCTGGACAGCGATTATGGGACGTTGAATGTTGTTTTTCCACTTGCAGTCTTAGCTTGTATTAGGATCACCATATTTTTCTATTATTTGTAAAATCATTGGCAGCATGGAGGGTCTGGATAGGAATTTGTTATTCTTTCACTTTCTCAAATCAAGTACAGGAATCTATCCAGTAAAATTTAGAGGAGCTATGTCCAAAACACACAAAGGGATGTGCAATAACTGGGAGATCTGTGGAACTCCTTTCCAAAGGACATTGTGGGTACTAAAGGTTTACAAGTTTCCAAGAACAGTAAATGAATTTCATGGAAGAAGTTTGTTGAGGATTGCTAATAGAGAGAAGCCATATTTGTCTCAAGATGGCTCCTGGGCTACAAGTAGTCAGGGACCTGCAGCCTACCCAGGAAAAATAGCATACCCTCTTTTTATCTGTTCCTACTCTGTGAAGGCACAGATTTTTGTTCATTGCTGGAGAAAGAGTTCTGGAAGTTCAGATGGACTTCCAGTCCGATATGGTACAACCGTTCTTTAAACAGTTTTCTGTTTTTCATTTCACCCAGACTGTTTCCTCAATGTCATATTCTTTTCTGCATTGGAATGATCGATTTAAACTTTTTCAGTTCCCAGAATTTTCTGTTTATCTTACTAACAAGTTAATGTGTATGGTTTGCTGTTCTTTGAAGAATTTCTGAGCATTGGAAGATCTATGGTAGACACTAAGATGAGGTATATTCAGACTGATGTTTTGTGCCTCTAACCAAAATACCTTTTTCAAGATTTGTTACTGATGTATCTTCTTCAAAGTAGTTATTTCCACAGAAGAAAAATGTTTTAAAATAAACAAACTTTGTAATATGTAAATATAATCTGACTGCAAATACAATTGTCAAATTTTAATTATCTATCACTTTTAGGTATTTTGTTCTATGCTATAAATGGTAATCTGAAACTTGTTAACTTTGCATGCATTTCTAAGATTAAAACTATTAGAGCTCTGTTTAAACCCTCCTGAATTACAAATAAAGAAGGAAAAATGTATTAGATGTCATAAGCATTCAAAATCTTCCCTGGATTTTAATTCCTTATTTTGAGTCAATTTTATTATGGAAGTCAGACCCAATGACACGCACTATGCTCTATTTCACAGTTGACAATACAGTGCCATCAAAATCATAATTGTTAAAAAAAAAGAAAGATTAAACATCTTACTCTACAAGTAATACATAATGTCATATACCTATTACTGAGAAGGCCCATCTTCTAGGACCAAAGAGAATAACCTGATTTGAACTAGAAGAACTGAATAGAATTGTTAAACAATCCTTTGCATTTTAAGCAACATTTAATTAGAAACACACTTTAACCACCAAAATGATAAAAATCCAAGAGATTAAAATTTGAGTGTCAATTATCATAAAATTCATCATTGTAATTCTTATTAAAACTCAGTGTTTAGATAGGTAATGATTTTATAATATGGCAATTTGCATAAGGAGCCCTGAGATGGCTTATTATTTCGATCCTACACAATTACAATTCTAGCTCCATACATCAGAGCTCTTAGCAATGTAAAATCACTGTGCTAATTAATAAGCCATTTACTGACTGCAGCTAGTTATGGTGGTCCTGCAGCTGACCTTACGGAAGATGAGCCATCTCTGAAGTGCCTGTGTGTAACTACAAACATAATGATGTGCCAGGAGGGAATCATTAAAAATAATTTACACAAGCCTTCATTTACAAGATCTTTTGATAGCATGCTTCCCCGGTGTTTAGATCCACAGTGCAACCCCTACCATTTGGAAAGTGCCAAGCAGGAGAGTGAATGAGGATACCTAAGTGGTTAATTAAGAGCCATTCGGAAGCCACAAGAGCCTCCTGAAAAATCCTTCTGATGTCTGCTGTGTCAAATGTCTCTCACAGGCAAAACCACAAGAGGTAGCTGCCATAGCAGGCTAATTATTGGGGAGCAGGAGCAGCTGAGAATGGCCTGCCACTGAGTGCTTGCTGCGAGCACCCAAACCCTGCACTGAGCAGAGCACGCTTTTGTGTCATTGGACTTGAGAGAAACAGTGGAACTGAGACCCTGTGAGAATCAGAAGTGATTGAATAAGCCATAAAAGTGTGCAGCTGTAGATTAAATTGTTCACTCGTGCTGTTTGATGTATTTTGTTACTTTTTACACTTTACTGTTATTCCACTTCCAACATGTGTTTTTTAAGACTTTCGTTTTGCATGCTTTCAAGAAAACAATAACTTACAAAGGCCTTATAGGGATGAACAAAGATTTCAAAACATCAAAGATAATTTTTGTCATAAAAATAATTTCAAACTACATAAAGAAAACCAAAAATAATATATATATTTTTTAAGGAAAACATATTTAATCGCACTACATCATAAGTCTACAGGAGAAAATATGAATACACTCACAGAACAGTCTTCTAATTTCAGTACAGTCAGCGCAACTAACAAGACTAAAAGAATATGTCACTGCCTTCCTCACAGCAGTTAAAAATTAACACCATGAAAACACGCAACTCACAATTCATTTCTCCTTCAGCCAAGTCCCTGCAAGGTGGAGGAACAGCGCTATTTCCTTGTGTGACATTTTAGTAGTTTAGTGGCATTCAATTGGTCTAGTGACCTTCAAGGGATTTTCCAAACCTGCCTGGTGGATACGAGTTCTTCTTGATGGCTTGTTTGTTCGTTATGCGTCTAAGAGCAAGTGGTTCATACTCTTAGTGTGTAGATACTTTCCGAGCCTGTTTGATGCCTTATAAATTTATTTTCTGAGGTGCCTTGCACTACTGCTATGGGAAAAAGCAGCATGAGCACATTTCTTGTGTGATCCTTGCTTGCTATTGCACTGTGGCTGAGTGCCAAGCCTGGGACTGGGAAGAATTAGTTTACCAAAGGTGAAGGCAGCAATGTAGTTCTCTGTGCCTGTCTGTGTGTCTGCAGACAGGAGATTTGGGAGTCTGCAGATTTGGAACAAAGAGGGAAAGAGGAACCCACTGTGTGCTTGGCATCTTACTGATGATACTGACAGAATTTATAAGTTTGCATGTGTGATTTTTTGAAATATAGCCCATTTTGGCAACTTTATTGTAGTAAGAAGATAATTACTTTTTTCTAGATGGAAACCACCCTCTTCAGGATCTCTGTGATGTTTTCATTTGAAACCTATTAGACTTACTTTGTCTCATTTTTAAAAAGACCTATATAAATAGTTTCTCAGTAATTAGAAAATACATGTTTCTTTATAACCAGATCCCTTTGCAGAAGGACAATATTATTTTTCTAATAACATTACATGTATCTCAAAGGTATAAAGGAGATCATCTCAGATCATTTTGCATAAATGAATTGAGCAGAATTCACCTCTCCTTGCTACAAGTAAGATGTGTTGTTCAAGTTAATAATTTGGCCTCTTTCTGTAATAAGTGGACACAGAGAGCTTCAAATGGGAGGCAGGTTCAAGTCAGAAACATTACACCTCTCTCATTAGATGGGACAAATCACAAAGTGTAAATCAGCAGCCAGATTGGTCCCCTAATTTTTTTAAGTGGCTAAAATTCTACTTTTCTATAGTTTATCTATAGTCTGTATTCACAGAGCAGAAGACACAGGAAAAGTTGAAGAAGCGGTGCTGTGAATACAGCCTCGATTCTGCTTTTAGGCTTGACTGATTCAATACTGCTCGTGACTACAGAGAGACAGTGGGGCAAAACCACAGCCTGTGGTTCCACAGAAGGTGGCAAAACTGCGTGGGGTGACATGAGATTTCATTACTATTGTCTTCTACTGGAAACATGGCAGTCACTTTTCTCTGGGCCACCATCACCAGAAACAGCTTCATACAGTTTAAACTGGCATTTCTTGTCAAACACCAACTTATGATGAAACAACTAACCGTCTGTTTAACTAAGCCAGGCATATACAGTGCTCTTGCAGAACTTACTTTTTACTACTATTTTTCAATCTACTCCATTTATTGTGGCTGGCGATGTTATTGCTAGTTTTACTGGCAAACAAAATGAGAGATGATAGCATGCCAACAACTTCACAAAATAATACTAGCAATCAAAATTTGACCAAATTAGTGACTGGCTTATCACAAAGTCCATACTATATTTGAATAATTCTGTACTGTTGAAAAGTTTCAACGTCTAATCAGCATTCCCTAGTCTTTGGTCTGAGAGACACAAATTATAGCCAACCTTGTCAGGTGAATTACATAACCTGTAGATATCACTAGATAGTACAAAAATAGCGCAGTAAAACAAACTCTGTTTTGAATGCAGACTGCCAGTCCTGCAGTCATAAGGGAGAAGAAGAGATAATAGCATAACTATTATTAAGTGATTTTTCTCTGTATAAGCATTAAGGGATGCACATTTGCCCGCAATTGTATGCAAGTATCTTACAGAGCTAGAAGTTTAAAGATAATTTGATAAATAGCTGTGCCTGTTGGGTTATTTGTCTGAGAGACAGACTTTTTTAGAGACACCACTATGGTTAAAAGTTAAATGCCTGGTGTTTTAAGTGACAAAAATCAGCATGTCACACAAATTATATTGTTCATCTAGGGGAGCTAAGTAATGCCCATCTACTAATGAGAAAAGAGGTGAAAAATACAGCACATGGCACTGTCATTACATGTGTAATAAACAGTAGTTCTCATCCCTACACTCCTTTGTTGCTAACTTTATTAGCTCCAAATATTTGGAGTCTTCTTAATACAACTAAGAGTACATTGACAATGAAAACAGGTACAGTACAAAAAGAAAAAAAATCGGTTTATCGTGCAGCAAAGAACATTTTCTTGAGCTCATAATTGTAGTGACATTAGAAAAAAGAGGTAAAAAAAGACCAGCCATTTCTGCTGATGCAGTGTTAATCCCCCAAAATGGAGATTATTTCCACACTTGAATTTGCAGTCAGGTGAGCTTTTGAAAGGAAAAGGGGAAATTCATGCTTCCAACTTAACAATATTGATTTTAACGTTTAAAAATTTGCCTTTTAAAGGCTAGCTCTGCTTGTCTTGATCATATACATAATTCCACTGAAGCCAGGAGAGGTGCTCTTGTGAGTGAAGGAAATCCCATACGGGTTTTACTTTGTGCCTAATGCCAGCCCAGATGTTGCTCTGATTAAAGTCAGCAATAAAAACTCTTGGTACTCTGAGTGGTGCAAGATGAGACCAGTTGTGAGGTATTGGTAAACCTTTCTCAGTTCTGCTGGATTTCCACACATTGTAGTTCAGGCCCTAAGTTATCTAACTTCATCCTGGCCCCAATTGTGAAGTCATTCCCTGTGGAATATCTCCACTAAATTTCTGCTTGGGAAAGGATTGCAAGAGCAGATGTTAGTGTTTGCCTTGAGGAATACCCAACATATTTGGACAAACACAACATATAGTGAAATGGAAAGAAAACACCTGAATAAAACAAATGTCTTTCTAAGTGCCTACTCTTCACTATGCTTAGGTTATATTATTTAGGACGAAGGTATGTATTTCCTGAAAATCATAACCTGTCATTGAAAAAGAATCTGTGACTGCACACCTGCATGACTTTAGGGACAAGGTGAGCACCTTTGTGCATTCATTTTTTTTCCATATGTGCACAATGAAGTAAAACTTCATTTCCTCTTCTTTCATCCTTGCCTTTTTTCGTCTCTTTCTTTTTTTTTTTAAAAAAAAAAAAAAAAAAAAAAAAAAACCTCAGTTCCATGAAGCCAATAGCTAATAAATGGTTAATACTTATATGTTAAACAAAAAGATTCTATTTTTACAAATATAGCATAATCTTCCTGGCTTAACATGACTATGACAAGCAACCTTTATTTTATATAATTACTATTCAATTCAGGTTCTTTTAATGAGATGAAAATTAAAGTTTCTATGTTTAATGCCATGTTTTCATGCTTGCCAAGCTCCAGAATTTTTAGTGAAAAGATACTCCCCATGGACATCCAGAAAACGCTTCCTTGAAGGGGGCCATGAAATGGGTTTTTAAAGCATCCCTCTAGCCACTACCTCAAATTTGAAAAGACAGCCAGTCAAAGGTCCCAGGCTAACTCCATGGGTAGTTAGCAAGAATCTTTTCTGGACTTGGTAAAGTTTTATCCAGCCTATGGTTATGAGAGAGACAAATTGTGCAATTCTTCAGTCAGTTGACACATAGGAATTTAAGACAGATCCTAAAGGTACTGCACGTTTTCAACTTCTCTAGTGTTAGTTCAACTGAAGGGGAAAATCCAGCAGTATTTTATTCTAAACATATAGAATGAAGTAACAGTGTGTTAAACAAATAGATCCTAACGTAGGTTGTGTGTGTCTGAAGCTTCCATATGAAATATAGCTGATATGATAGAAAATATTTTGTTCCTGTTTTTTGCTTTTTGAATTTCATAAATACATAAGTAGTGATTGCACAAAAAAGGGGTGATATTAATCACTTGAAAAGGTTAAACATGTTCTTGTCTCCAGCTAAATATAAACATGTCTTCATTTTCTTGTTCACTGTATTTTATAACAGTTATTTTATCTTCATTGGCAGTTTCTGAAGAACTAGTAAGCCCTTTTAATTTATAGCAAATTCTTTTCTTCATTGTTCTTCAAATGCAAACGGTAAATTTCCAAATCATTTTAGCCAAGAAATAAACAATAGAAAATGTAAAATCTGCCTTTGCTGTACTCTGAAATATTTCAACAGAAAGCAGCAACCTTTTTTATTTATTTGTTTATTTTAAATTTATATTTCAATTTGGAAGAGGTAGAAGCTGATCTAGAAAGGAATGGATTTTACATTAACAAATGTAAATTCTTCCTTGGGTAAGTTGCTTATTGTACCTTAGCCATTTACAACACACAAATCACTTCCAATAAGAACAAAGAAGTATGAAAACACACTCTTTCTCTGAGAAATATTTTTGACGCTGAGGATGTCTGAGCCATTAATAAATTAATTTAGAATCTATAGAAGTCCAGCAAATTTTTTTTCAATTGGTTTTCAGGCAGGCCTGTATAGTAGTAATCAATGGCTTATTCAGTCCTGCATAATTTGAGTTTTCCACAAGATAGATAGAAAGCTAAAAGAAAATATTCATATGAAGCTGCACAGACAAATAGTTTATATGAAAGTATGATACAATCTTGTAATTAACTGTGCAGGGAATGGAGAAGTTGGTAGGATGGAAGTTGGTGACTTGTTGCTCTTTAGTATGTTCTGATCACACTTCCTCATCTTTTCCATATACCATAATGGTAATAAAAGATAGAACTTGGAATAAAAGGCATACTGGTTCTGGATCTATTTTCTTAGCCTATGTGATCTGATTGCTTATTTCTTGCAGTATTGTCACCAATGGGAGTGAATATTCTGGGTTTTTTCCCACCATTTCTTTTCAATCTCCTATTCTGGTGGTCAAGGGTGTATATTTCTCTTAGTTCTCCTCTTGCAAGGCACAAAGTCAATATCAGTATTAAATACATGTTAACATATAACATGCAATCATTAATATCCATTAATATGGTGATGGTAGACCAAAAAAAATATGCTGAAATGAAGCTATCTTGGTTTAAAATGGAACGACAATGTGCAGACTAAATGGGTTTGGATACCAAAACATATTAATCACAGATATATGTAGTTTTACGAGTTACTCAACTTCCCTGTTGTGTGGGAGAAACAGCATTATGCAAAGGAAAGTGATTGGTTCCAGCCACCACCAAGCATCCTGTCTAACTACAAGCACCTTTGTTCTCTTAGGCATCTCCAGACGTCAAAGTGATGGTTCCAAACCCTGGTACAGTGCTGAGGGGTCCTCCAGGCTCTCTTCCCAAATGATTCTGGTCACTACAGGCTGGATAGAAAACCTCTGTTCTTGATTGTCTTGTTCTTACACTTGGTGGCTAAAAACCAGCTCGCTCTGCTGCTTTTGCTCACAATCTGCTTCTTTTGCAGAGTCTCCACATGTTCACAACTTCCTCAGTGACTGACAGGTTGTTTACACTGAAGTTATTTCCTTATTCTTGTAACTAGACTATTCCCTTATCCTATAGGGTTAATTTCAGGTCGTGCATATTGACCTGAACACTAGCATTAACACTGTTGTCAGCTAAGCCAAACTTATGCTAATTGCTACAGTTCCCTTGGGAAATAATCATCTCCTGTGTGATGCAAGCGGTATTCGGTCATGCTTCGGTCTCCTTATTTCTATGCTTAAACCACATAGCATCTAGTGCAGGTACTATATATGATAGTAGAAAAGCCTCCATATAGAAAAGGAATTCTCAAATGAATTGTGGAGTCTTCACCGTATCATTCTTCTATATCTTGTGCTGGCTCTGAATCAGAATGAAATTACATCTTGTAGACGTATCAGTGGAGTATGGAATTATGCAAGTGTTAGAAAAAGGTGGATATGGGAGAGGGGAAAAAAAAGCATGTTTGTTCCATTATTACTTATAACTAACATAAATAAGAAATTTCTTGCAGTACCTCTGCGTTCAAACCATCATCTTGAGGCAAGATGTTAAGAAGCAACTGCAGAACAAAAATAAAGCAAAGGGGAAGCAGGGCAGGAGGCTTCTGGGGAAGTAGAGGTGGTTCTGCTGTTAGGAGGCACCTGCTGTAGAGAATCAGGAGCTGACTACCTTTGTTACAACACCTGAGAACAGAAGAGGAAGAAGCTAATGGAGAAGCTTCCTATGTAAGGAAGACCATACAACCAAATAGAAAACCATACAAATCAAGTTCATTTATTTGTATGGAAGCTTGGTTGTTTCACACAGATAGTTTCAGACATATATGTTATTGTGGGAGTGGCATGACTTCAGCCAGTAGAACTTGCACTACTCTGGTTGTGTAACAGAATTTATACACCCTGTTTTCATGTAAAAATACAATTTTAATTATATGCTTTGCACAAGAGGACAAACACATTAATGACTTAGCTTGAATAAATTTATGCTCTGAAACTGGTTAAGGAACAGAAAGAGCCTAAGATACTAAAATACTTAGAGCGGATTGATTGAGTACAAAAATACTCACAGTTTTGCCCATCAAGTAGCATTTCAGAAATTTTTCACAAAGACTACTAAATTTGACCTGGACCATTGATATTTCAGATCATTTCTAAACTATCAAAAATGATTCCTGCCTTACAAATATAAAAATGAAACCCAAATGCTTGGATGTCAGTTTCCCACTGGAAAAAGTGTATGGTTTCAATATTAGGATTCATAAGCTGC
>JAOXNO010000013.1:93352233-93367233 GCA_028565335.1 Limnodromus scolopaceus | reverse complement strand
TTATACACTTCTGTGTGAGCAACCTGCACACCAGCATTGGGCTCCTGTATAGTTGGCAAACTTAATGCAGATGTTAAATTCCAAGCATAGTGCAAGTAGTGCAGCACACTGCATTTTTTCAGTCTGACTCACTATCAGTTGCATCATTTCGGGACTCATGACACGTACTGTACTTACCCCCAAGCTGTGTGGAAGAGGAGGGTGTGCTGGGTATTCCTCTGAGTATTAGAATAAATTTATCCTCATAGATTTCTATTAATAAATCAGAACATGTCTTTTTTATTTGTGTGAATAATTGTAGCAATTATCAGGGTTACAGAAGAGGGCTTTTCATTTATATATAAGCTCAAGTAGGATATGAGTACAGCAGATTTATTACATAAAGGTAACTCTGACTTGATTCAAAAGAATGATCATAATTGTCGGGGGACATGTTCTCCTCACTATATTATCAGCAGTGCACTGTGTCTTATAAGTTTAGTCTGCAGTAATTGTAACCTTAAATTAAAGTAAGCTTTATACCAGGCCACTGTGATGGCATCCCCTTTTGAAACAACAGCTGCTTATAGCGTTCTGCTACAAAGTTTGTTTTGAAAGCAAAACCAAACCCTCCCGATCAATTATTAAAAGTTCACTATAGCAGTAGCAGACTACTTTTCATTTGAGAGTGGAAAGTGTCAAGACTGACCTCAAAGTAAATTACTACAAGACGGCATCTGTTAATAGCACGTATGCACAGCAGGTATAATCGTAGCTGGGGTTGCCCTAACCCTTCCTTATGCGTCTAGGACTTAACACTAAGAATGCAAAAAGATGAATACATTAAGATATTTTCAAATCCTCTCTGTGCCCTGCATTAAATGCAACCAATTCTTTCAGAAATGGTGTGCTGATACATGAAATAATAGCAGCTTTTTATTCTGTTTGGTTGATTAGGGAGCATTTTCAAAATCTTTCCAAATGTGGCCACCCCCTCTACTTTTGAAAGCACAGTAGCACCCTTGTTTGAACAGACCATCTTTCTTATAGGATAAAAGGGTTACTAAGTCTTCATAACCTGTCAATCCTGAGGGGCTTTCCCCAGGAAAACTGGTAATAGTGCCTTATTATTTTGAATTGTGAGTTGGTTTAGGGGATGAAGATGGAAGTCCACTCAGGGCTGAGAGAGCAGCTTGTCAGAATAATTTTATCGGCATTTTTATTCTGACTGGAATCAGAATATCAGGAATGAGCAGCATCTAGATTTTATACAGTTCATACTGCAGCCTCTGTTTGCTCTGCCGCGTTCATTTGTTATGTGTTTTTTTTTAAAGAAAAAATTAACTGAGTATTTCTTCCTTCTTTTCCTTCTCTCAGGCACCATGTTGATTTTTTCCAAAATCTAATATACAAAACCAGGCACTATTGTAATGAACTTGAGCTTTCATTCCCATGCTCTCTACCTTCCAAGACAAATATCATACCGACACGATAGGTACAGTGCATCTATAATTGAATTAGCCTTGGAAGCAATTTACCCACATGGTACACTTGTAATATTCTTCCCAGAATAAATTTTTAACCATTTGATAATTAGCTTAGCCATACCTGTGACAACGAGTAAATTGTAAAACACCAGAACACTATCTTAATTATCCTTTCTAAAGAGACCAAGCAATAATTTGCTTAATCGCAACGAGGGATGAAATAATGTAAGTAATTAAGTAAGAAAGTATTCCCACATGATTATACACTTTCGTAATAACGTAAGAAAAAAAAAGGAAGAAGATGAGGCATTAAAAATGTATACTGTATGATTTCATACAGGAAATATGAAAACAGAAAACAGAACTGCTGATTACAAATAATTACTAAAATATCAAATGGCCCTAGTAAACATAAAAACAATTTTTATCTACATTGTTTCTCTAATCCTCATCTCTTTCAATCCTGTAGTTCTATAACCTTTTACTGCAAAATAAAACCCAATGCTTCTCCTTTTCCAAAATACAGATAAGGAGAAAGCAGTGTAGTTATTTAGTCTCACTGATATGGTTTCCTTTTTCTTTCCTTTCTAATTTTTTTTTTTTTAATATGAAAGACAGGATGTTGTCTTTGTATTCCACCACAGAAAGGAGAGACGATCTTTCCCACTTGTCCATGTAATTTCAAGAAATCTATTCGGCTGCCTATTGCATGCAACTGTAAATACTCGATAAACAGATCCTGCTCATTAGTTTTTATTTCTGTTCCTAAAATTAAAGCTAATGCCTACTCTCCTTATCAGCTTAAAATTCAGAAAACAAATTTTCACATTCAATTAATCTTACAGTCCTTGATTAATGTAAAAATAATATTTACCTTCACATATCCACTGTATATTATACTGCTGCGTGAATGTAAAAATGTATCTCAAATCTGAAAATTAAATATTAGATACTACCTACAATAATGTATTAGGCATGATTGGCTTAGGAAATGCCAATGAATATGTGACAGAAATTATATGAGCCCACCGTATGTGTTCCTTGAGTTTTTTCTCCCGTATTTTTATTGTGAGGAGTAACAGATGAAAAATATAAGTGTTTGCTAATAGGATTCACATCTTATTATTGGCGCTGATTTGCAGTTTTCCTTAACTCGCTATGATTACTTTTTTAGAAGCTTTCACTTTTCCCCAGCTGATCCTCGTCTTGTTAGGCAGCATTAATGACACTTCAGTCATTGTGGCTTTCAAGCAGAGCCCTTCCAGAGTGAACAGAGAGTTGACATTTCCTGACATTTTCCCAACTAATTACAGGACAAATAATTAAGCATGTTCTCATATGTAACAAATGAAGGCAAAAGCCGTCTGTCAGCAATGTTGATTGATGACACTCTGGGAGACTTTATCTGATGGGTCCTGCCATGCGGTAGAGGGGAAGCAAATTTATTAGAATGAACAATGCAAATTCTGAGTCATCTCATCCAGTTATGCGCCAAAGCAATATCCATGTCAAGGTGAATGTGACAATGAAAGCAAAATATTTGCATTTTGTGGAGCAGGTTGAAGGGGAAATCAGAGCGAGAAGATGACAGGCCTAATTATTTTGGCTCATACAGGCTAGGACAGCTGTTTCTGGTGTCCTGAACAAGGCTGTCACACAGGTAACTAAATAGGTCTGCATATAAGTCTGTATCCAACACTGTACGGAGATGTCTACCACTAATGACCAACGCTAATGTTACTGCCATCCCTGAAAAACAGTAAATGTGTCACAGTGCACCTTCTGCATGGCAGTCAACATTTCGCTACATAATTACTTGTTAGTGAATTAATTCCTATCTGTCAGTATCTATGCCAGTGTCATTTTTAGACCATTACGAAATTATGCCATCACTATAGCAACTGCAAGCACAGTTAAAAGGCAAAACAGTTCAGATACTCAAGAAAAGTGCCTAGTTAGGCAGAAGACTAATAATGTAAAATTCAAATTGTGATGTTGCTGTCTGCCATCCTAATTTTCTTTATCTTGATTATGCGTTTGATCATTGATCATTAAACAATAATTTAAGGTTTCCAATTTCAATCCATGATTAATATTTAATATAATTAAAACCTCAGCCACAACAGCATCTTTCCTATAAACAGGCACACACAGTGCTGTCATTGCAATTAATTAGGAGCTAAAAAGTGACATGCTCAAAAATGAATCCTAATATCAGAGTTTACATGCAAATAAGAATAACTGATAGCATCAGGATGTTCTTTTCTCCTTGCTTCCTTTGTGGATTGTAAACAATGCCAATCTTAAAATGCTGTATCCTGACTCATTTCTTATTTCTTTATTTATTTCTTGCATGCACTCCATTTACTCAAGAAAAGTCGGGACCCATCTTACCATTATCACCATCACTTAAGGATTTCAAGATGCCACCTTTTTCACATAATAATAGACACAAGATTAAGAAAAAATATTTATATTAAGCTGTCTAAACTCTTCTGGACTGTTGAAATTTCTAATGACATGTAGAAAAAAGATTTGCTGATTTCTACAACTACCTTAAATGTGTACAAGTCTAAGTTAAATTAGGGAAATCCACATATAGAGAAAGCATTTCTTCATTTGTATTCTCTTATATTTCATATAAATGTTAGAAGAAAGGAGATAAAATTCTCCTAGAAACTTTCAGCACATATTCATCATGTCAACCTGTGCAATGTGGTAGCTTTTGTTAGAGTGCAAATGTTACAATGGTGAATTTCAAATGATGTATGACAGCAATACTGCGGCCTCGGCTACTCTGACTCAGTGGAAAGTGAATGTAGAGAAATACTATGAAATTCAGGAAATCAATAAGAGGCCAAATGTGTAGGTGAATTTTGGTTTTTTATTTTAAGAAAAGAAGAAAAAAAATACACCTTGTTATTCCATTTTCTTTCTAGTAATAATGTACGGCACTTCAGTTATCTTTTTTGTTAACTGGTTTGAAATTGCTCCCTTGCTTTAAAATACACATATATATGTAAAGGGTGGGGATTTTACTTTGAATGTATCCACTGTCTGCAGAAATGATGTTTTAAGAAAGTGAATATCTATTATTTTCTGTCTTTCTTAACACAGATATTGTCTTCATTACTGCTGTGGCATGTGTTTCTAGCAGGAAAATCAAATTAAAACTGAGTCAATCACACAAAATCAAGGGGAACCTTTGCCAGAAGAAAAATACATAATGATGATAATGCAGGTGTATAGATCATTAATGTTCTTCACTTAAAGTTACCTGACAAATAAATGCTTACTCTGGACTAAAAGAAAGACCCTTTCATGATACGGGAAAGATCATTACTGCCTCTTGCTGCACTAAGGAATTTCTTTCACTAAGATCTACAAAACAGTCAGTCATCCTTCCTTCCCACTCACTTAACTTCACACAGACCATTAGCACAGTGGAAGTGGATAAACTTTGCAAAAATGTCTAACTGCAGTATCATTCTGAGATAGACCACTGCTCTGAAAGTGATGGGAAGATTTAATTTCTGTTCTGCTTAACAAGGTTAAAAGAGTTCGGTTCTTGGTTAACACTGACCACTAAATGGATAGGAATCAATAGTTCCTCACTAATGCCACAGTAAGGCAACTCCTTTATTGACCTTTCCATTAGCACTAAGCAGCTGAAATGCAAAAAATAAATAGACCAATCATTTTAATTTTGAACACCTACCAAATCAAGTGCTTCACTGGGGTTGAGTTCTCCTATGCCAGTTCTCTCATGTATCCACATGTGTTCTTATGACCTTCCAGATTCAAAACCATCACTTCTTTAGATTTATTTATTTGGCGATCAAGTGTGCTTAGCCTAGGAAGAGCTAAAAATAAAAAAATTGTAGACATGAAACAAAGAGTTTCTGTCCAATTAAGAAACTTTTTATATATCACAGTTACTCAGAAACACTTTTCAGACATGTAAACAATGATCATTATTAACTTGATAAGGATGATATACAAATTTGATACAAAGAGCCAATGGGAGAGTTTCTGTCTAATGATCCCAGTCAATCTAATTAATGTATTCTGCTACATTACATTTTAAGAAGTGACCATTGTGTAATACACTTTGAAATATGCACAAGCTAATGGGATAAGATACAAAAATTATTATGCTGACAGTAAATCATATTACATTCCTAATAAGCATTAACTAGATAACTAGGTCAAAGCAGTATTATCTTAATTGATTTTTCAAAAGAAACCTGACAGAAAAATGTCAATGCTCGAATATTTCTTCATGCATCATTAAAACAAGATTGGCTTTTAACAAAAGAAGAATCCTTCACAGAATTGATTCTTGCTTCAGGCTGCCTGCAAGTAAGTGTATTACATAAAAATCTATACAGGATATTAAAACAACACCACTCTGCAAGACAGTTACAATTAAAAGCTGACACCCCCCTCCCCATGTGTCTACTACAGTAGCTTGCCAGTAAATGTATTTAAAGTCTTTAGAGCCAGTATAAACCATAAATGAAAATCACTCAGTTTTACTCTCTGAGTGGTGGTGGGGAAACAATTATCAGAGCTTCTAATTAGATCTGTACATTAATAACTTAGCCATTTCATAACTACATAGCAACTAAATAAACATGCAAGAAAACAGGAAAAAAACTTTTACCTTGGAGCTATAACCAGAAATACAGTCTCTGCATCTAACATAATGAACATTTCAGTGTGGAGATCAGGCATCGTTCTGACATCAGAAATTTCCAATAGTGATTGTGAGGTAAAATGCAATATGCAGAAAAAATAACATATAATACCAACAATAGTACAATGTTGTATGGGTTCACACAATAGATCTTGTTGCAGATGCACATATAGATTGATCAGAGAAAGATTGGCTGATCCATCTAAACAAGAGTAGCTCATAAACCTCGAAGTGATGAATAGTAGTACATTTGTAGCTTGGTAGTACATAGGGCATTCATTTTGTTTAAATAATAGCAGCTCATTTTCTTGAATTGTTTAGCTTGTGAAGAATTTATAAGCAGAAAATGCACATAATAATTTCTCATAATTTTTTAATGTATCTTTGATACGAGAACTTTCTTTAAAATATCTAATATTATTACCAGTTACTCAATGCAAAATAACTTGATGTCTAAACAATTTTTTCCAAGAGAAGCCTGAATGCCATTTTTCAGCATCTAAGCTTTTCCCCTAATGCTGAGCGTATTTTAGTGCCCCCCGTGTAATTTGTGAGTCATTACCACTTTCAAAAGTCAGGAAAAAATGTTAATAGAAACTTTAAAACATTATTTCAAGGGAGCAAGTGCCACAAAGGCTGGTCTCAGCCCTTGGGACAGAGAGAAGAGATGGGAGAAGGTAAACCTCCAAGTTCTGTGAAGAGCTAGACTCCAGAGGCTGATTTGGAGAATGAGCCTAATTCAGAAGGCGGCTATATTCTACACCAGTTCTGCCCCACTTAGCTCTAGAGAATTTGCTTTTTATACCACCAACTGATTTAAATGTTCAGTTCTACATCATTTCTCTGAGATTTCAAAGTAGGAAGTGTCAGGATTGTGGTTCCCTCCTAACTCACATCTTTTTTATTTAGGTGTAAAAGCTGGTGTGAATTTTTTGAGGAAGAATGAGGTCTGACAGTCTTTGTGTAACATTAGCCCAAATTATCATAAATTCTGTGAAAGAGAGTTTTGAAGCAAGCAGTAGTGTGTGCCCCTTTCCTGTTTCCTTTTCCTGTAGTGCGGTAGAGAAAGGAAGGAAGAAAAGGAAGGTCTCTGGGTATCAGGATGAGGTAAACTGTCCTACATTTAAGGCTTCTCTTCCAAGTTCCTCCTCCCAGACATTTCCTGTGTTTTCTCTACTTGCATCATCATTTCAATCTTTATATATCAGCAATGATATAAGTCACGGAGTGATATTTTGGTTGACTTTTTAGTACTTTGAAACTACGTCAGAACAGAAAAGAAAAGATGGCATGGAGATTTCTTCTTAGTGTTCAGAGAATCACAGGAGTTTTGTCATGTAGCCATACTGTTATGAGTAAGTTTCTCTTTCACTTTTTTGTAATAGATCAACTTGTGGGCTCCTTTGATCATCTGTTTTATGTTCTCATAGCTCTCTTCTGTATATTACCAGTATCCTACTACTAATATGTAATCCAGAAGTGCTCTGTTTTCAGTGGCAATCATAGTGGGAGTTTGAGGGAAAGAGAGATTGTATGCTTGTTTCACTTTCCTGCCAAAATATCAGACACTACACATATTGGGATGGGAGATGAGTTCTTCAGTCACTCGCTTGGATGTACTAATCGAACAGTTGATTATTTTTTCTGGTGACACTAACAGCTTATTTGATGAATTTATCTCATAAGCCTTGTTTCACCTTTTTTTTTCCCCTTGAATTCTTCCATATTCTGGGAAAATAAAGATCATTTCCTTTGTAAACAGAAAGAGATTCACTAAAAGTATAACTATTTTCTATCACCAATTTCTTTTCCAAAAAACAAGCAGGCCACCAACTACTGAATGCAGTCAAAAAGAGATCATTTGAAGATACAAAATCAGTTGCTTCATTTCTTTTTAGGAGTACTTTGCTGTCATACCATATACTTAGATAATACTGTATGGACAACATTTTCGTTTGATATTCTTTAAACATGTTTTAAACTTCTCTTAGCATCTTTGCCTGGCTTTTGGTAGTCCTCAGGATTTAGTTGTGTCAATGCATTTCATTAATGTTTTATCTCCTGCCTTTTCCAGATCATTATTGAAGATGTCAAATGAGATTAAGTTTACACGAATTGCTATTGCATCCTTCTCAAATCCTTCCTCAGGAAGGTACACTAGTTTTTGTCATTTATCTTTTTTGTGACCTATTCTTTCAAAAGTGCTCTTCCCTGGCCTGGTTCATATTATTTTTTCAATCAAGATTTAATGAAACACATTACTGAAAACTGTACTAAAATTCCCTTGTATTCAATGTGCGTTATTTCCATTAAAGCTCATTTTATAATGTTGGTTTTAGAAAGCAAAATTAAGCTCATTTTTTATGCCCATCTATTTCTTAAGAAGAAAGTCTTAAATAAGAGGCAAGGGGAACCCTTTCAAATAGGCATTGTTGGAGAAAGATCTTAATAAGGATGAATTAAAAAACATGATCAGAATTTCTTTTCTATGATTAATTTATGTCTTCTATTTGTAGTATCCAAGCCATAAATCAATAACTTGGATGAATCAATAACTAGATAAATGTTATGAGCAGATGTTGCCTTCTCAGACATTACCGAAATTTGCTTCATTTTAATAAAAAAAAAAAACGAAAAAAAAGAAAAAAACAGATTGAACTATTGTAAACACTCAGTTTGGAATTAATTTCACCTATTTTTAGTCATGTAAAAGCAGTGCATATAGTCTTAACCATTTCTTTAGACTCCCTTTCCAAGTATGAAAAGGAAGTTATAAATAGAAAGTGGTTTATTCCATTCTGAGACAGGTGTCTAAGACTGGTGGAATAACTCAATTTCTGACATGTCTGTCTCTCTCAGTTCATTAGAGTAGGAACCTCACCCAGAACCATTAAGCAGCTGAAGATGATTGAGATTAATTTCTTCCTTAATATAGATATATTTTGTCTTAACAAATTATGATACGAAAAGCTATTTTAGAGAACTATGATGACACTGTATTTCACACAGTCAGATGACGAATGCAAACCCCAACAAGGCCTTTGTCTTAACTAGAATCCTGAAAACAGATGAGCTCTTACCAGGGCTGAATAGACAGGTGGGATCACCTTCCTCAACCTGTTGGCAACGCTCTTCTTAGTGCAGCCTGGGTGCTGCTGTCCACCTCTGGCACAAGGGCACAGTGCTGGCTCATGTTCCACTAGTTGTCCACTAGACCCCCAGGGTCTTTTCTGCAAAGCTGCTTTCCAGACAGTCAGTCCTCAGTCTGTACATGTGCTTTGGATTTCTTCCTCCAGGGATATGACTTGGCATTTGCCTGTGCCAAACTTCAGGAGATTCCTGTCAACCCAGTTCTCCAGACTAAGGTTCTTCTGAATGGGGATGCAACTATCTGGTGTATCATCCATTACTCCCAACTTTTTATCATCTGCAAACTTGCACTCTGTCCCATTATCTAGGTGTTAATGAAGCCGTCAAATAGTACTGGCCCCAGTATTGACCCCTTGGGTATAACACTCATGGCTAGTATTTTCAATCCACCTCATCATCCACTTATTTAGTCTCTACTTCATCAGTTTGTCAGCAAGGATGTTATGGGAGACAGTGTTGAAAGCCAAGATAAAACCATCCACTGGTCACTCTTCATACACTGATCAAATAATTCAATTATAGAAGGCTCTCTGTTGCTTAGGCACGATTTCCCATTTGACACCTTATGCTGATTATTCCAAATCATCATTTTATCCTTAATATCTTTGGTAAGGTGTTCCATCACCTTCCTAGGCCCCTAGTTTCCTGGTCCTTCTTGCACTTCTTGATGTTAGTTTTCTTCCTGTCCTCCTCCAATGGCCATGACCTTCCAAAGATAATTGAGCTGGATTTGCAATGGCATTGGCCAGCTCCTCAACACTCATGGGTACATCCCATGAGGGCCCATGGACTTCTATATGTCCACTGGTTTAAATTTTACCTAACTACATCTTCCTTTACAGAGGTGTAAATCTGCATTGCTCCCAGTTTTTCTCACTAATCTCAGGGACCTGAGATTCCTGAAGGCAAGTCTCAACAAAATAAAATGAGACAGAGAAGTCAGAGAGTGTCTCAATGTTTCCCATATCCCTTGTCATGAGGTCCGGTAACCCATCCAGCACCTGGGCTCTATTTTCCTCAGTCTTCCTTTTGTAACTGATTATCTGAGGAAGACCTTCTTGTTTCCCTTCAACATCTCTCCAAATTCAGTTCCAGTCAGACTTTGGCTTTTCTAACCCCATCCCTCCATGCTTAGACTCCTCTCTGTACTTCTACTGGATGACCTGATCCCGCTTCCATCTTTGTATGCTTCCTTTTCTGTCTGAGTTTTTTTGGGGGAAATTCTTGCTCATCCAAGTATCCTCCTGCTATCTTTGCTTTTTCTCCTGAACATGGGGGTGGAAGGAAGAAAATCTTAGACAATGAGGGACAAAATCTCTGGTTAAATAAATGAGGTGCTGGGCAGGTATGGTGTTGTAGACAAGTAATGTGTAAGTATACTTGTCATCCACAAAGAGAGTGAAATCTTATCTGCTTTTGGCAGCTTTTTCTCATATGTGCTTAATGAAACCTAGCAGATCTCCCCAGTATACTCTTTTTTGCTTCCATCCTTGCAGCTGATAAAAATCTTTAAAGGTTGATAAGATTTAAACCTGCTATTTAAACCTCCTCCCCCTCACTAGGAAAAAAAAAGAAAAAAAAAAGTAATCCTGAAACTATGTTTAGGGACAATATAGACAATGTGGGGTTTTTTCTTGGCAGTTGAGGAGGAGGAGGAAGACAAGATATTTCCAGATGTCATCAATAAGTGACACACTTTATTCAGGTTGCTGAACACGTCTATTTTTAAAGTCTTCGGTTTAGTTGCTTGGGATATTGCCATCTTCTAATTGATGGGGTGACATTTTTCTGTGCCATGACTCTGCAAGAAGCTGATTTTAATTTTTTTTTTCAGATAAACTTTAATCTAGAAATATCTGAACATGAAATTTGCCAGCCTTGGTAGTCTACCACAAAAATATACTTTTTGTGATCTCTGTGAAAATATACTTTAGGTAAGAAACGTGCTTCTGAACATCTCTGCAACTTTCCAGTGTTAGAGTTTCTCAGGTTATCTGTTCTCGTCATGTTGCATCATGAAGAGGCTGAGGCTCTGAACAGCTTTCACTGTAATTATTCACCCTGACATCAAGGGACCAAAATCATGAAAGGAAAGTCCACAAGGAAATTAATAATTGAGTATTCAGAAAAGAGTAAATGGAGTTAAGTAAATAAGGCCCAGGGCTACATATTCAGCACTGCTAAATCTTGGCCTTTCCTGGCTGCCTACCCTACTTTCTCACACATTTCAGTGTGGTCCTGCTGTGAAATGCATGGTGCTCCCTAAGGCTGTGAAGAGAAAGAGGGCGTCGAAGAATCGGAACTGCAGGAGAAGCAATCAGAAGCCAATAGGATATTGGTTCAGAATTAACAACTAGATTGAGATTGGAAGAAACTATTAATGAGATTCTTGGAATTTGAGAATCTGGAAACTCAGCATAATCTCAGTGAAATCTCCTAATGACAGAGTGCCAGAAATCACCCTGATCCATGAATATGTAAGACTCAGTAACATCATAACAAACGGACTGGGCAGTAAAAGCCAAAAAGTCAAAAATTCTTGTTTACCACAAGGAAAAAAAAAGTATCTTGGGGACTCTCTTGATTTTTCTTTTTTGTTGACAAGATTTTTTTTTAACTTGTAGGATTGGTAGACAAACAAAAATTTTAGTTAATAAATTTTATTTAATTTAGTTTATAGTTTATAATTTTAGTTAATATTCATTGAGCCCTCTCTAGGCATTACTGGCCAAGTTCCTAGAGAAAATAAAGAGATTAATGAAACTTTCAGTAACGTTCATCTGGCTGTTGAATACAGTGTTTAGAAAGTAAATTAAACACTGACTTTTAATTACAACTGTCTTAATGTTATAGTGCAAAAACACAGGGAAAACGATGTGTTTGAATGTTAATGCTTGAGGTAAAGGAAAACATAGAGGGTAAATTTTGGCTTGCTATCTGAGTCCCAGGAGTCTGGTCTTTCTCCATAGAACACATATAGGCACTGCACAGACCTATGACTGTCACCGTATGCTTTAAAAATGAATAAAATTGTTGCTAACATTGCTGTTAGGTTTGTACAGTAATGTCCAAACAAGATGTATGGGACAGTTTTTACTTCAAATGTGTGGTTCAAAACATCACTGTGCTTACCTGGAGGTTGAAGTAGAGTCTATAGAGTTCAACTTTGGCTTCTACTTCTGAAATTTTTTGTCAAAATCAATACTGTAAATAAAATGAAACTACAAAACAAAATATCCCCAGTGCCCTAGCATTTCTCAGCACATGAGAAATGGATAAACAAGGAGATATTTCTGACTTGAGCTTGTGATCCTGTATTTTCTCTGCAGCAGCAACTTAGTGTGATATATCGTTACATTATTAAAATATATTTAATTTAAAATAATAGACAAGCCTGCTCAGAACTGCTTACATTCACAGTTCTGTCTCCTGAAAGAATGTAGACAGCTAATTAAGTTGAATAATGGATTCAGAAATGCTGGTTAAAGTTTTATCTAAGTAAAATGAACCAACAAAATGGTCGATCACTTCAAGATCAGATCCTACCCTCTGATCTCTCTGCAGGGTTCCCACAGCAACCAACATTTTCACAGACAATGTTCACTTGCAGGTCTACTTTTAGTGCTATAGCTCTAAATAACATGAGTATAAGGCTATTTTCTATGTACATATTTAGATTTGCCATTTCCCTGCAATAGCTGGGGAAAACCAAAGTTTTACCACCAAAAAAACTCAAAAAAAAAACCCACAAAAAAACCCACAAAAATGGAAAGACTCCTATACCTTCCAAACTGCAAGTATTGTTCCATTTCACTGACCATCTGTGCTATGCTATGGTGACTTTCCTTTTTGTCTGTTCTGTATGACTACGCTCAGGTGGGATTTTGGAGTGAGCTGGACCATTCTGGAGCAACAGCAGCTGTCCCATGTGGCCTACCCTTCTGATAACCATACAGTAATTATGACTGCTTTTTGAACAATTCAATTTCTGCTGTTTTTCTTGTCATGTAATGAGGTAGTCTTAAGTGTAAAGGGAAGCCAGCCAACACAGGAAGCCCATTTCCTGAGAAAAGATGCCTGACAGAAACAACCGTGTATATGTATGCAAGCTATACAAAGCCAAAACATCTCTAGAAATCCCAGGTCACCAGAATTCAATGTTATTTTAAATCCAATCTAAATTATACATTTTTTAAATGGGAAACCCAAAATTGGGTAGAATTTTTTTCTCTCTCCGTTGATTTCTTTCCCCCCTTTTTTAGAATTGGGCCTTACAAAATAAGCAAGGCAATGTCTTCCTTTCCCTATCTTTCACTGTCTCTCTTTTCTTGCTTTTCTCTGTGATTTCCACCTTCTTTATCTTTGGAAAACTGGCAGGGTAGTACAGCAAAAACAACCTCAACTACTGCACCTTGAGTACTGTGTCTGGATTTGAGCCCCTTACCACAAAAAAGACATTGAGGTGCTGGAGTGGGTCCAGAGAAAGGCTGGTGAGGGGTCTGAAGAGTAAGTCTTACAAGGAAAGACTGAGGGAGCTGGGGTTATTCAGCCTAGAGAAAAGGAGGCTGAGGGGAGACCTTATCGCTCTCTACAACCACCTGAAAGGAGGCTGTAGAGAGACCGGGGTTTGTCTCTTCTCCCAAGTCACAGGCAATAGGAGAAGGGGAAGTTGCCTCAAGTCACAGGCAATAGGACAAGTGGAAATGACCTCAAGTTGCACCAGGCGAGGTTCAGATTGGATATTAGGAAAAATTTTTACACTAAAAAGGCTATTAAGCATTGGAATGGGCTGCCCAGGGAAGTGGTTGAGTACTATCCCTGGAGGTATTCAAAAGACGGGTTGACATAGCGCTTAGAGACATGGTTTAGTGATGTGGTGTTTTGTTTTTGTCAGAGGTAGGCTGATGGTTGGACTAGATGATACTAAAAGTCCCCTCCAACCTAGACAATTCTATGATTCTATGATTCTACAATTCACTATTCTTTTTTTATCTTTCCAAACCTGGACCGATGTTAAGAAAATTCAGGATAAAGAAGTTGGAGCATGTGTGTGCATGTGTGTGTGCATGTGTGTAATTTCCTTGATTCTGTTGCCTTGGGCTGGAGCACATGATATATGGGGAGAAACATAAGGCTCTGCATTTGTTTAGCCTAGAAAAGAAAATGTTGATAAGATCTAATTGAGGTCTTCCACTTCTTTAATGGAGGAAGTAGGAAGTACAAAACTTATGGAGAAGACAGAGACAGACTCTTCTCTGAGACGCACAGCGAAAGAAGGGGCAACGGTTAAAGTGTTCAACATATGAAATTCCAATTAGATACAAGGAGAAAAGGTTTCACAGTGATGATAGTTTACTAGTGGAAGAAGCTGCTGAGAGGTGATATGGAACATTCACCCTTCTTATCCAGGACTCAGACAAGAGCATGAGCAATCTTATCCAAATTTGAAACTGACCCTAATGGAGTAGGAGGCTGGCAGAGAGGTTTTCTTCAACCTCTCTTTTCTAAAATTCTACACTTTCTGTGACTACTAGTTTCTGTGCATACTAAGGGAGTGAATACCAGAAATCTCTGTTCTGGACAATGCTACAGTTTACGCAAAAGTGATTCTTCAAAAAAACCAACCCTAAACTAAAAAATCTCTGTTACATTATCCCCCTTTCCCTCCCCGCCCTGCCCCCCCCG
>JAOXNO010000013.1:93341397-93352133 GCA_028565335.1 Limnodromus scolopaceus | reverse complement strand
CCCCCTTTCCCTCCCCGCCCTGCCCCCCCCGCCCCCCAAAAAAAAGACATTTCATAGAAAATACAAAAGGAAAAAACTGAGAACTACCCGATATTATGTGGTATATAAGACTTTCAAAAATTTGGATTCCTCAAAATCCTAATTTATGAGAATAAGGCGTCAGCTGTTGCACTGATCTTTTCCCCTGGTAGTGTTTTTTCCCTTTCCACAGTAAGACAGCACTTTGCATTCTAGAATGTTTACAGCTGACTTGAAGTAGGTAGTAATTTGAGGGTTTAGCTAATTTTTTAAAATTTATTGGAATCTGTGTTCTACTGAGAAATCTGTTTCTATTGATATACATTCTCATTGTTTTATCTGTTTGGTACCATATTAATAAACACCAATATAGTTGAAAAAAGCATCCTGTGAAGAAGATTTTGATTGGTTGGTTGTTTTATAATATCTCATGTCTTTTATTCCTGGAGAACTCCGATTAGTTTTAACATTATTTAAATCTATAGGAGTGACAAGATCAGGAGGAAGAGCGCTTTCTTAATAACAGCAGTTCAACATCACTTTGATGTTTAAATATGTAATGTTGCCTACATAAGGATTATCAGATGTCAGTGAATATACCTATTTTTGGAACACGGTGACACCCACTAAATTCAGACTATACACAATTGGCCTTGCCTTAATTGCACCACTTGAATGGTTCAGAAAGTATCCTCAGATTTTCAGATGAAGCTACCTATAACATAATCATCTCTGAAGTTTAAAACCAAACAGTATGGCTCCCGAGTCAAAATGTTAATGTCATGGTGAATCATTTAGTGGATTTGCAAATGCACACACACACACAAACGCACAGAGATATATATATCTATTTGCAAATTTAGTGCACATGTACCTGTACAAAAGTAATATTGTCACCAAAAGTCCAAGTCTAGAGATGTGACAGGATTTGAAACCTTGTTTACATGCTCTGCTTTCCTGAACTGTGCCAGTTCCAAATAATTTTGGTTTTGCTTTCAGACCTGTAAAATACTTGCTATGAAGCAGAGACCAAGCAAAAAAGCAAACAGAAGATTATTTGCCACTGCAAAGGCAAGAAAATACTGAAATCTGGAAATAATAAAATTATTGGTCTCAAAAATAAGCAAAAAATATGAATATGTCTTTCTAGTTTGAATTTGTTAATAGGAAGTAAAACAGAGAACATGAATAGTAAGAAAATTAAGAATATTAAAGCTTATATTGATAGGAAATTCTACATAGAGCAAAATTTAGTTAGATATGAAATACACGTTGTCCAGCTTGTTAATAATATTTTATACTGTAAAAGCACTCAAGTGAACAAACCCAGAAATATTCTTCAACAATAGGGTTAATATTAAGGAAAGTATTACTAGTTAATCTAAAAGCATAAGGGTTTAACAAATATTTCCAAAGTGAATGCCTACTTCAACAGTTCTTCATTGATGTTATTTAATAGGTCAGAAAACTACTTAATTTAAAAATTCATACACCAAATAATTCCATGTAATCTGAATGATTTGTCACAGTGGTAAGTCACAATTTAATATATATTCTGTTTTAGTATAGTCCACAGTAGCCTCTATATACATATTCCAAAATGCTACAGATGATATCAAAGATAACGTTGTACCAAATTATGGTAGAATTCATCTTTCAGGTATAAAATTCTTAAATATAGTGATGTTCACAATGCTTAAAAAATATAATATATTAATAAATTGAAAATATGCATTTGTTTTAGAACTTTTTAATGTGAGAACATACTGGTTCAACTATTTTTTCTTTCCAAATACATTATTAGAAAACAAGAAAACCTTGGTTTCTTGGGGGTTTTCTTAGAGGAGGATGTTTAAAAGATAACTTGTTTTACAAATAGTACAGAAAAATTATAAGAAGAATCACAATAGAACTGTTTATGCCTTTCATTTGCTATCTATCTCCTTAAAAACTCATTTAATATTGATGTAATAATATACTTGCAATAAATAGTAAGGAGTGCCTAAAATTAAACAAAACATTACATTGAAATCCATTTATGTTACGTCAAATAATAATACAGAACAGCACAAACCTTGAACCACAGCCATCTGCAGTGAGAGAAGACCTTGGCAATAGCAGAACCAATGCAATTTCACTGTGCAAAAAGGAAATCTGGATAACAGCAAGTAGGAATGATCAGGTATTCTTCAATAAAACTTTATTATGAGAAGAAACTGATTCATCCAAACTAAAACTTTCCTCTGGAACATTTCTAAAAACATTTTGATTAATCAGTGTTCTTTCAGGTCCAGGATAGGACACCTTGTCAGAAAGAAAGCCCACAATCCCATGACTACAGGAATCCAGCACTCCCGATGTGACAGAGGTAGTTCCTATCAAGCAAACCTAGGATTTGAAAACAGAGCTCCAAGCTCCTTGGTGTCCAAACCTCTGGCTGCCAGGAGGCCTTTCATATTTTTGTCCAGGTGTTCCTGAAGTGTGCCAAACATGCCTGGCACCCATGATTTGTGCATGCCGAATGAGAAAGATACAGCCAGAATGCGTTGAACATTTAGCACATGTGTGGAAGAATTCATTGGGAGATTGACAGAGCCAGTTTCTCCAGGACTTCTGCATGTCCTGACTGCATGAGCCCACTGGTGGCATAAGCAAGATGCCTGGGGAAATCCAGCCGTGTGATAGATCCAACTATGAGCAATTCTAACTACCTAGGGTTTTAAGATTATCACAGCATGGGATGTGGACAACTGTCATTGTCAATAAGCTCCAGGAAATGGCCTTCTAGCCATCCAGACTGAGTAACAACATTGGCCACTTGTGCCCACTAACACTGAAGGGTTTGGTACTTGGAAGGCAGAAACGCTCTTCTTGGTATATTTGGTGAAGTTTCTGTTTCATTTCCTTGTAAATGATGATTGTCATATATCCAGGGACCTTGTAGCTTTGAGTTTGTTACTGTTTTAGGACATGTAAAAGGGCATTTTGCTTCCTAACCCTAGCAGTTATGCCCAGGAGGAATTCTGGTAATAAAGCCAGATCTTCAGACTGAACACATAAGTCCAAATGAACAAGTTAATGTTTATGAATTTTAAAAAATTAAAAGGGAAAAAAGTTAAGTATCACCTTTCCCTTTTTGTTTTGTTAAGTACTGTGAATAATGAAGGTTTCTAATAGGGAAAAAAAAGCAATTATTGTTGATGTCTCACTGCAAACAGCTAGACTGCTTCTGAAAGCAGATTGCCCTATATAATTTTCAGATGGGCCATTTAAAGATTAATGTTATGAATTTTCCATGGCTTCAGAGTACTGAGCATCTAGGTGTCGTGTATACATTGTTCGCAGGTTTATTTCTGGTGTAAGTATGTAAACAAGAATGTCACTAGTGGTAAGAACAAGAAAAATGTATGTAAGAATTGTTCAATTTCCACTATTCCTCTGTAGTGCTTCTTAGGAGGCCCAAGTTCCTTCTGCTTCTGAGATTTTTAACACTTTGAGTACTAAATGAACAAGTTGAATTTAGTGTAGTTATACCATGAGAAAAAATAGTCTTATCTCATGGGGGAGCAGCAGAATATTGCGCAGAGACCATTCCCCTGACATCAACTGTGTTTGGCAGATGGTGCTGTCAGTTCAGGTCTGTGTTTATTCTATCATGCATGTGGTAGCATATTTTAAAATGTACAATCTCATGTATTATCTATGGGCTAAAAGCATGCAACACAAGCGGGACTATATCACAGGAGTTAAACTTCTGCAAACAACTAGCAGCGGTTGTGTAAATGCTATTTTCTTGACATAAATAACAGAAACATATGGCCAGAGACAGGAAGTGGGTGATACCTGGATAGATTGATATCCTGCTAGACAAGTGGCTAAATTTATGACAAGATTCTGCCTGACAGTGAAAGAGGAGGGGAGGAGAGCTAATGACTTTTTCATGAACTCTCTGACAACATACATTTGACCACTGAATAGCTTTGCTCAACAATCTGATTCTCCACATTGTTGTTAAATATGTTCAATGAAGATGAAGAAAATTTTGGGGTTAGAAGTGGAAGGTAAAACTATTTCCCATTTTCTTAGGGCAACTTATGTTGAAACAACATTGTCGTTCTAACAGTTTAGTACCCACAAGATTTCCAAACACTAATTTTTTACTGGAGAATACAAGTCATGGCTCAGTAGTGTCCCGCTGTAAGTGTTCTATTCCTGTTATGGCCTGAAGTTTAAAGTGAGAGGCTTAATACCACACCACCTATTTTATAATCCTGTTTCCTTCCTACTTCCTGATAAAAATCCTGGCTACAATAAGTTTAAAACCTTCAGCATACAAATTACCACCTTCTCATATTTGAATGTAACTCAGCAATGTATCATAGGAAAATACAACTTCATACATTTTCAGATTCTGCCTTTTACTACATATGACTCCTCCACAACACATCAGAACAGTGAAATGTAATGTTTCTTGTGCCTGAGCTATTCTGTTCTCAAAACTATTCAGTTTACAAAAGCACAGAACACTTTCTGACAACTGGATGAGATTTTTCCATCCAGTTATAAATGTGGGCCAAACGAGGTTTTCTGGCACATCTTCCTAACTGCCCTTCACTCGAGTTCTGCCTTCAGCAATAAAGTTTCAGCCGTCTTCCTTTCAGCACAGCTCTGTTGCTGCAGTCTACCATAACTTCCTGAAGTGTATGCTTATTTGCTTTTAAATTATGCCCATTATGTACTTGAATCTCCTCTAGATTACTCTTTCAGTTTTAATGGATCTGGAAGGACAAGTTAGGGTCAGATCAAATTTGAATTTTGTGACTAAAGCTGATGGATTATTCTCTAGTAAATATAAGAAGAATGGCTTTTGTAGACAGGTGTTTAAACATTGCCTCTTCAGTCCCGCTTACATCTAGCTAAAATAGAAATATGTCAAAGGAGAACATACATAAACAGAAAAGTGGTGAGGAAGTTAGCAGGATTGGTTCCTAAACAAGAAGATGCAGAAATAAACTATCTGCAGGAATAAATCTACTTTTGCAAAGCAATTCAAACAAAAGACTGCTTCCAGAATTCGCACTGAACTTGTAGAGCACAAAAAGGAAGCTAGTGAAATCCTAGATTCCTGAAGCCAAATCCTAGAACCTTTAAGGTGAACTAATTTTAAATGAAGCAAAATAGGGCCCAGCATGCCTGAGGTTCAAACCACCTTTTTCATCTGATTCAGAATATTACCACCATCTGGAATACTTAAGTCGTCTTTTCCTGTGTTTCTGTGCCTGGGTCTGATGAGCTCTGTCTCACAAGGGACCCCAGAGAGAAGCAATCTCGTTCTTTACAGTACTCTGGTTGTTAAAATACAGACCCACTATGTGGGAGGCCAGAGCTCAAATTCCTACTCCAGTAAGCCTCAGTTCACATTTCCTATGCCTCTGTGAAGTGCCTCATCAACACCAAATAGCGTATTCCAAAGAGTCTGGGTGTTTGTCATACCCTCCTATCGCCTCTCTTCCACTCTGCTCAACATTATTAAATATCCACTGGTGCAGGAACTCAACAACTGATGGTTTAGAACCCCTACAAGTAATAAACTATGTTTTTAGCCATGTTACAATACATATTTAATTACTTATAAAATGTAATTATCAAGAAAACACTTGTGGCCAATGCTCCCCATTGCCTGTTGGATCTTGACATTCAGCTGAAACAGGTAAATTGACTGTTAACGGTAAGATATGAGGCAAGGATCTGAGATTTGTATGCAGCATTTCCAAAGGACCAGTAGCCAGGTCTTTGACCCTGTAAGGCTTTTTTTTGGTTTCTTTTTTTCTGTGCACTCTTAACATGGCTTTTGTGAAGCAGAAGGAGAACAAACTACCTAGACTTTCTAGACAGCAAGTGAAAATGTACCTCAAATAGCAGGGGGACCCCTAGGTGAGGCTTGCACAAGCTAGTCTCCCTGTGATCTCAGCCCTTAAAATCTATACCCCAAGAACTAGAAATTAAATATGTTCCTCAATTATAATCTCCAGCACTGAGACATGTTTGCTAAATACCTTCTAACTTGTATCAAGCTACAATTAATAAAATGACATTTAGAACTATAATTAGCACATAATCACTTAGTCACCACCTGCTGATAACTGGTCATGATTTCAACATCTGAGTTAGCCCTGATGCCTGAAATATGTTGTGTGAATCAAGAATATTTACATGCACATTATTAATGATGTTCTTGGCACCTCAAACAATCTGCATCTAAATGCAGAAAAAGAAGCCTCTTTTCCCACAGAGTTCCTCATTATCTGCTTCAATGGGAACATTTAATCATTTCTAAGACATTGGGGAAAATGAGCAGTGGCACAGATACTTTCCTTGAGTTTGTGCTGTTGTAGAATAGATGTAAACAGAAGGAATCACTCATGTAGTGTAGTGTCCACGAACTGAACGAAACACCTGCATGGGGAAGTGTTGGCAAAATCAACTTGTGTGTCATCCCCTGCTACTTTCAGAGAGGCCCCTTGAGTGCTTTCTAGAAAACAAAAAAAGAGGAAACATATGCTCATGCAGAGCCTGAAACTGGAGGGAATGTGCAGCAGTCTATTAAATGCATAAAGGTTGATTTGCTGATTTCTTTCTATTGCTAATTTCTCTGCACCTTGGATCCTTTCACTGTATGTCTGACTGCATGGATTGATCTAGTGAATTACAGAGGGAATATTCGTTATATGGGAGAAAATTATGTTCTGTGTGAGGATTTCTTTGCAATTTTAATTCTTTTTGAGGATTGTCAGCATAAGAGAAGATGTCTTCATAGTTTTACAGATAGGTGGTATTTTTTTCTCCTAGTTTGATTTTCTGGAGAAATATGAGATAATACTCACCAAAATATTTCTTGAGAAACATTGTGTATGGATCTGGAAAAATCTTCAGTTTCCACCTATATCATATTACGCAACAGTGATGCTTAGTTTGGCCTTACTGTGTATCAACTGAAAATTGACCCTAAAACAAAACTGATGGTGTTTCAACTTCAGTTCAATCATCTCAATATTAAAACAAAAAAGAGAGGGAAACTCCTAAAATGTCCTCCAGCCGTCTTCTGAAGAGTAGTTTTTCTTTTTTCCCACATCATTTTGCAATGTACATTTCAGACAAGTCTTCCCCTGTGCCATAAGGCCTGAGGAGTGTGAGTATCGGTCACTTTTAAGATGTATTTGTTTCTGCCTCATGCTGGCTGGGGCAGGAGTACCTGGCTCTCATCGTAGCTCAGTTTTTTGTTCCTAACCCATAACTTCATATGTTCCACAGGCATAACAATACCCTGAGCTATTACAAGTCAGAGGCAGCTTGGTGTAGGTTTGTTCATCTCAGAGGCAGAAGAGACTCTTGTTTTGTGTGGGAAAGCACTAGAGCTACACCAGCTATCTGCTAGGCATTACCTCTGTGGATCCTTTCCAGCCCTTTCATGTTATAGTTGGTATAAAAAAAAAAAAAAAAAAAGCTGCAGTGAATCAATGAATCAGCCAAACAATCAAGCTGTGAAAAACGTGCTGGCTGCAGCATAATCTTCCCTGGGATGTGTGAACTTCAGTGAAATTCAGGTGTACATGAAAACCACCTGTACAAACTGGAGAGGTTTGTACACGATGCATTTCCACAGGGGCATCAAGTTATACAATGCTTACTGTTTCTTTACACTGCATAAGTAGAAACATCTTGATATATCAATATTCAACATAGAAACAAACAACAGCAGGAAAGAAAGAAAAAATAAATTTAAATAAAAAAACTCAGAACATTGTTTAAATTTCTATGTACAGATTTTGAAAATATAGGTTCTCATTATACTTTTTGCATTAATTTTCATGATATTTTTCTTTCATTTTTATTGTATTTTCAGCTCAGTATCAGACTGTTTTACTTTAATTGAAATCTAAGATGTGAGTAAAGATCTTCAATATGGCATAAAACCCAGCCTTTTTCATGTCATTTAAAAATCCTCTGGAGTTAAAACCAGCCTACTTTAGACCCATTAGCAGAAAACTGCTTAACTACAAATGGCTTGGTTGGTATATAAAATGCTTAATGTTAAAGCTGTTCCCAAGGTAAACATTCTGTAGTGGCTTTACAAATAGTGCATAGTAAAAAAATAATGGGATCTGTAATTGTTCAGTCATCTGCACAATATAAAAGTTAGGTATCTTAACGATACACAAAATGCATTTGGGCCCTGTAATGTTAAATCTGCTATCTTTTGCGCTTTATGCCTGTTGTTATAAAACAAGTATAAAACAAGCTGTCTGTAGAGAATCTTATGCAGTGCTTTCCCATATGTCAGTCTCTGGGACAAGGCAATATTAATGTACGAGTGGTCAGCTCCTTTCATATACTACTAATGTACTGGAAAGTCTTCCGCACTTGGTGCTTTTCTTCATGTCTCAGGACATCTCATGCTAGAGCACTTCCCCGCGCAGAACAATATGGCCTTCTCTTGGAAAAGCCCTCTGGGCTGATCATTGTCAGGTTATGTTATGTTTTAACAGTAGGCACTTCAATGCTAGTTTTGTGCAGAGTTGTAGCAGGAACAAGAGGTCTAAACAAACAGAAGGGCCACTAGAGCCCTTTCATTTATCATCCTAACCTGACAGAAACCCCTATCTATCCCCTAGCTTTGCTGAATTTTACATGTTTCTTTTAAAACGCCTGCTTTTAAAAGGTAGCTACCCTTATTCTTGGCTCTTCTGCACAAGTATTTTTTTCCTTGCTGTTTAGATTAGTCAGTTTGAGAAATCTGAAGGAAAATGTAAAATCTGAGGCTACTGTTTGAAAGGTTTTAACATAGCAAAAACAAATATGATTTAAAATAATGGTCTTCATACTTACATGGAATCTTTTACCTAAATATGCTATGAAGGCATGAATTAATTAGTGCTCACATCACAACACCCTTGTGAATTAGTTAAGTATTATTATAGAAAACATTCACAGGAGGAAACAGATATAAAGAGAATATAAGTGTTGCCTAGGTAACACAGGGAATGGCAAAGGTGGGATTTAAGCCCTGTTTTCTTCCCAGTGTCCATTAAAAACATTCTCTCTTTAATAATGGAAAGTATACTGTCAATCCATCTTAAATGAGTGATTGCTTACAAGAAAAGTTGTGATAAACATTCAATTTTTCTTAAAGACATAGTTAGGAAATGCTCCTTGAGCACAAATTCTCAGTGTAAGTCTGTTCAGGTAACTAAGAGCTCACTCAAAAGTTAGTCACAGCATTTTCCCACTGTCTGTTCGGCAGTAACAATGGCAATACAGTTTAGAAAGGTGGTTTTTTTCGGAGTTTCAGACTGGGTTCACTGCTTTTTGTCATGCAGCTGAAGCCAAGCATTATTTCAGTATTCATCATTCAATATTCAGTATTTCTGTATTTTAAATGAACTTTCCTCATGTGA
Organism: Limnodromus scolopaceus; assembly: GCA_028565335.1. Lineage (NCBI taxonomy): Eukaryota > Metazoa > Chordata > Aves > Charadriiformes > Scolopacidae > Limnodromus > Limnodromus scolopaceus. Next base: position 93,342,660 of record JAOXNO010000013.1, on the reverse strand, counting down.
TCATAAAGGGACTTGTTTCCCACTGCTGAGACGAGAAAGATGTATCCCCAAAAAGTCCTGGTAATATGTTAAAAGAAATGCAAAATATTTTACATGGAAAAAGAACATGAAGTCAGAACTCTGTTGGAGTGATTTATTTAGAAGAACTTCTTGGACCAGAGACAGGAGGTCTCTCTGTCTGATGGTAATGGGACATATTTTGCTTAGTTTTACAATGGGATTGGTTTGGGTGGGTGATGATTCTAATAGAGAGTGAGGGAAAATTTATGAGTCTGAAAGAAACATTAGTAACATGGGAGATTTTGTATTTGGGGTATGAAAATATCCTGCATTTGTTGGGAATAATGTTGTTTTGATGGAAAAGTGATTAATTTCCTGAGAGTTGCAAGGCATATCTTTAGTTCAGAGAAGGATGATGATGGGGAATGTTAAATACTTCAGTGTATTTGTGAGAATTATGTGGGATTTGAGCAAGTGTTGAATCTGTGAGATTAATGGGGAATTGGTGGCACAGGGGAAGGATTAAATACATGTAGTCATGGGGTTGGGACCTGAGAGATTCAGAAAGATTGGATTGGGAGGCACCACTTGGGTCATTGAGTCCTTTCGTTCAGAATCTCAGCTAACTATGTGATAGATGCTTATTTTAGATTTATCCACATAACATCTATTCTGTTTTCTTCCACATATCACATTTCCCAGGACCAACGGAAGATTAAGATCTTCAGTAAAAATCACAAGTAGAGTATGCCACAGAAAGGACACAGGTTACGGTCACCTCCAATAGCTAAGTCCCTGCATTATCAGGGAAGTAATTAAATAAAACTCTCAAGTGAGCCTAGAAATCAAGTAACATGCTCCACAGTATAAAAAATGCATTGAATTTTAAGTAAGGGAAATCTTTCCTTCTAAAGCCAAACCAAGTCATCATTTTACCCTGTGTAAATAAGAAAGTGACAGTGGTATGGCACTGAACATTAATTGCAATAGAATAATAATAGAAGCATCTGAATATCCTGCTTATGCCTTTTCTTTAAGTATGGCCAATTTCAAAAGCTTCACAGAAAAGAGAACTTTCCTTCCTGAATAAATACTTGTTTATCAATATATGAAAATATTCTTTCCTTGCTTCCAGAAGTGACTATCAGAGGTACAAGGCATAAGATTAATGCAGTCTATATGCAGTTCCAGTCCTGTTCAACATATTCATCAGTGACCTGGACGAGGGGACAGAGTGTATCCTCAGCAAGTTTGCTGATGATA
>JAOXNO010000013.1:93319793-93341297 GCA_028565335.1 Limnodromus scolopaceus | reverse complement strand
CAGCAGGGGAGTTGGACTAGATGATCTCTATGGTCCCTTCCAACTCTAAAAAATTCAGTGAAATTCAGTGAAATAGACAGCACTCGGTCTCATTTCAAGCCGCTTGGCACCTAATAATTCATATCACAAACCTAACCTTTTTTTTTTTTTTTTTCCCAGAATTCTCTTTGTGAGTTTTAAAATCATTCTTTCTTATCACCATTTTACACTTAAGTTTCTACTCCACTGGCCTATTTGGAAACTAAAGTTTGTGTCTTAGATGATTAGAGATCATCTATTCAGCAAGCTAAATGTATCTATGACCTATTTATTATATTTTCTCTTATGTTGAATTAATTCTTTTATTTCAAAACTCTTCTTCCTCTTGAGTATTTACCCCTAATAGCATTTCAGAGTTACTGTATTCCCTCTAAACCTTCCTTTAATAATGCTAAAGATCTTTGTAATCTGTCTTCATAAAATAACTACTGCATGTCCTTAATAAACCCCCCCTGTATTTAGGTCTATATTTCCTGAATACAGATAACTAGTTCTGCAAATAATATTCCTAATGATGGTACTAGTAATCCTGGTCTATGATAAAATAACCTGGTCTAACATATCCTGAGAACTTGACATTCTTTTTCACAGCTGCATCACACTAGTTGCATCCTTACAGACGGCAAAGCTTTCCTCCATTTCATTAGTTTCCAATTGACAAGATCCCAGTCCCCAAATTTCTTTTTGTCTGGACCCAAGCTCAGTACATTACGTTCCATGTTAATAACTTCCATCACTCGGATCAATTAAGCTATAAAATTCCTTTAAGTTACTTTCACGTCCTCTATGATAGCAATACCTTATATTGTTCTAAAAAGCCATAATTTTCCCTCAAAATCATAATAGCCCTCTGTAAGCAGGAAAGATAGGTAATTCTTGCAGCTTGAAACTGATATTTTATTTGTACTGTAGTTTTTAAGAGCACTAATGAGTGCACAACATTCATGCATGAGTGTACAACTATGACAAAATGCTGTTTCAGCTTGGAGTCAAATACAGTCTGAGCAACAGTATTGTGTAAAACCAAACAGATGAGGTGAATAAAAGATAATAGTGAGAAAATTTTGATTGACAGCCGCACCTTAGTGACTACTTCTACTCTTCCAAAGGATTTTGAGCACAGATTCTGTGGCTGGGATTTGGAAGCCAGCAGGGGATCACTTGTAAGTTTCAGTCTTTTTGATCCCTGACCCAGTGGGCAAGGAAAGACTTGTCAGGAAAAACACTGTGTTTGGGGGAGCAGCTAAGTACGAGATGCTTAGTACCAGTTAGTCTGATCTAAATATTGTTTTAGGATTTCAGCTGACCAAGATGTTGTCCTATTCATGCTGTTTAATGTGCAATAGGATTAAAGTCATGCATAATCTGAGCATGTATGAAACCCTTGAGACCCAGTTGAATGGCATGCTGAGGCTTTTGGCTCAGATCCTGCCCAAGAGGTATTAATTTGGGTATGAATCAAATGAGACTGGGAACCAGTGCAGTTGTGCTAGTTACATCTGGAGTCAAATTTGAAGTCTCTCAGCTCTAATAAACCATGTTGTCCAACTTATGAGATTGCATTAGGAAGAGCAGAGTAATGATATTTAATGTCTGGCAGGTCTGGAGCTCTGTGGAGTGGAGATGACTTCAAGGTTGCCAACTTTTCTATCCTTCCCTCACTGCTCCTGTCCCACAGACAGCAAGCAGTCTCCCAAGTCTCTCCTCTCCTTGGCCTCCTAAGGAAGTTTCTGGTAATATAATAAATGAAACACAGAGGACTTGACAGGGATAATAAATAATTATGAGCCAGATTGAAATGTCCTTTGCTCATAGTGGTTGCTAGGACTGGTAACAGGAGAAATTAGTTATGCATGCGAGTAATGGGTTTCCAATGTATCTTTGTACATAGAAGACTGGGTTAAATTGGAGTGCTTGGGCTGACATTCCTCTCTCATGTGACCTTTAGCCCTAATGGTACATGGGCACTAACTTGTGGCTTTGAGTGAAGGGAGATGACTGCACTAGTGACCGGGTCTGGTAGACAGTAGACAAGAAGAGAGGTGACTGCAAGCTGATGCAAGGCAATTGGCTAATGAAAATAAGATGCCACCAATGGAAATAGTGTGTGAGTCAAGGAAACAAGTAAAACTTCCCATATGTCTTTTATGTCCAATATTGAATCCAGAGTTTTCAGAAAGAAGATAGCTGGAATGCTTTGCCAAGGTCAGGGGAATTTTACTCTTAACTGGTTTCATCCTCTTCTTTCTCTAACATGGCAGCACGCTCATTCACGTAGTATGGGACCTTCACGATATTTCTGACTGTCTTTTGTATAAAATTATTTAAGCCCAAAAGATTTTTCAAATTTTATTTAAATGATGAACATTTCTAGCTATGAAATACACTGTATCATACGTCTGGGGAGAATAGAATAATTCTTAGGAACAGAATCAAGGGCTTTCAAATGGATGCAATGAATATACATTGTGCTTTCTTTCTTTTCCTTTTTTTTTTTTTAATTTTTTTTTCTTTTTCTCTTAGTTCTGTATGGAATTAACATTTCAGGCATATAAGAGAAAATTCTGCAATGAAAGCATGCATTACATTTGAGGTAAGATTATTATTTAAAGTACCTAGCAGACAATGTTCCAATACACAGTAAAAACTAAAAAGTGTTCAACTACATTTTTTAAAATTAAATGATTTAGTGGTTACTCATACTCCAAAACAAGAAAATTATTTCATGGAGAAATTGTCAATAAGTACAAATAGTTGATATGCATATAAAACCAATCCTGGTAAGCTTCAAAAATCCATTAAAGAAAGACTTTGAAATTTAACAGTACTAATTAAGACAGCTCTATCTGGACCAACTTGATATCCTAAATCAAATAAGAACATTTCATTCTATAGTCATATTCAAGCAGGTTGATGATTACAACTTTTCTTTGAAAGGTAAAATTCTTTTCAGCTCTAAATACTGAGTCAGACAACAGTTACATAGGAAACCAGTCCAAATCTTCTCTAGAATCCAAACGTGACTGGTGTACAATTTTACTGACACTTTACCTTTATCTAAAGGAAGTTTTAGTGAAAATTTAGAGTGAATTACATCTTGGAAGTAGGGAAAGGTTTTGTCTTCCAGCAATTATTTTGATAGAACTCCAACTGCAGAAGTCTTGTTACTCATGATGGAGACATGAAAATAATGTTTCAGGTTTCAGGTGTTTTCTATACTTAAGAGGAAATTACGTGAGACAACAGTTTGACCATAAGAGACCAATTTAGTTAAATTGCTAAAATACTGAGTGCTGTCTCTAGTAAAGAGCAGGTACATACTCTGAAAATAAGTTAGGCATCAAATAAGAGAAGGATTTTAAAAGCATACATAAAAATATTTATGTTAATCAAAGGCAAAAAAAACAGAGACAGATGAGGAGATTTACACTAGATAATGAATAGCATAATGAAGAAACACATTGAGGAAAGTAAAGTGCTTTCTTTCTATTAATCCTAATACTGGAAGATATAAGTTGTGCCCTCCTGCACTTTTTATATGAAGACTTGTGCTTTTATAATTTTATACTGTTAGCGTTGTCTTCAAGGTGCATTATTTCTTTGAAAGCCATAGACCTAAGACATAATTCTACTCATCTCAGTGCATATTAGAGGAACAAGATTTCAACAAGATTTGAAGGAACCATCTGGTATTGATTCTGTGTAGGAACACTCAGTTGAATACCACTAGCTAGGCAACTTCTCTAAGCCCTTAACCTTTAAGAAGATGGTAATAAAGCTTTAAGGGACAAGATAGTCTATAGCTTTTTGATTCACAAAAAAACGAAATGAAACAAATCCCAAAAAAGACCTCCTGATGATCAGGTAAACTATTCACACTAGTGCATGTAGAAAAAAGGTCTGAGGAAATCCAAAGGAGCTCCAGAAAAAGAGGACTTGTGAGCAAATAGAGAATAGAGGCAAAACTCTGAAATAACTCTGAAGTAATTGTTAAATAAAATCATTAAGTGACTGGACTTGAATATTCTTGTTGCATTAGTTCCTCTTGGAGTGAAAGAAGATTCCTTTCCTTCATTTCAATCAAAAGAGAAAGAATTTGTGACATGAAAGAGCTCTGACAGTTCATGCCTTACAGGTGAAAATTCATTCCAGTTGCATTAAAACAAGGTGATTCCTTCCAAGTAAAATTAAGCTCAGCACACTTGCTTTTAAATAACAATAAATGTAATAAATATATTAATAGCAATCCTATCATCTTGACAATGACATTTTGAAAAGTAGTAGCCTTGTGCATCTCAGTGGAAGACCGCATGAGTTCCGCGATGCTCAAGAGGGGCTTCCAAAACATAGATATCCTAAGGACAGTGCCATTCTGCTGTCTTCCCTCAGATAAACTCTAGAGAGAAACAGCTTGAGATATCAGACCTGACCATCACATTATGTTTCTTATCAGCTGCTTCAGCTGGATCCTCACTCCATATGTGGGTGTTCAGGATTAGTTGCCAATCAGCCCATACTCTTTAGAGGGATATTAGGAACATTGGATTTTAGTTGTTGTCTGAGGGCCAGGCACTGAAAAGTTAGATGCTGCTTTGATTAATTTGTAGGTGCTTAACATTATTCACTGGATATAATTTATGGCAACATATAACTTCTATCACACCTGAATCCTCCTGTGGCTTTATCCTTTAGTACAGGATGTGCAAAGCAGTCAAAAGCAAATAAAAATGGGACCTGAAAAGCAAAAGATAGTACCATACTGTGATACTCTGTTTCCACAAAACCTCTGTCAAAACGTTGCCAAACGTAGGATGCTAAATGCAAAGAAAGAGTGGAAAAGATTTTTATTAGCAACAAGCCCTATTAGCAACAGTCTCTAACTCATCCTCACAGAAAGACTCTTAGTAATGAAAATATCCAAAAAGAAGAGAAAAGCAATTGTCACTATGGCATCAAAGTAATTAAAGCCATTTCACTTATTACTAACTATTTGCTTAGGGAAATTATTCATTTTATCAGAAACAGAATAACAACAATTTAATAATTACATTCTATGCAAAGAGAGACTGATAGGCACAGTAAGATCTTCCTATTTAAATGCCTAACAGGGATGTGGGTGCATAACTGACATCGTTATTCTTTTAGTTTATAAAACATATACAAAAAGATAGATGCCTGGTATTACAAATACTGTGTAGTTAAATTGCAAACACTGTATCAGTTGAAAGTATTAACTAATCCCATAGAAAGGCTCAACATAAATCCAAACACTACCTCACCAGCTCTGTACCTCAGTACAGCTCCTCAAATCCTCTCTCACAAATCCCACCTAAATAGACTAGTCCTGCAGGAGTGTGTCTCTAGAAGGAAACAGGGCTAAGGACAACAACAGGGAGAATTTTCTGCAATTCCTTCTGTTTTACCATAGGCCCTTCTATTTTAAGTCCAGAGGACCTCAGTTTTCTAAAACAGCTCTATAAATTACAATTCGACCAAGACAACATAGAACGAAAGGGATTTCTGTCAGAAAAAACTATGCTTTTTCTTATACATTTAAAGAACCAGATATAATTTCCATCTAGAAAAGATGAAGCAGTCCTTGCAAACAAGCGGACAAAGATTTAGGATGCTTAAATATTAGTTTCTTCTCCTGTTAGTCATGCTTTCACTGTTTTTTAGGTTACAAACTCAACTAAAACTTGGTGCAACACAGGTAGAGGTGATTGCAGCATCTACATGGATTACAAAGTCCATTCTCCAGATTTTTCTCTTTTTTTTTTTTCCTACATCCCACTCTCCTCCCCGTGGATAGAAGACACTTAGCAGGCCTGAAGTATTCCTCTTCCATTAAAAGTACTTCAAAGCACTGCTCTTTAAAGATGTCCAATTGTCTGGAATGTCAAAAATGTATAAACCTGTGATGTACATCTAAATATCTACTTTGGAATAGGCATGCAGATAGATGAAACACCCAGTAGCAGGCGAGAACTAAAAGACGGTTAACTATATTCTTATGAAATGGTTCAGCCTGAGCATTGTTGATCCTGATAAAGTCTGAAATCATGATATAATTAATGTAGGAATATATATGTTAAAAATGGTATATACTTGTGTGTGCAAATGTAAAGTACGTAAGTTTATGTTACATTAGGTGTGTTAAATTTTCATGTGCATTCTGTAGCTATGTACAGTTTTGTAGTAACACATAATAAACTATGGTAAGGAAAGGAAAGAAAATAGATGTACAGCTTTAATTCAAGGCCTGTTGAATCCCTGTATATTTTCCCTCTTCAAACCTAAATCACAATAACTTGCAAATCACTTTTCATCATTGTAAAGAGCTTCAGATTACCCCCCTTCAGCTATTCTGTGTTTGAACTTTATTTTTTTAAAAAAATCCCTGAATATTAAGTATTATGTTTTAAAGTCAATAGCTACCAAGTTATTAAAAACTTACTAAAATTAAAAATTACATTCTGAGTTATTTTTTTCTCCTTTCTTTTTGTGAAAATATATTTTTGCTCTATCCTGCAATTCCTAGTGCTGTTCATAGCCACTTAAATAATACTCATAGTGAAGAACAAAAGCCCCTGTACCTTTGTATGGTATTATTCCATATTGAGGTATTGGGTTTACATTTATTTTCAAGGTAAAGTTGAAATAATTGTATTACCAACAAAGCTACCAAAGTAGCCATTAGTTTATGGATAAATGTACAGACTTGTGAACAAATATGACAAGCCAAATCTTAACAATTTAAGTATTATAACATCTCAAAAGAGTTTTCCTGCTGTAATGAATGATATGACTTGGTATTTTAACACAGTCAAATATTTTATGCACTACAGAAATCATTAGAATAGTTTTTGTAAGCACATCATCTCCAAAAATGTCTCTAACCTCATAACATAATGTTTTGTGTCACAGAAAATGTAGAGTTTTAGACCAACATGATTCCAGTGAAGCCAAAGTCAAAATAATTTATACTGGAGGAAGTAGGATTGACTTTTACTATAGTTTCAAACAGTAATTCATTTTCTCTACTAACTTATTTTCCATTCATTAATCACATTACAGTTTAAAACAATCAGTAGGGAAAAAATCCCATACAGTGTAAATTTTACTTTGTTTCCATTTCTTATTTCACCTGTAACTTTAGATATAATTAGTTATATTAAAGCTCCAAAGAATAAGGCTGCCATTAACAGTGATTTAGCAAATGCTTTCGAATTTTAGTCTTACACTACATAATTATACTTACATGAAATATAATTAATGAGGAAAACGTCTCAGATGTGTGGGCTAGGAAGGCAAATATAACTATCCTTTATTGTGCCTTCAAGGTTAGAATTATTATAGCACTTATAATTTTATTATAATTACCCGTAATGAGACTCCACATGCGTGATACAGTCTACATGCTTTTGACATTAGAAGTTTTCAAAATGCCTCATTAAGTATTTTACTCTATATTTATGTGGTTTTCCTCCACCTCCCATTTTTGGTGGCCATCTATTCCATGTAAAAGCATACAAACTTATTTAAAAAATACTACCATTAAAGACCATAAAATGATTACAATGAATAGATATTAAGATGTCACAGCTGTATAACCTATTCCTTTTATGTACTCCCATGCTGAATTGTTTTATGACCTATCATAAACCTATTAAACTACTGGTAATAAAGGATTGTAATTAGTGATAAAACCTTGTTGCTTAGTGAGCCAAGACAGTCATCCTTACTTTGGATTTTATTGAAAGTAATCAAGATGAAACCTTCAGCAATGTCAAATAACACCTTCAGAGAAGAAGGTTGCACTTTTGGTAGAGATTGCCAATATTTAAGCTTTTCTGTAGTTTACCTGTGCTGTGTTTTGCAGGCTGCGCTTGATTAACTCTGTTCCCTTCCATCCTTTTTCCTATTCCCCATGAACTTGCACAGAGGAATAAGAAATATAGGATAAACGAAGCCAAATAAGCTTGGAACACAGTTTGACTTCAGTGGTTTTCCATTTTGCTATTGTATTATGCATGTAGAATGCTGTCCACAACTTGTTTCTTGGCAGGATTCAACAAGGGCTATAGCAACGCAGAAATCCTTAGAAGTGAGCTCTGGCTGAAATGGAGAAATCTAGTTAAGAGAAAAAGCATGCAAGGCGCAGAACAAAATGTGTGACCTTTTCAGCTATCAAATCAAATTAACTTTTTTCCTAGTCATACTGGGCTGAATGCAAACGTAGCTTCCAGAGGCACAAAAGCCACTGCTTTAATCTGCACTGTATCATCAAGTCCTTCTTAACATTTGTGTGTTGGCCTTCTAGAATACATTAATTTTGCCAGTGTGCTCAGGTGGTTGGTTCTTGATGTATCCTGGTGAAAGCTGACATTTCCACTTTCCTTAATGTAAATTTTCTGTAGCTTAACCTCAAAATTCTGGGTGGAGTAATTTTCTCATGATATAAGAAAATACCGTTTACCACTTTGGCATGGAAAGGAGGCGAACACTATACGGATGCGACTCAGTGCAGGGAAAATATAATGCCAGACATTAAACTCACAAATCTGTATTCCTGTCTCCACCGCACAGCTACAGTATCTTGCACATCTTGAAAACTGGATGGGAGGGGGGAAGGGAAGAAGTCAAACAATATTCACTTTGTCTTTCTAGCACTATATTTCACTCTGCAGTAAACTGGAAAGACAGAGCTCTAAGCACCGAACAATTAACCCTCCACTAATTCCCCTTCTATCCTGCAGAATAAAGAATACATCAAAGACAGAAGAACAGGTATCTTCTCTCCCATTCTTCACAACATGGATTTATTTGTCCTAACTGGACTTTTAAACCTATTGTGCCTGGCTTTTCAGAGCACTGAATTGAGCAATAGGGAAACTATAGTAACCAATAATCTGTTTCACTTCAATGGAAACTATGTATCTTGGTGGATAACAAAGCCTGGGATAAACACTGAAAACCTCTGACAGGGTTTGGAGGGGGAGAGTGTGGTGTCTCAACCGCGGGGTCACGTTTTAGCCAGCCTTCACCTATAGGCAACAATTATTATGGCATTCCTCATTTGTTCTTCACTAAGCAAATTCTTCAAAGGTGCTTAATGGCTACCGTCACCCCCATTAAAATTCACAGGATTCTGTGCAATTAATTCAGCCATATGCAGAGGTGTGTGCATGCTAATAGCTTTTAGTTACCTATACGTTAAGATTGTATGTGCTAGGCTCTTTTTGTAGGGATGCTTCTTCAAGGAAAGCTGGTAAAACTTTATATAGTAATATCTGTAGCCGACTCAACACAATGTACCTCTCACAAAGACTTTAAGTCTCTCTTTTCAAAGTAGCAGGGGGAAAGGGTATTCAGTGTTCCCCGTGCAATTATAAATTGGAATTAAAACAAGCCCGATATCCACTTAAATGTCAATACGACCGAATAATTTTACGTTGCCTAAGAACTACATGAAATCAAGAGCAGCAAAAGCTGATCACTTTTGCAAGTAAATAAAAAAGGTTGTTCCTCTATTTTATTTTTTATCTTAAATGTATCCAGAGTTTTATGGCTAAATACTAAAGCACTAGCAGTTGGTCATGCTTTAAGCTACTAGAAGAAAGTTAAGCTTCCACGTTGGCTAGCCGAGATATCAGCTATAAGCTGACAAGTAATTAAACCAGCATATCTATAACAACTGTCATCTCTTATTTCTGTGCAACTTGGATGTAAACCAAAGGCAAGAAAGCCAAAAAAAGACTTCACATTACTGGGCAACTGCTGAGCATCTCCTGCTGAACAGTTTAGCAGACCTGGGCATTTAGAGGATTGTAGCAGAGATCAAAAGGGTCAGAGATCCCTTTACCAATTAACAGCAGGGAGAAGAACATCAAATAAGGTGTAAATTTTAGCTCTGCAGTTTTGAGTAAGCCAAGCATGAAATGCATTCTAATACTCTTGAGTAGCTGCAGCTTTGAGCCATCAGTGATGTCACTGGTGCACTAAAGGAAGCTTAATCGCACTTAGAGTGGCATGTAGCAATCCCGCTCAGCTAGGTGCTAAAGCCTGCTGCTTCTTGTCTCTTTTGATAACACATGGGAATTGCTAGCCCCGACGTGGCTGGCGAGAACAGAAAACACTCCACAAAAAGCAGGCTTTCTTTGGGGTCTTATGCTTTTATTGCTCCCGGTCTTAAAGAGATAGCGACACAGTGTTTGTTTTCTCCCTGTAATTGTTTCAAATAAAGAAGGAAATAATTAATAAGACCCAGTGTAAGTAATCAGCCTTTTGGGGCTTGAAGCGCTATTTAATCCAACTTTATGCAAATCACTGTGGGGGGAAAGCTGTTCCTATAGACATTGCTCTTTCTTCTCTTTCTTTTCTCTCCACCACCACCACCACCCCCCCCCCCTTTTAAGTACGACAAAAGAATGCCATTGAGCCTTTTTATGCATCCCCTTGACCAGTATATACCGCCCAGAATATGCAATCTGACATGATAGTGCTGGGAAAGGCAAAGCAGGCCCAGAGCTGTGCTGAGCCAGAGGGAGACGCTCCTTTTACCCGTAGGTGCTCACAAGCCGGTGCTTGGAATCAGCCGCGGGGGTCTCCTGGTACCGCTTCCCCCGAAGTCCCTTACCAGGTGAGGGGTGGCAACCTTGCACCTGCACAGGTGGAAGAAGAGAACAACAACAGCAACAACAGCAGCAGCAGTGACAAAAGAGACGAAGCAGGCCGAAAGTTCTGCTCTGGCGAAATAGCAGCATAGTGTTTTTAGGCTGAGATAGTGCTCGGAATTAGATAGGTTTAACCTATTTTTAAAGTGGCTTTGTGTGCGGATACTTATTGTTGCATGATGTCATGCCTTCTTTCTCACAGACAAGCGCATGAAACAGAGTTTAAACATTAAAAGATTTATTTTAATTTTTTTTTTAATTTTTTTTGTCAGTTAAAATGATGTCAATAATAATTCAAAGCACAATTCTTAAAGAAATAAATGTGGATATTATGTTATTCTTTTGTTTATTTCAGCTAACAAAAGATTACCATGGGGACAATTACAAATTCATGATATGGGTACATTCACAGAATACATTAGTGGCCCCGCTTCAGTGAGAAAATACAGTTGCAGTGTTTAAAATGGGTTAAGAAAAATTCCCACAACTTAAATATGCACTTTCTTTTTACAGATCTCAACTATAATAAGTTCAAATCATGAAAGCTTTATCCCTAATGGAGTTCAATTAAATATGTCTCACATGAACTTAACTAATCTGCTCAGAAATCCATCTCAGAGCATCAAATATTTCGTTTTACATACCTAAGTATTCTTAATTGCATATACCTACTTTATTTAGGAAAAATCAGTGAAATCCCCGTCCCACTTTGGTTTCAAGAGTGCAAGTACTTGGTTTTCTAAACATTATGAATACAACTAGATCTGAGAGACATCATAGCCACAACAAAGAGAAGCTAGTGACCAGCTCAGATACATTGTCTTTTGAACAACAAGTCAGTGCAGACAGAAGTAAATGACAGTTAATTACAAATTACATTCTGGTTGGGGCTGTGAAGGCCTCCTGGCTTGAATAATAATCAGGCCCTCGGGCACTCACCTGCCTGCAAACGAACATACGGAGACACAGGCTGGGGTGCTATACAAGTTTCAAAACAAGCTGCTAAACACAAAAGCTTATTGGATTACAGAGATTTAGGCAAAAGCATTCAGATCTCTGGCAGCAACTCTACTACTAGGTTGAAGGGATTTCTAAATGACGAATTGCCATTTACTGTAAATTTCTGAATACTGCTCCTAGTTTTGAGGGAAGGAAAAAAGTTCTCTTATTTTCTAACGTTAGAAAAGTTATCCTATTACAAACACCCTTTAGGAAATATGATAAGAGAAAGTGTCTGTTATGAATGAGAGATCTAATCTCTTACCAAGTTAGAAAAATTACACATACTGTTTACATTATTTCTTTCCCATTTTTGCCATTCAGCCAGTACCGTATATGTGCTAAATGTAGCCTGTGTAAATTCAAAGGAATCAGAAAAAAAAATATTACTCATGGTGGAAGAAGTCCTTTTATCCAGCATCTATGACTGTTGAAATTTGGGCTGCTTACTGATGTATGTTACATTTTTTTAATGTTTGATTTTAATCCCATCTATTTGTAAAATATGACAATGTCTACATTAATTAATGTCAGTATTAGTGCACTGTAAAACCTTGCCTTTTGTAATTCACTAAAGCAATTTCTATTCATTTAGTTGAGCTAAGTGCTTATTGTTAAAGACAAAAGGCTCAACAGTTTGACATTGAGCTCATTATGTATGTTTAAAACATTCTGCAATTCAAGGCCACACCACATGCAATAAAAAAGAAGCTGGTGGGTTCAGCGATTAAAATTCAGACCACACAGTTCTCTTCAATAACTTTCCATTTAAATCTGATTAAAACTTCAAAACAAGGCTATTTAGATGTATCAGCATACATGGGTGTGTAAGTATGGGAGAGTATGTATCTTTTGTGCTCTTGATATGCATACACAAGCTTTCGCTTGTTTTGTTTTTCTTTAAGTCAGTGAGCTGCCAAGTAGCTTCTGTAGAAAGATTTTCCTGCTGGTAGGCAAATGTGATGATGTGTTTTTTGAAAGAATTTCTGGTTTTAAGACAGAAATAATTTAGTAAATTTTTGTACTATGATTATTTGCAAAGATGATCTATACAGACAACACACTATGTTTACGCTTTGTGTGTGCATGTAGAAGCAGACATTCTGGAATGAAAGTACAAATAAAATGATATCTACAGTGGGATGGAAATTATGCTATATATTTCAGGTTAAGAGCACAGTCTGCAAAAAGGCTTGAATAATAAAAAAGATTATTGCAGTTGCATATATGGCTGCATATGCTTCACCCCAACTCACCCCAGTGACTATGATTTCCTTCTCCCAAGCACAATTTCTCCAGTGAAACTTTTGACTTCAGGATCAGAATATAAGAAACAATTAGGCTGAGTTGTCACCATGCCATTGTGCATGGAGCAGCATCCCTGTGTGCCACAAAAGCCTTTTAATATCCGTCATGGGACAGAAGCGGTGCTCGTGCAGCATCAGAGGCCCAGCAATGCTCTTTCACACTTGGCTACCAAACGTGTTTGCTTGTTTGTGGATCATCTGTATCTCTTACACAACTTTACCCAAGAGTGAGCTCAAGTCTTAATCCCACTTTTTGGCTTCTGGGGATAGGGTGGGAAAGGCATTATGAAGCAAACTTTTGTGTCAGGGAAGGCTGTGGCGATAACTGTCATTGAATTCTTGGTGACAGCATTTTCCAGGAAAATAGATGCTGTGCTCAGCACTCCTCTTCTGCAGCCGAGATTTCAGTACCCCTGTCCGAACTGTATTTACTCTCTGTTCCCCAGCTCATCTCCTTTAGGTTTTACGGAACCAGCTGGCATGGGGGAAAGGCTGCAGCACCAAGCACTGCATGCAGAAGAGTTTGTGATTAGCTCAGAACCAGGCAACGTTAGGGCCCCTGTTGAATTTTTTATTGGCACTGCTCTACTCTCACAAACCTCCCCATTAAACATTTCCAAAGCCCTTCCATTTCCAGTGCTTTATTCTCCTCCAGTGCTACTACAAAGATAGCTGTCTCTTTTCACATGTACCCTACACAGAAGAAGAATCAGGAAGTGAAGCCAGAAGTTCAGACCTGAGCCTGCCTCTCTGGTAAATCAAGAAGAAGAATGAGTTCAGGAAAACAGTCAGTGTCTCTCTTAAAGTATTTTATTTTCAGGATCAGAAAAAATTAAGTGATGTAAAATATTTAAAATGCACCTGTCCATTTTGAAAGTAATTTTCAAAGGAATTTGTCTCCTATGGCCCAAAGCTACTACATAAAATTAAAAATAGCCTTTTCCGTCTTTGATTTAAGGGAGGTTTGTGAGAGCTACTGTTTTAAAACCAGAGGGAAAAATAGCTTCACTCAAACAGAGTAAAGAAGAGGGACTACCTTATCGGCAGCAGAGTGATTTTGACTGTACTGACAATGACATGAGTAATCCATCATGTCATCGGCCCGGTGACGGATGTACCCTCCACCTCATCTCTGTATGTGTGCAGAGAGGACTATGTAGCGAGCCAGGAGGCAAGTAACACTTAACCCCTGCAAGCTTCATGTTCCTGCTGTGCTTCAGACAACCTCTGTCATGTATGAAAAGCCCAAAGAATGACAGTAAATCTATACAGACCAGCACAATCTACCATCATGACAACTACACACCATCACAGCCTTATAACACTATTAAACTGTATCATCACAGACATGTAAGACAAGGCCTGTATTATGTGCTTTGTTGAGCCACTTAAATGTCTTTAGAAATGCATTGAATATACCTTTTGTTTTTATGCAGTCAATAGAAGGATATAGTTCATAAACACTAATTACATATATAAGCATGATCAACTATTTTGGCCCAGCAGAAATTGTACCTTATTCCAGAGATGGAATTAAACACAAGACAATATTCAAAGGGATAAAAAAGAGTTAAATTTTGCCTTTTAAGAATGTTTCCTAGGATTATTTTGAATTGCCTTTTAAAAGAAAATTACAGTTATTTGCTGATTAAAGGGGTGAGCTGCTTTCTCCAAAAACTTTAATTTGCATTGTCACTTCTGAAGAAAATATGGATCTTTAAAAATTTGCAGTCCACTATTTATTCAACTCTGAAATATATATTTAAGCAGCATGATTGCCTTTCTATAAAATTTTCATAGTTATAGTGTAACACTGCAAAGTCCTGGGATGGTAACCTTACAGAGTAAAACACATGTGCTAACTGATAGTTCTCCATCATGTATATATGTTCTGGAAGTGCAACTCACCATGGAGATCCCATTCAAAATTTTCAGTCAGACCAGGAAAGAGAATACTGAATGTGTCCTTTAAAAACAGGCTGAATGGTTACCTTTCCTGAGTTCTCAAAAATGGGCTTTTATAATCTCCCTTTCTCTCTTTCTGTTAACATACAACAAGCTTCTCCAGGGTAAAAAAAAGGAAAATAGCTGGTTGAATAGTAATATCGTTGGTTCATGTATATGCAAAAAAAGATCTTTTCACACCTTGATGAAATTAACATAAATTTAAATACTAATGAATTGGTAGAGACCAGTGAAGAATACCAAGGACCACATTCAAACTGAGTTATATCCCTATAAAACAGATCTATTTTCTAGGGACATCTGACATGAGTGTTATATGCCTTTATTGCACAATCTGCATAATTCACAGTCCAAAACAATTTGCAGCTGGATAAAGAAAATTGACTCTTTACTAGTGGAACATCACATCTAAAGGATATTATTTTCCTTCTTGGCTGAAATTACCATGTACTGTTGGAAGCCAAAAATCCACAGCCAGAAAATACAAGGAAATGTGTGTTTGGAGCTATTCAACATTTTGTCACTGGGGAAAGCACAGTACAAATATACACAAGGCAGTGGGGGAGTGGAATGTAAGATGAAGAACCACTGCATCTTTCAGTAATTCCAAGAAGTTGCCAGGAGAAGGACAACAGACATCAGGAGTGGTTTGTCTCCTCTGTTCCCTCTTGGCCCCATACAATGCATGCATGAAGCAGCACAACAGGAGCCAGTGCAAAACAAATATGCATAGTGGCAGATGTCAGTGTGCACGTCTAAACAATTGCTATGCCTGATACTGTGGAATTTCCACACTGTTAGTGCTTTTTAACTCATCTGCTTATTGTGTGCACAGTTTACTCTAACTGAGTTCTGTTGAGGTCAGACACAACCTTCAAAGCCAAAGTTTCTCTATATTTGCCTTTCTTTCCTGAATGGATCAAATCACACTCTTTTGTTGTTGTTTGATGACTTTCTTCTTCAGACAATCATTCCTTTACCTTCTTATTTTCCTAGGTCTTGATGACACTGGAGACCTGATAGCAGGATGTTCCACATCCACCAAAATCAGTTGACAGATTTCAGTAGGTGTCAAGCTAATGCTATACTTACCTTTGGCAGAGGGGTCAAAAGCTCTTGACTTTTATGCCTGTAGAAGAAGAACGTGATTCAGCACTGCCTTTCTCCCCCAATATTTTCTTCCAGTTCTACAACAATGTATCAAACACACGATCTGAAAGGAATTAGTCCAAGAGCAAAATAAGATCAGAAATGAAAGGAAATTCTTCTGCATACTTGCAAACAACAGGACAGTATATTAAATCCCTGTTTATGAAAACACAAGAGTCTTGACAAAAGCTATAAAATCCCATTCAAATGGGAATGTCCTTGGGAGGAAAAGACTCGCCATTTAAACACATTTTTATTGCTGAATTTCAGGGTTTTCTTAACTTTTAAAGTATCGTTATAAATTACTTCCTTCTAGTGAGAACTAAGATATAAAATGTAAGTAACACTATTAAAAAGGTATAGAGTGTTCAGTTTCAACATATATTCATTATCTATGAAAACACACTTGAAATACAGCTCTCAGTTTGTTGTCCATTGATCTCTCAACTGTTGGCCAAAAATGGTATATTTGTTTCTTTATCCCCAGTAAAAACATGGAATGTACTACTTTTTCAAAAAATATATTTCTGGCTTCCTGTGCATGTCACTGTATGTAGCCATACAGTGGCTACAGAAGAAAAACTTCCTAAATGTATTTTCTTTGTCATTATGTTATTGTAATCCACAATGGGGCACAAAAGATTTACTTAGAGCATGCATTGCTCCAACAGGTGAATTTGTGTGAAATAGGCATGACTTGCTGTACAAAGGAATTTATCCTCCATAAATTACAAATTACTACTTAATTCAGCTCTTTCTGCACAACAGTCACTTCCTTGTTCTGTATGTCAGGGTGCAGCACAGGGAGTCAGGATGCAGCCAGGGCAGGTCCAGCCCTGGGGATCAGGCACTTCCATAGGGACAAGGATGGCACAGCCAAAAAATCTTTCTGAAGAGGCTAACTGTAGTGAACAGAGCAGATGGATCTGACTAAACAAACCTTTATCAATGGCAAGCAGAACACCCAACTTAACTTTCTCAACAATATGAGGTATCCGTGACCAGAAAAGTTCCCACAGGGCCACAGCATGATTTATTTAAAAAAAACACAAACAAACAAAACCAACCTTTTCTCCTTAAAACTGAATATCCACCTTTGCACCAACTCTGTGTATACACCAGTAGTAGCATTGTTGTGGAAAACATAAAAATGAAAACAATATATAATAATGAATGTTGAACAGTATATCACAGAATAAAAAATCCCATGAAAACCATTGGGGCTGCTTGAAGTCCAATGTTTCTTAATGTAATTAAGGTCATGTCATATACTGATAAATTTTATAAAGTGAACTACAAGTGAACAAAAACATGTTTTATACATGTGAACTACAGCCTTCAGGAAATTCGATTTTAAAATTCTCAAAAGGATATATAGGAAAGCCCACATGCCTGAAGACAGGCTCCTACATGCTAATTTTAAAGTTTCTCAGCCTCAGAATGAATTAGCAAGTGTGCTCATACTATTGAGTTCACTGGAAAACATCAGGATCACAAGACCGAGAAAATCAGCCCACAACTTTCTCAGACTGAAGGAGCATTCAACTGGCATACATTATTCCTAATCCACCACAAACTCAATAGGTAGGCAGTTTGTGATGCAATCTCAATCACATCTTAATTTGAGATGAGATCTGGCAATTTCTTGAGTTCTGGTCCCAGCCAGAAAAAAAATATAGAAGCTTCAAGGTTGCTCTAAAGCACATAACAACCCACGCAAGCATAGATACAAGTCAAAAAGAAGGAAATATTTCCTACATATTTACAGCTATGCTATTATTTTCCAAATTACCTTCATTTGGGTGCTCTTGGCACTCCTATCAGCCTTGGCATGGATAGTGGGTAAAAGGCAGAATTTAAACCTCATAAATAATAGCTGCAAGTAAGGAAACTACTCGTATTTATTGATTTCATTAAGTTTCATAAACATAGACTAAAAAATGTCTCCTTAAACAGGGAATTTACCAGTGTGTCAATTTGAAGGTTCGACAAGCCACCCTCTTCCTACAGGAAGATTTTGTCATCCCAGAAGCCCTTTTTAGGGGTAGCAAAGCCACCACAGCAGGTCTACAAAGTTGTCAGCTGTAGACTCCAACATAAAAAAACATTTCACGGCAGGTGAAGTGCAATAGCTATAATCAGACACGCTGTTCTAGTTTCAGCTAAGCAGAGTCAAGAAGTTTCTGTCCTCAACCTCTCACCAACTGCTTGTCATTGCTCCCCTCCTTAGAGGTATTGCCCTCTCATATTTGCAGGCATACAAGCACTTGTAGTTACTCCCTAACCTGTTATCTGGATGACAATATTTAGACTACCCAATCACAGTTTAAATATTCTGTGTTTTAGCTGTCCTATGCCTGCACTGGTCAACGGAACCCTTTATTAGAAAACATACCAAAACCCTCCAGTTAAATTACAATCAGGATTAGATAAAAATGAAGCACAGGATTCAGAGGTGAAAGATTTTGCACTTTTCACAGAATCACAGAAGAGTAAGAAACTGAAAGTGTATTATCACATGTAATATCACTACTCACTCAGTTTATTTGGTCATATGGACCACTCAAGATGTCCTACAATTATTTTTTATTTGTTAAAGGCAGGACAAACATCACCTTTCTACACATTCTCAAACTTGAAATCTGGGTTCTCTCAGATTTAGTATAGGGTAAAGAAAAGGCAGCATATTTGACTAAGAAAGAGCCACTCTGACTTACTTTTAGAGTAGCTAACGTATTTTTCTTTTACTTTTACTTACATACAAAAGAATGAAGATGAAGAGCAGCTTTTAGTTAAACAACGTAACCATAAGTAAAGATTCAAGGATTTAGTTTGCAGTTTTGGTTTAGTTTCAATATTTTCTTGCAATTGAACGGTTTTCAATTGTTTATGGGATAATTTTAAGCAGGATTATGATAAGTTTTTTCCTGCAGTTTTTGATACAGAATTGTACTATACTAGAAAAAAAGAACAGAAATTCTGGATGACCTTGGATTTTTATTCATAAAAAGGCATTCGTAACTCAAAGCACCTTCTTCAGGATGATACACGCAATATAATACAAAGCTCCAAACTTCAGAATGCCAAGAAGGCCCTGTAACTACTGGCAGACAAAAGGAATATATAGGCAACTCAACCACAAACCTTTATATACTAGTTCAAAGGACTGACGTGTGGTTCTAATTGTTCATTTTGGAAAAGCATTGTATTACTTTTCTTGTCAAGGAAACAAGAAAAATGAAGAATGCAGTGCCTCAGAACAAGAAAACCAGAGCTGTTGAGAGAATATAGTGGCAAAATGCTCTATGGACTAGAAACAGAATGTTTTTCATGTGCTTCATTCCCTGTATAACATAAGGAGAGTGAGAGCAGAGGTGACTAGGAAGGATTTATGTTCATGTACACACTCTTGAGTTACTCTAGAATGGAGTTAATCAATGCAACACATATTGATTCAAGAGATTAGCAGTTAAAAGACTTCGTTTCACATTAGAGAGCTCTGAAGTTGTCACTGTTACAGTATCACCACTTTAACATTCCAAACAACTATTTCTACTGGTAGTGCTGACATCTTAGGACCGACATACCCAGGTATTCTACCATCTAATACAACCAGATTGTTTGAAAGAGCTACTGAAATGAACTTCCAAAGGTACATTTCAGTAATATGACTTTAAAAAAAAAAGTTCAGTGACAATGTATTTGAAGAACTAATGTATGTTCTAGAGACAAGTTGGTATGGAATGCTTCAGAAATGTTTTCCTTTCTAGTGACAAAGTTAAGCCATCTACTTTCATGCAATTGTTACAGATTCTGCAAAACTGATTTTTTATTCCTGTGGTAAGCGTCATAAGGCCTTGATCCATTTTCTTCCCTCTTCTATCCTTCAGACAGGAGAAAAAGGAGAACTAGATCAGTGTTTTCCTTACTGTTGTCTCTTGGGGAAGTGGACTCCTACAAATACATTATCCATGAAATTGACTAAATATTAACCCTTAGTGTGTGACCAAACCCCTGTGGATCAGAGGTCATACATTAAGGCCACCAAAAGAGTGAGACTGCATCATAAACCAGCAATTTTTGAATGCTGTATGGAAAACCTATCAATTTTTATAATACCGACATGATAGATCTATTATTTTATAATATTCATGAGCAAAGGCCATTTGAATGACCAGGAAATTACCCAGGGAAAAAGTCTAGTCAATCTCATATTGCCTTGAATTCATGAGACTCCAGGAAAGGAAGCTTTAGGAAAAATATCAAGCATTATCAGATGCATGATAAAATGATGAGAATTAGCAGTGATAGCTTTAGCCTATGTTTGTCAGAGCTCTGCTAAAATAGTGTGTGTTTCAGTTTATGGATGACCCTGTCTCCATTTTGTTTCATAGGAGATTGTGGATGCCTGTATTATGAATAGCCCAGAAACCCCTTTTTCCAAAAAACATAAAGTACAGGTTAAAATGAATTGAAGAGAATGAATGAAAAACTTTTCCAAGGCTATATTTTCCTTCTGAACCAAGAATTTTCT
The DNA here is from genome assembly GCA_028565335.1 of Limnodromus scolopaceus. Classification (NCBI taxonomy): domain Eukaryota; kingdom Metazoa; phylum Chordata; class Aves; order Charadriiformes; family Scolopacidae; genus Limnodromus; species Limnodromus scolopaceus. The sequence continues at coordinate 93,320,628 of JAOXNO010000013.1, read as the reverse complement.
TTTTCTTTAAGAAGTTTTGGTTCTAAAATATTTTCCAAGTGGGACCTATGCTGAATGAGCACTTACAGTAAGTCCTTTCACACACTCATTTCATTTAAAAATAATAGCTGGTTGCTTGGATACAAATCGAGCTTTCATTTGGACTTTCCCTGAAAATTTTCTCTACAAAAATGCCAGGGTTGGTGTGTTTACTTAAATGCTAACCAAATCAGAAAACTTTCTTTAATATACTTAGTCACTTAAGAAAGGAAAAAATCAATGCTAAATAGTACTGCTAACTCTTCTTCTGTGAAAAGATGTATCTTCAAAAAAAAAAAAAAAAAAAAAATTAAAGTAGCAAATAATGCAACACATGCTTTCTTTCAATACCTGATAGTTTATACTTCTGTTCAGGTACTACAGCAGGAAAAAGGAGGGATTTTCAGATAATTATAGAAGACCAGATAATTATAGAAGTGGGGAAAAAGTGATATGGAATGACGGAGGGCAAAGAAGGACTATTAGAGAAGGCCAGTCTATTACTCATTACCACTGTGGTCTTCCTTAAAACACCTCTCAAATACCTGACCACAACACCTGTGAAACGAGGAATGTGTCTGAGCATCTTACAGGCTATCTATTTGCAGAAAACACTGGATAACCATTACAAGTTTGCTTTATTGAATAGTTCTTTCCTTTCTTTTCTTTTTTTTTTCCTCCCTTCAGCTCGCTGACTGTAATTTGCCACTGTAATTTATTTCTTAACAGTTACAATTTAATAAAAGAGAGATTTCATCATTTATTTCTAGTACAGTTATCCCCTCCATAATAAAAGAATATCTGGTGCTCCTTTCAA
>JAOXNO010000013.1:93288404-93319693 GCA_028565335.1 Limnodromus scolopaceus | reverse complement strand
TAAAAGAGAGATTTCATCATTTATTTCTAGTACAGTTATCCCCTCCATAATAAAAGAATATCTGGTGCTCCTTTCAAACTCACAAGGGTTCCACTGGTCAGTGATTAATGTTAACACTTACTTTTTTTTTTTTTCTTTCAGTGGTTATTTTCACATTAAGGTGAGGCATACAATTGTTTAAATGAGGAAGCTGATTTATCATTCAAAAAGTAATTCTTCATAGGGGCACATTAGGTGATAAAAATCAATGACAAGGATAGTAAATTGCCTGGGAGGGTTCAAAACAGATTCAAGATAAAGGAGAGAGAGAGAAAGAGGGAGAGAGAGATTAAGTCAAGACAGCATCTAATGCTTTTGCCAAACACTTCAGCCTCACCCTATTTGACGTTGATCTAATAGTCGACCATTTAATTTCCAGGTCGCAGTGCCAATCTTTTGTCACCTCTGTTGCCCCATATCAAACTTTCAGGAAACAAAACCCCTGAAAGCAGACAATCAATAATGAGATCAGCAGATTTTATCTTAAGAGAAACAGGACTTGCCTGCTTTGTTTGTGGAAGGTTGTTTCTCTGAATGCTTCAGCTAGGGCTGCTTGTCAGTAAGTGACTGTGATGTGCACAGCATGATTGAACGAGACTAGATAAAGTCACTAGAAAATGTGGCAGTGGAAAGCAAAACACATAAACTAAGAGGTGAAAATGTACCACACCATGTGTGGCCACACAGTTCTTATCATACGTACTCTCCTGACATGTCATCCCATATTATTATTACTACATTTTCAATGTCACATAGCTGGTCGTCCGCTAAGAACATTTTAACTCTACAGTTTTAAGATACCATGGGATTCCTAGGTTTCAAGATATAAAAAACGTATTTATTTCTCCATTCTAGTGACTTTTTGTTCCTTTGAGCTACTATATTATTTAGTAGGCTTGTTGTGGAGTCATAAGTTTGTTGTACAATCAGCTTCTTGTTTCCATTGTTTCTAAACTTTTTTCTGAACAAAGTGGTAGAGAGACAGGGAACACACCGGAAGATACATTTAAAATATTTGATCAAGATTTTATGCATAGAGGCCTACTCTAGGAAATCTGCCTCATGGATTTGTGATGTTGCTATTTCAGTACAATATAATCTTGTACTGACTGCTTACCTATCACATTTTGCAATTAGGGTACACCCTCACTGAAATTATCTAACATCACTTTCACTGACCCTTCATCTCCACAAATCGGTATTTGAAAAAAACCTAAGAATACACAAGTTTTAAAATACAAAGTAAATTTCTGACAAACCGAAATTATTGTCAAAACTAATGACTCTGTATATTACTTTTTCTAGCTTTGCTCTTTTACCTTAAAGCTGTGCCAGCCTGTTCACAACATATCTTTTCATAAGGCAGGGTAGGATAAATATTCATTTTGCACCACCTATTTTCGTTTTTATTTCCATTACAGCCAGCATGAAAAACATCATTAGATAAAAATAAGTTAGTTTTCAAAAAAATTTTCTTTCAAATGAACACTGAGTCCTTTAAAAAGACAAAGGCCAAGCTCTTTTTTAGCCACAATGAGGTGCTATTCAATTATGTCGTTTAATTTGGTTTTGCGCAATAGCAATAGAGATGTGAATGAGAATGGTGAAATAATCAGCATGTGTACTGGGCTAGGTTTTACATTGCTAATAAATAAAACAGTATAGCAGAAACAGCAACCTTGCTTTATTTGGCAAAAACACAGTATAATTTATTTTATTTTTTTTAGTTTTTTAATGTACTCAAGAAACTCAGCTGAATGCAGTCTACAACTTTGGGGAGAGCACAACTGCTATTTCTCAAATTTAAAAGATGTTACCTCATTAGCATCATCAATACCTTCAAAACCTGTGTTAAAATGTAGGGCAGTTTAACTAAAAAATGCCCTCTTTTTCATTCAGAAAGACACAGCATACAAATTTAGGAGGCAGGGAGAAGAATTATACTGTTTAAAAGAAAAAGGATGGATCTAACAAATAGTTATTTTGTGGATGCCTACACTTAATTTCCTATGCTCTTAATTTCTACTTCTCTTCCAGATGATTTTCACTTCCAAGAAACTGAACAGTTTGTTCCAGATCTTTAAAAATGTCTATTTCTAAGGAGAATGTTGTTACTCTGAGCTGAATGATGATTTAAAGAGGAATTTGTGCCCAGGGCATTGACCTTGGTGGCCTTTTCGTACATTACAATTCCAAAGGAAATCACAAAAGAAGATGGGCTTACTGTAGTTAATGAGATTCTTCACCAAAAACACTAATCTGGGTTAAAACTAAAAGAATGCTGATAAGGATATTACAGCTCATACTGAGAACAAGAAAGGTGCACTGCTAAGATCAATTGTGGATGTTAGGAGGTAGTCTTCAATAGAGGGGTTTTTTTTTTTAAATATCTATCAAAATGGATGTTTGAGGAAAAGCCTTTCAGATGAGGAGCTGCTAAAATAGAATAAAACATATCATTTCTACTTTTTTACATTGTACCGGGTACAAATCAACCAATATTAGCAGAAGTTTAACATCACTTTAAAAGAAAGAGATTGACCTACTGAGAAAGTACATGAGTAAATGTGTAGCAATACACTGATTATTACTGTTTCCCCTCAGGCAAATACCTCTCTCTTAAGCATGTGCTTCACTGGAACATTTTGTTTTATTACCTTGTGAGATAAGTGGGGAAAAAAGCCTTTAGTACCTGGGGAATTAAAAAATTCAGACTTGTCATATCAGTGTCTGTTCTCAATTTCATGCAGGGCGCATAATTATAACCGTGTTTAAATTGAGCCCAGAAGAAAGATGGGTTCAAGTGCAAATTAATTTCAGATTATCACAACAAAGGCAATCAAATCTCAACAAGCTTGCCAGCAAAATACTTTGCAAAGGTCCCCAGGTCCCTTCCCACCCCCAACTTACAACAAAGACCTTTCAGCTCAAATTAAGCTAATGATCTAATACAACATATCTACCTACCTTTTGGGGTTTATTATTTACTCAGATGTATGTATTAGGCTAGTGAAAAATGGGGGGAAAAGAGGAAGAAAAGGTGGCACAGAAAGGTCAGTGTTTAGTATCAGTAAAGTGACAAAATAAACAGTCAACAGCCCTGACAAGGTCTGCATGTCGTCAAATTGTCTTATTCTGTGGAAACTATCAGAGTGAATTGACAGTGCTGAAAGAACTTGAAATTTATCTGAACCCCTTCTCTTACAGACAGAATCCAAAACCAAATAGCATGGCTCACCTCCTCCACCTATCTATCAGCACAGCTTTTATATAAATCCAACATCTTACTCTATCCTATGGGAACCTGCTGGGGAATGAAGGGAATCAAGTGCTGAAAAAATTCAAGTCAAGCCTCATTACCTCCTCATTACCTTTGCAAAAGTGGAGTGAGAGAAAATTTTATCTAGGGAACAGAAGCTTGGGAATCTCATTCAGAGTTCTGTCTGGTTATTGCACAGCCAACCATGGAGCTCTGCCTCTGTGGGATTAAAGTTTTCTTCCCATTTCTCTATAGTAATGATCCACTCATTAAGGTTTTTAAGGTAAATTACCATCACTTATCATTATGCCAGTCACTAAGTAAGCTGCATTAAACAAGGACTGTCAGTCGTACCCTTTGCTTTTCTTTCTCCCCAGTTATCATGAGGAAATAAAGAAAATACATTTCACAGTTGGTTTTATATTTCTATATTAATTATATTTTCCCATTTGTATTTGTTAGACCCTTAGGGCAGACATATTAGATAGAAATATAAATGACTTTATACAAAAAAAGGCGTATGTTTATAAATGTATATATCCATCTACGTAATTCTGTGTTCCTGAAAAAAAAACCAAACCCAACCTTGAAACATGATTTCTTTTTTTGCATTTTATTTTCACATTTGCTTTGTTTCTATCTGAGGATTTTATGTACCACCTCATCATAGTATGTAAGAGCTATTCATCTTGCTACATTTAAGCTTGGTTGTTATAATGTGCTTTTTAATTATTCAACTAACCCTTTTTGTTTTAAATCACTTCTTTTGTCAGTCTATCCTTTATTATGCAAATTGTTGATGCAAAATAAAAATGCCCCACATTCACCCTATTTTGAGCTTTTTGTAATGCTCAGTTCCTCACTTCCTTGTTCTTTTCCATAAAACTCTTGAAGCTTGTTGTATATTTTTTTCTTTTAGACTCAGCATTTCCAGGCAAATTTTTATGGGTGTTTTTAAATTCTAAGATAAATTTGTTGGCTTTTGAGATCACATGCATCCTCTGGGAAATTTCTGAATGTTTGTTATCACTTTTCAAACAAATGCACTGGAAGTTCATTCCGTAAATAAACACATAAAAAGTTCTATGTCAGCAATTATTTTGTTTTGACAACGGAAAAGTGATCTGCAAGAACTATAACCCCTCAAGAACCCATTTGCTTTTCTTATTTAACTGGAGACATCCTTGAGTTTGCCCAATGTGTATCTGTACTCATCACAGACACTGGGTGATAGCCACCAGTCCACTGTAGATGACAGAGAAAGCCACAGACCCACCCTTCCCAAAACAAGGTGGTGTAAGCAAGAAGAAGAGGAGGGTCAATGCATTAAGAATTACCACTGCAGAGGCTTGGTTGGAAATACTGGGGCACAACCTTTTGCAACGAATACATACAGAAGGAGAGAAAAGGATGGGAGGAGATAAAACACAGGAATGGTAAAGGTACTCAGAATAGACTGCAGGAGGGAAACAGGGGGCAGAAGAGAGGAACTTGAAAACTCTAATGGCTCCAGTCAAATGATAGCCAATATCACACTGCATACATGTAAACATAAACTCATACCAAAGGCAAGCTGTATCCAAAACTGTAAGAGGCTGCCTTAGTTTCTCTGATATCAGTTGCATTTCCAGACTTCCCCTTCTTTTCCTACATCATGTTTTTCCCTCTCTTCCTACAGTTCCTTTCCTACCACTTAGAGGCCCCACATGCAATAAAATATGAAAGTTTGTTCATAAGCTTCTTAACTATGTTATCCACCCTTGCTTCTATATTTCAGTTTCAGATACCATTTCCAATCCAAGTGTTTCAGCTAAAATAAAAAAACTGAGAATCTGGCATAAAATAGGGTTCATTTGAAAATTGGACCATTGAAGGACTCGTGTTTCCACTTGCTTATGTTATTGCTAACAGTTTGGAAATTTCAAAAGAAGTGATTTTCTAATAGGATTTGTAATTTTCCAACTTTACAGTTTGTGTAATGCATGTTCCCCATTAACTCTACAGTAATTACAGGTTAGGAGACCATATGCTCCTGTGACATGAAGAAGTGAAACTGATTATTGTGCAGGTAGTGATACTTTGTGGAGCCATGAACCTCTGTGGTAATATTTTTGAAAGTACATTTTAACACTCCTGGCAAAGAAAATCTTGAAAATAAATCTTGAGTGTCTCTAAAGACTCTAAAACTGAAAACCAAATAGAAAGAATGAATGTTGGATTATCTTTTAAAATATGCTGATTATGAACCAGTCATGTGAGGCCTGTCAAGCACCATTCAAATGTGACCAAATGGATTGTAAAATGATTAGGTTTACCTTTTTTGTCACCAATCAATCACATTCTAAAATTTTAAGTTTACTTAAGAACCAGATATTAATGACTTAAATCAATGTGCCAATCATAAATGTATAGTTACTGTCTGTAAAAAATTTGATCTTGAAAAGACTTCAAAATATGCTTAACTTACCAGTTCAGTGGGTTGGTTTTTTTTTTTTTTCATGTGGAAAAACAAAGTCCATATAGGACAAAACCTGGTTAGAATGCAGTCAGAATTATTTTCAAGAGGGAAATAATAGTGTTGCAGACTGGGGAGATAAAAACTGCTTCATGCATAAAATATCAATGAGGTTACCTGGTTTGGAGAATGCAAGAGAAAAGAATAAAACCAACCACTTTAGACTATGTTCTAGATGAACTTTATGCAAACTATTTACCTTGGGGTTTATGTTAATTTAAAGTATAAGACTGGTCTACATAATTTTTTGTGTTCAGTTATATATACTTCAAAGTTCTGGTGCTGATGTTTTCAATAATAAGTATAAAACTATGTAATGCCTTTAAATCCCTGAGTATTAATAAATATTAGCAAATATCTATGAGCAATTAATCAAAAGACTGCAAGATAGAATCATGTGATGTGAAGAAAAACCAGTAAAATAAAATTGTGTGGAGAGAAAATATACTTTTTCTTTTAACTATAGAATAACCATGATTAGTATTTGCTGCTGCATATGCTCAGGGGAATTCTCACATGCAGCACAAATAGCCCTCTTGTCCATGAAGTACTTATTCTGTTCCAGGTTGACAGTGGAAACACCTTTGTTGGGTTTTGGTTTCAAAACTTGTACTGATTATATACCGATTTATTTCTTTTTAGATTGCAGCTGATTATAACTTCAGTTCTGCACGCATTTTGGGACTGTTATAATAATTTTATTGCAGATTTCCACTTCATGACAATACCATAACAAACATGATATGTCTATTTGTCAAATACATGAAGGATTGGCCCATTCTGTGAACAAATACAAATAGGAGTAACATATAAATAGGAATGGGAATGCTATCATTTTAGAGAGTCACATACGTTTCCACAGACAGGATAATCTACTGAGAAGCAGTAGATTACTGTGTTACACTCAAGGTGTGGAAAAGGCTGCAGTGTCTGTATAATGATTACATGTTATAAAACATAAACTAAGGTAATATGACTTGCAAATAGCTTTGGCTTGCTCTGCAGGATATTGCAATAAGTGTCCTCCCAAACTTGAGCAATCAATGGAAGAGCCCCTTATGACTGCAGTCTTTGATAATTCTAGATCTGTGTTGCCACTAAAATTACTCATTTCTCCTGAGGCAACAGTAAGAGTGCAGAGCTAAGACCACCCTCAGCCATTTTCACTACTCCTTTAAGGGAATGATCATCACTTTGGGCAGACGGATACATTGTCCTAAATACCCCATATGTACAGATTGACTCAAAATATATAATCAACACCTGAAATACTGAGGACTGTTTGTTACAAATTTTATAATATTTTTTTTCAAGTACATTCAACGTATATGCATTGTTTCCTATGGCATGATGGTCATCTGTTTCATGGTTCATAAGAAACTAGATGATGGGGAAGGTAGGATTACAGCTGTCAATTTAAAGCTAATTTTAATCCCCTGTCAATGCTGTCTCCTCTGTCTTTACCACAAATGTGAAAATCCCATTTTTATTTTAATGTAAAACTATTTCCTAACTTCTTTTGGAGATAAAGAAATACTCCCTTTTAGTAACAATTTTATTGAAAAAAACTGGATTACATTGGAATGCAAAGATGACTGGTAATGTTTATCTCCTAGAGTGATATTATTCACTTTGATCAGCAAAATCTGGACTTGATTCCAGGGCTGTCACTAACCAGGCTAGCCACTAACTGACTTCAGTGGGCTTTACTTCAGGTCCAATGAGAGGTACAATCCGGCACTTTTGTCAAGTCAAAGAGAATGAGAATACCGCATGTTCCTGGAATACCTCCATGGTACCAACCACAGTGCTCACACCTCATGCACATGATGTGTCTCAAAAGCCTCCTCAACCATACACTACTGTCTACCTCTGCTTCTCTGTTGACAAGCTACAGCTCAAATACCATCATTATTTGGCAGTCAATAAAAAAATGCTATCACGCTGTGGCAACTGCAGTCCAGAGGCATGCCTCACTTGGTCTCAGTGTCTCTTTTCTCGTGACCAGGATCCCATTTCTTTTCTGTCTTTGGACACTGATATCCAGCTGAGAGTGTCTTGCTGTGAGTAGTACACCTGGCCTCTCTCTGCTGCCCACCGATGGGAAGGTTTGTGTGGACATGGGGAGGGGAGGAAGAGGTGTTTTACCTGCTACTTATCACAAAGGGTTGCATTGGCATGACAGAATGTATCAGAAGACTGCTCGGTTGAACAGGCTCCCATTGCCACTGAAGACATAATATGAGACAGTTACTGAGTCAAGAGACTGGGAAGAGGCAGCATTTTTTGCCACGCAGCTTTTGGTTAGTTAGTGCAGTTAGCTCAGTGAATGTTAGGGAGGAAATAGGAAAATGCACTTTCTAGGGTAATGCAACAACTCAGAACAGCCCTGCAGTTGAAATATAGCTACCGTGCAGGTCATTGAAACTGGCTGGGATATTTTTTTCAGAAGTCCAAACAGTCTTCCCTTGTCTCCTTCCCTAGCACCACAAGGCCTCACACCTTTAGAGATGCTTAAAATGAAAACAAACTCTCTTCTACACACACTTTCTAATAGCATTAAAATAAATCGTCATATATAAAGCCAAACAATGTCACAAATCTGTTTCCAGCCACGAGTTGGTTTCAGTAGTGCTTACCAGCAGCCAATATTGAGTTACAGTATTTTCTTTCTATTTAAAGAATTAAATGGGGAGCTTTTTCCAAATCCCAACTCAACTTTCTAAAATAGAAAGTAACATACAAGAGCTTGCAAATCTGCTTGTAATCAGGACTCCTGAAAGTTACATCTGGTTGACAGATTTAGAGCACCACAAGTGTAGAAAAAGGAAGGCTAGAAGAATAGCAACAGCAGCAGCAAGAGTGGGAGGAGATAAACAGGACAGCAGCAACAGAAATTAAAGGAAGCATCTAGAAAAGAGAAATAATGGATAACAACAAATAAAAAATATTTTATGTTAACAACCAATACCATGGCATAATAAAAGAAGAAGTATCATACTGTCAAATATTGTCTGACTGCCTAAAATTATTAAGGAATATATAATAAAGATTTCTTGATAAATTTTAGGGTAAAAATAATTAGAAATATTGCGAAGTTCTTCTGAGCAGCCTATAAAGATACAGTATTGATGAATTAAATGCATCACAAGTGGTTAGAAAAGAACTTATAGCTACCGAGCAAAATAAAACCTTTTAACAAAATGTGTTTCTTCATGAGACCGAATACATATCGATCTCTCACATTTAGCCCTTTAATAAATATAAGACCATAACATCGTTAGTTTACTGTGCTTTACTTCTAACACACAGAAATCTTGCAAATCTTCAGGGAGTTTTGTGAAGCCAAGCTTTGTCTATCCTCATCCTTTTCAGTTCAGAAATTCTTTAGTTCCAACCTTGAGCAATTAGTGCTGTTAACTTTGTTAAAAGCAACATTGTCATCTTGAGACAACAGTACAATACTATATCTTTAGCCTAAACCTGCTAATAGCTATGTTTTACCAGCCTTATCATAAAAGCAGCTCTCCAAATTTGTTGAATACTTTACTGAAAATTAAAAAAGAAAAAGAAAGGATTCAGAGAGTGCTACTTCAATAACATGCACAGATATAAATATATGCATACAGAGAACTTGTTAAAATTTTACTAAATCTCTCTTCATCTCTCTTTCTGACTCTTGGTTGTTTTTTTTTAATGACAGGAAAACTACTACAGAAGCATCAGTCACTTTAGAGGCATTTTTGAGCATCAAATGGTGCTCGGCACACAAACACCCTACATACTCTGTGGCAGTCATATATGTTGCTTGTCACCAAATGAATATCACTCTGGAAGAGTCAGAAGAGGCTGAACCATCTGAACATCCTCTTTATGTAGGAGCTGTTTTGAAGCACTACATTTCACTGCCTCTCTTGGTTGTGATCAGTTTCCTTGTTTCTGGCAATTTAAGCTTTTGTCTTGGCGAACTTGATATTTTCCAGAGGAACCTAAAGAACAGGGAAGTTTCTAACTTAACTGTAGAACTTTGTAGTGAAGGAAAGTTTGTTTCATTACCTCCTCCCATAGGGGAAAAGTGGGAGAGGAAAGACATCCAAAAAAAAAAAAAAACCCAACGGAAAAAAAAACCCACAAGGCAGAAAAGCAGCCAAAGGGAAAGATTCTTTCAGTTTCCCTTTCTCATAAGACTCATGATAGAGTGTAAACAAGCAAAAGGGAACAGATCATAAAGTTTATCAAGGTAAATGTAAAACAACACGATGGTCCAAACAGAAGTCTGAGGAATAACTTTCAAAAAGTACACAAAACTTTCATAAAGCTTTTTTCAAACACATCAGAGTTGATAAATGTGCCGAGAAATCAGTAGAGAATGTAGCTGACCAGGACATGAAAAGAGAATTGAGGGAAGTTAAAATAAAATAAAATAAAATAAAATAAAATAAAATAAAATAAAATAAAATAAAATAAAATAAAATAATTTTTTATTAGTGTTTGATATGAAAAAACCTGGAGAAATTCCTAATCTACAATTCTCCTTAATCAGAAAGTCACCAGAAAGTCCACCTCAAAATGAAATGCTTCTAAAACTGTTTGTCAAACAAAAAGAGAAAATTAACAGTGCCAAGTCACCAGCATGAGATAGTACCTACCCAAGAATCTTAAACTAATAGAATAATGATCTATCTGAATTGTGATGCACAATTTTAGTTTGAAATAATTTATTAACTAAGTAACGGTGAAAACAATTTTATTTTTTTTAAAGGCTGCTTATGTATATTGAAGGAACTATGGACCGGTAACTCCATTTTCTGTATTGGGCAATTCAGCAGGAACTATTATAAAGAACAGAATGAATGAACATATTAATAAAAAACATCTAATAGGAAGGAGCTACAACTACTACTATAAAAAGAAATAATGTCTCACAAATCAATACAAGTTCTTTAAATGAAACACAAGAGAATGAATAAGATTCACCCTGATGATACAGATTATTTGGATTTCCAGAAGGCATTTGACAAGATCCCTTACCAAGGGCTCTTAAAGAATCTGAGAAGCTAGAAGATTAAAAAGAAGACTCTTGCATGTATAAATAATTGGTTAAAAGATTGGAAACAGAGATTAGGAGTCCATTCTCAGTGTAGAAAGAGGATCCCTGTGGAGCTCTATAGTCATGTTTTTGGGTCTCGTACTGCTCAACGCATTTCTAAGTAACTGGAAGGAAGAGAGGGTGAATATAAAGTGTCAACATTTCCTTATGATACTAAGCTATTTTAGGCAGCAGAAAAAAGGGCTGACTGTGAAGAAGTGCAGATAGTGCTACTAGAATTCAGATACTGCAGACGCTACATAGTCTTAGCCTGGAACTGTATGGTATCTTCAGGGACTGGGAAATAAAATGGTAGACGAAATTCATTGAAGGTAAATATATTGGTGAAGATGCATATGGAAAAGTGATAAATGTTATTTCAGATGTATTCTAATAGACTCTAAGCCAGCCTTTACCATTTAGGAGCGAGGGCTTCCAGTTACAGCAATGAAGAGACTCTTTTGAATCTTTAATGCTGACCTCAAGTAAGTACTGGGGAAAATTCAGAAGAGTGGGAGAAAATCTGGTGTGCCAATCTTTCAAAAGGGCAAAAAGGATGAATAAATAAAAGCCTGTTATCCTGGTTATCTGAGAATTATAGGAGGTTAGTAACACTCCATGATTTCATCCAAAACAGCTTATGTAGAAATTAACTCAATATTTGTTGATAGAAATATAAATATAATTAATAAAGGTAAATGATATGACATACTTCATAGCCTTTTATGAAAATATGATAAAAGTCTGCGTATAAAAAACATAACATACAATATAGGAATTAATACATGATGGAGTGAGAGTGCAGAAAAGACTGCAGACAAAGAATAATCTTATTAGGATTTAGAATTTACCCTGGTCTTGTAGTGTGATGATAATCTGTGCAGAATAGGTTAGAAACCCCAGGTTGGTGGTGTTTTGTGTGTGGTGTGGGGTTTTTTTGGGTGGTTTTTTTGTTTGGTTGGTTAGTTTGGTTTGGGTTTTTTTTGTTTTTTCCATTGGTAGGACTAGATGATCTTAAAAGGTCCCTTCCAACCTAGGTGATTCTGTGATTCTGTAAGTTAATCAGTGTATATCAAACAAGAATATAACAGACATGATAAATACATTTGTACCATAGATCAGACAACTAAATTTGTGGTGGAGTTACTGACTAAAAGAACACCTGAAAAAGAACTTGCTGTAGATGAAAAAGGAAAGGAAGTTGTGGCTTAAAGGTAGCTTCATAGTACCACAGAACCTTCCACCTGATGCTTCCTAAAGTCTAGTATAAAAGTACAGGCAATCTATGCAACATCTTTCAAAGCCAATACCTCCAACTGAAATTACCTAGAAGAGAAAACTTGCATTGAAATTGTAATTTCAGTAACTTGAAATTGCCTACAACAAAAAAAGGTCTAACTCAGTCTCAGGTCAGGCTAATCTCACACAAAAAGGAAAAAAAAAAAAGGAAAAAAAAAAGAAAAAATTCATTAAAGACTAAGCTGGAAATTATTAACTCAATCACTCAGGCTAATGTCATATTGAAAATGTTATCTGCTATTTCATAACACATGAATGTATATCCTTGCATCTTTAACTGCATTCTTTTATCCTTTTTTTTTTTTTTTTCAGTTATATGAAGCCCTAAAGATTTTTATTTTGAAAAGCAAGCAAAAAAATTCATATACTGACAACAAGGAATTTTGTCTATGGCCAAGTTATGTTAGATTTGATTTATGAGTATTTGCCAGAAGGTCAAAGAAGGGATGGGTGTGGAGATAGAGCTACATTTTCTCTTTTCTTCAGAGTGCACTTAAATGCACTTGATCCAATCTGTCACCCAGTTCTTTCGGTCCTGTTTCCAGCTTACTCCTTGTTTAACCATGATTGTCTTTGTATCCCAGTTTCTGTTCAGTAAGATTTTTAACCTAATATTTTACTAATCCTGGTTTTAGTTTTGCTAATAACTAATCATCTTCCACCCAATGGTAATCTGCTTACCCTCATCCAATCCTTTTCTCTTACTGGGTCTTCATCACATTTCCATACCTCACATCATTGCAAGTCTTTTGTTCTTGTAACACCTTCAGAGAGAATCCTTATCTTTCCCCAGATCTGCCTTTTGAACCCCTCCTTTCTCCAGGTTGTTTGAGTGGTAGCTGGAGGCTTCTTACAACACAGAAAACACAGGACAACTTGACCTTAATGCTGGCATTGTTTCCTACCCTACACTTGGCCTGCAAGGCAGCAAGTAAAAGGGAAGAGTCTCTGACCAGTGACAGGATCCAGGATATTCACTCACTTTCTGTTAAAGAGGCCACATACCGTTCAACTAGCAGTAGACACTGTGAAAGGATAGCACATGCTTCGGGAGGAAGAATCATTTGAAACTTTAGCTTTGTAATATGAAGGAAGTCGGCTGAGCATATATATCAAATGTTTATTATTTGGCCAAATTTCAACAGATTTTGAAGGGGCCAGCAAAAAACACATCCCTGGCCCATATTTCAAATCTCTGTTGGAAAAGAGAGGCCTGCTGTTCAAAGAAACATGACAAAAATAATGTATTGCTGAACCATTTTGTTCAAAATTAAAATAAAATGCAAAAATAAAAAATCTTAGCCTGAGGCTGACACAAAACATAGAGAAATTTTCACCCAAAGGACTGAAGCTATGCCAAGTTATAAGCAACTGAATAATAGGGACTTATAATGGGGACTGATAATGAAAATTATTGATAATATTAATTTTAATATTACTAATGGTGTGATGCTACAATCCTGCCTATAATAACTGACAAGCAGCACTCTCTTATATACCCTAAAAGTAAAGGCATATAATTTAACACAACTATAGGGACAAGCAGCCACATAATTATGTATCTTTCTCTTACAGCAAAGTGGGTGAGATAAGAAACTAGGTGATAGAGGATTTTGCTTCTCCACCGAAATAGGATTTTCATTGGCTTCACCAGTTGTGCAAATTTGTTTTTGTACAGATGTATTTTCTTTTAAATCCTGAGGAGCAGACATTTGTCCCCTAGGACAATTTTTCAAACATGTATGAAAATATCCCTAGTTACTGTGTAGAGTGAACAAAATCCATATCCAATATCCATATGCAATTATGTTCCATTAGTCACCCTTCCCTCCACCCCCTCCTTCCTTCCTATTAGTGTTTTACCAAAGACACCTGGCTCTTTATTAACTATTGCACAGATTGTGGATGTCATCCTCGAGCTACAGAGTACCAACTTTTCACTTGACATTTTGCCAGAAAAACTCTGCTTCCTTAAAGACTGAGTACTGTAAGCTCTATTATCACCAGTATTGCTGATCAGTGTACTCTCCTAGTTTACCTAAATAAGTAACAGTCCACTTAACCTTTAAGAACTCTAGCATCTCTAATAAAAGCCTCGTTATTTTTCCCCTCGTATCCCAACACCTTACTTGTCAAAGGTCAGTAAGGGAGTGTTTACCATTCAGCTTCAGAAACACCTCTCAGCAAATGATATGAATGGAGAATTACAGGCAGGTAATGTCTTGTATATAATACTTCCAAATTGCAGTCTGAGGTTGGAGGGGTCTCTGTCTTCGGTTAGATTCATGTCTGTTTTATAATGGTTTTCACTTGGCATAAACTTGGAAGGGAGGAGGAGACCAAGCTGTAATAGCTCAATACAGTATGAGCCAAAATTAGAGTAAGTAGGGATCTGATCTATATGCAATGTAAGTGACATCACATGCACATGGGAGCATATCGTTTGTACATTTTTCTTTATTCAATCCAGCCGAAGTTCTCTGTAAAAATCATTTTCTGATCTGCCATTGAAATAAAAAACACTTCAAACAACAAAACAGCTAAAATATTTTTCATTTCTCTTGTCAACTGTCCTCTTTTCTATTGTTGCCAATGAAAATTCTTTTATTGTCAAGACATGTGCCTAGGTTTTTGAAGTCCTTTATTTAAAGCTTTCTCTTAAAGACAATTGTTTCGTCAAGCTTTCTTAATGTCACTTGAATGTACTTACTAGTTTCATACCTTTACTGCTTCCTGGTCATAGAAGATGTAACATGTCTGTCTTTGCCAGTTCAGAATGGAATGTCTCCAGTTGTCTCTTCATATCTTTCTTACATCTTTATACAGGAACACATGTAGTCCTGCAAGTGTATTAAATGCATGTTGCAGTAAGCGTGCACACTAGAGCCAGATTTTGCATTAACCTATTCATCTTGAAACATCCTTAGTTCATCACAGAGCACTGGATTGACTTGAAAATCATGCTGCCCTTTACGGGCTACTCTACTGGTTGCATTATGCTGTAACTTTATAAGACAGTAATATTATGCCTGATATTCTGATGCCCTATCACTCCTCAGAGAACACACCAATTAGCCACATCGTAGACGGTAATCAGCCTGCTCCCTATCATTTTACTGAGAGGTGGTGTAGTTGCGCTTTTGTGCAATGCATGAAACTCTGATGTGCTTTTCACTTCTTTTGTTGGTTAGATGAAAAGATGCTGCCCATGGCACCACTCAGAATTTCCCTAGATCATTTTCAGTACCAGAAATGCTGTGCAGAGTTAGACAAATTAGTAGGGTTGCATCCTATTCATTACTAAGGAGTGAACTCTCCTTGGCCATAAAAGGTGATAAAAAGTATTTCCAGTAGCAGAAGGTCTTTGATTGTTCAGGAACAGTGCATGGAAGGATTTGTAGACACCATATTACTTCAAGGTGTGGCTATGGCTTTGCCATTCGTCTTTGACCAAACTGTAATAAACCAATATAGTATGAGCCTAAATTAATATAAGTAGGGATCTGATCAACATGCAAAGAATTTGAGGTTTTCTGGTCCTCTTTTTTTCTAGCTATGAAAATAACTGGAGTCTGTCACTGCTTATACACTGCAGTATATTTTTTTGCAACACACAGGGTTAGTTACACAGGTTGCACATTACTATTCTCACTTCTATTGGGTAACAAAGCAAATGCTCCAAAAATTCCTCACTCTCTAGTATGAAAGAGATACAGAAGTACCACATACTCTCCCCACACACAGTACAGGCACCCATTTTCCCTTGCATGACTGGGAAGGTTATGCTAATCTCCTCAAACTTAAGGGTTCAGAGAGCCTATGGTTCAGTAGGCAGAGGTTGTAAGACTACAACACCTATAATGGCCTGAGGGTGGGTCACCAGCCCAACAAAGGGAGATTAAGGGAATAGAATGGCTAATGGTTACACCCCAAAATTTCATGCCAAAAATCCCTTCATACATTAAGGACCTCCAAATCCAACTTTCCCCATTCTTCCTGGCCAATGGTATATTTCTTCTAGACTTCTGTCTTGCAAGTCCTCTTGTTTCAAAGCATCACTGCCTTTTCACACAAACTCTAAATTCTGTCACCCAAATTCCAGGTCCAGACCTCTACAGCTCTATCAGCCCCAGCTGATACCTTTTACTCAACATTCCTGCTCTCCTTGAACACTATCCTGCTTGTCCTCTGAAGTCTCCACTCGTATTCACTGCTGATTTCCCACTAGCTGTTAAACCTTGCATACAGCAGCATCTCCTCACCAGGTCTCCCTATGACAGCTACACTTAGCAGAAATCTTCCCACATGGAATTCACAGACTGTGGAAAAAAAAACCACAAAACACCAAAAAATGATATGTCAGGAATAAACATACATATGAAAGCTCTACCAGGTTCACTCTACTGTTATTAACAACTGTCACTTTGGTTTGCTCTTCAAAACACGTCATTCTACCCAGGGACATCTCTTCCTAGTCTAAAACAGGTTTCAAGCAATAAAACATTTCAGCTAAGAACTTCTATCTCTCTTTTTAATCAAACGCATGTATGCATGGTCCAGTTTATTTCTGAAAAGACAGTCTCTTTTCATCAATATTTTAACAAAATCTTAATATTTTCTCTCTTATTGGACCAATAAATATATTCTGGAAAGGAATATTAGAGACATTACCTCGTTAGCTCCAAAATTTGTGCAACTTTTCCAGTCATGTTTATCATGCAACAAGCAGAACAAAAGAACAAAAGAACAAAAATAATAGCAGTGTGGACAAATATGACAATATGTCTGTGTTTTCCTGTTCTTATTCATATTACCAAAAATTGATGCGTGTTATTTCTACTATTAACTAGACAACCCTATTCAATGATGTCCTAGCATGGAATGCATTAAATAATATTATAGGTAATATGGACAGTTGAAGGAAGTTTCAGCAGGGAGTAATGAAGCCTTAAAAAGACAAAAAGTTAATCAAATAAGAAGAAATTCGGATATTTCATATTTGAAGCTTCCCTGTGGAGACCAGGATTGGGCATGACCTTGATCTTGCATCACTGCTGGCAGAAACAGGGTGTCCACCAGCTCTGCCTGCCCTCAGCAAGGGATACTATATTTTATAAAGGAGCTCTCTTTTATTTTTGAGCTCTGTTTTAATGCTGTTAACAGGCCACAAGCTAAGCATTATGTCTTATTTTTACCTTTTTGTTCATATGCTGTAACTAGAATGGCTTTTGCTGTGTTTTATTCTGTGCCACTAGGTTCTGAACCATAGAGAAAAATTTAAATGTTTTGCATTTAATGACTGACAGACATTGAAATTCTTGGGTTTAGCATATCAGGAAAATAATAATAACAACAAAAACAACAATAACAATAATAACTATTTAAAAAGAAAAGAACTGATAGCATCCCTCAAAACATATTTCCTGGACTTTAAAAAGTGGTTGCTATTAAATATTTGTTAAAAAGGAGGAAGGAGGAAGGGTTTTGTTTGGGGTTTGGGTTTTTTTTTGTTTGGCTTGGCTTTTTTTTAGTAAACAGCTTGTTGCAAAGTATGATAGGCATTATTTAGGGTAGCAGAAAGAGAATATACCAAGCTCTACTCTCTTTTGTTACTATATATTTATGTATTATGTTGGTGAGCTGCCATGTGGTTAACATCTTTCACTCTTTAGGCTTCTTTTTCTCTTCTTCTCTCTTTTCCTTCCTTTCTCTTTCCAACTGCCCTGTGAGTCATTCTTTATATTAAATGCTTTCTTCTTCCACCATCCCCAAGTTTCCAATTTCTACCCAAATCTGATCATCTCTGCAGAAAACATGGAAGTGAATGTTGCTTTTCTTTTCAAGTCTTGTCATTCTGATGCAGACATTTAGCCTTAACATTGCATTAGTGCTGTTCACCAAAGCTGCTCAATAGCCACGGGTTCAAGAACCTGTCACACTGTAGCACCATGATGATATCCATGGAAAGATTAACTCTGCAGCTCTAAATACTTGCAGAAGTATACAATAAAAAACACTTTAGTTGTTCCTGCTTTTTTGAGATGCTCTGTTCTGAGGACTGTGTCCATGTACAAGAACAATCTGTTGCTCCCAAGCAAAGTAATTTACTCTTCCCTTGTTCTCACTATTCTTCCTTTTTATTGGAGACGGGATCCACTTCTGATCCCACCTTATGTTACGGCTGAAGCTAAGGTAGAGAGACCAGAGAAGCACATGTGATAATTCTAGCAGCCACTGTTTTAAAACTGCAGTATTTGCATAACCTGAAGTTCCAGTGTAATAGGACAAAGCGTTGGTTTTTTTAAGTGTTTTATAGGCACAAGTATTTCCTTTGCTACAGAAGTGAGAACTCCTACTCAATAGAGAGCATGGCATTGACTTCAGTGGTCATTCAGTAGCCACCATGTTGTGAATAATAAAAATAAATTGGGGACTGAAGCAAAGGGGCTGTATATCTTTCCTGAATCCCTCCATGCCCTGGGTATCATAAAGCTTTCAACTAAATCCTTCTTCCTGTTATCTATCAATATATAGTAACACCTTGGGAGAGCTTCTCAACACCTACTTCCAGCTGCTAAGCAGCATGTAAAGTCATGTCTGTGTATTTTTCTTGAAAATATATTTGAATGGTTCCTAAGAATCCCATTACCAGAATGAATTCTCTTTGATACGATGCCCACTATGTTTTAAGCTTTTCAAAACAGCAACTCAGAGGACTTTTTGCCCACTGCCTGTAAAGAGAAAGGAGGTGATAACCCTGTAGACAGCAAGTGATTAAACAGAAGCTTATTGATAGGTAAGTTAAACAGCAGGTGGTTCCTGGGCCGCGAAACTATATTGATTTGCTTTCACTATTTAACATGGTTTAGGTATGGTTTTGTATGACCTCAGCTTTAAGAAAAAAATGTTAGTATAAGACTATTAGAACTATAAAATGATAATTTTAAAAGTTCATAAAAATGATGGGTATAATTCATATATGAAAGTTGATACGATGGATATCTAGCTAGGTATCCGGTAAATATGATACCTGGCTATTTTATAAATATATATACACACACATGCTACCTGGTAAATACAATGGTGACACTCGTATCATTTCCATAAGTATATTACTTTTGGTCAATCATTTTTCTTATTTAATTGCAGTTATATATAATCAATAAGGCCAGATAAAAGAGTACTGCTACCTGAAGGCTGAAGGACAAAGGAATAAGATGCCACAGGCATTTCTAAATCAAAAGAGAAAGTTTGATGTAACTCCAGAATATCCAGAAACTCTCAAGACCCTGCAGATGAAGACCACCAAATATGTTATCTCCATATTTATGTTGAGGTTTTAGATCCACAATCTAATCTGATCTACTAGGTCTATTTTAGCTTGATTGTTAATAGTAATTATAAACAATAGAAAAAACATCATAAATGGTCAGTAAAAGCAAGGAAACTGGAATGTATTATCAGATGAAGGGTAGGTGTGGAGTTACACTGGACTGAATTTGCAAACTGATTTTGCACATTTGATATTGGTTTGCAACAATTTGTAAACTGATCAAGGAAGGAAAGCTATTTTCATAATAAGTAGTCTTATTTACACGAAGCAAGGATTCCACAGCACATTACAGGATGCTAACAGTCCTATTGCATGCATTCAAGCAGCCATTAGACAAATTCAGTGTACTTGTGAACAAATGTAGATGTCTATTTAGATGTCTAGTGTATTAGCTAGGTATAATAGTTATGCAAGCAAAAAATCTGTCCAGGCAATGAAAGGAGTTGAAGAGAATATCAACACCATTTTTCAAAGACCAGGCCAAAAAGCAAGTCTTTGCCCTGCACGCTGCTGAGCAGAGCTCTGTGACACCTCAGTGCTGTGTGTGTTTCACCTGGGGTTCAGGCTTCCTGCAACTGCACTAAACAAGTGGAGTCTGAGCCTACAAATCCCACTTATCATCAAGTGAGGTGATATCTTGTTAGCATGACTTCCATGACATTGGGTATTTGTGACCAGACGGGCTACAGGATTGGGCATGGCAGGACACGTTTGTTTCTGGCCTACATGTGTAGGCAATTGAGTTGGACATGGAAGTACATTGGCTCATATTTCCCCTTACTCTGCTCTGAAATCCACTGCAGCCAGAGTGGACACAGAGACACCCAGTGTGGACAGCTACTGGGTTTGTGCTTATGTAGAAAAGTGGGCCTCAGTTTGATACAAGCTTCTGAGATGCACTGGACAGTTTCAACAGGAATGGGTATAGACAGCACAAAGTTAGCCAGCAGTTCCTGGTCACAGTTCAACTAAATTTCCCAGTTCCTTTTTTTACCTTTCCTCTATATTAAGTTCTTAACCAATGGGTATATGTTGCTGCCTACCAATAGGTCCTTGTCTTCAAAGACCAAATCACATAAGTGTATTACCTGTACCATAGTCTGCCACAACGAGAGCTTATTAAAAGAGAGAGAAATCTTACCACCCTTAGAACTGAGGGAACAAAAAAAAATATTTCAAATACCACCTTGTTAGGAATGTAGTAAGTCACCCTGTATTCCCCTTTGTATCGTCACCCAAGGTATATTGATTTTTTTTCAACGCTGTGGATAAGGTTGCCCTGGAATAGTACTGAATTAAACTTTCTCCCCAAAGAATCTAGAGTCATGTTTATAACATTCCTCCAGGGATCAACAGATTGTCTTTCCTTTGGTATATTAAAGTGTTTTTCTGACATGGTCAGTATGAGCTATTGTATTATGGACAATGTATGGAAGACAGGGAGAAAAGTCTTCCGTTAGTCTTGTTCAAAGGAGTGTGTCAGCCACTACTGCACTTCTGGAGGGTGTAACAAGTCAGAGCCTGAGTAAGAAGAACTCTGTTAAAACTATGGTGTTCTTAACTGTTAAAAAAAAAAATGGCAATTTTTTTGTTACCCAGGGCACTCCATTCTAGAAAAATGGCAAACATCCAGAGTTCAGGCATCTGTCCTTTATGGTAACAAATTCGATCCTTTGTTGTTCTTTCCATTCAAAAATTGTTCCTTTTTTTACACTATTTCTGTTAATCTGACTTTTTTCCTGGTCTCTTCGTTTCCCTTCAACAGTGGGAAATTATCCGTCTGTTTCTAAGGTTAACTTTTTCTCTTTAGTGGCTTTTGTCTGTGTACTCTCTTTTATGGGTTAGAAATAAATCATGCCAAGCAAAAGACTGTACTGGTGACAGCACCTACCTCCCTGCTCTTCCATTTCTGCAGGCCTCTTCATAACTACATCAACTGCGCACTTGGGTGAAGTAATTTTATGGGGTGCTCCCATGCTCTTGACAATTAAGACACATCAAACTACTCTCTATCTGTTTTACTGCTGCAGTGTAATCACACTCACAGTTCAACAATGGTAATCAGCTCTAAAAGGCGACACTATAATAAAGCTGTTTCACTTCTGATTAGTGAAGAGCATTTAGGTGAGAAAACATTCAGGCCTCACATCTATCCCTGCAACCATTCACTGAACCACTTCCACACTAAAGAAATGTTCCAAAGTAGTCAGGAGGTTTCTCACCAGTGGGTTTACAAAACTGAGATACAAGGGTAAAAAGCAGAAAGCATACTGACTCAATCAGAAAGTGTGCTGAAGAAATATACTGAGTAAGCCACTTACACCCAGGTGAAGTTAAAAACTCCTCAGAGCTATCAAGCTTTTAAAATAAATTGAAAGCAGGCTTCCTTATAGTTTTAAAGCTCTTGGATATCTATAATATTCTTACTTTGTTTTGTAGGAGAAAATGTGAGAAGATGAAGACCTGTAGACCATAGTGTCAGCAAAGATCACCAAATCACCAAACCTGATGATCATGTGGTCTTCTCCCTTTTTTATATCGTAAACCTTCTATGTCACTCAGCTTCGTACAAAACCTAAGGTTTTAATTAGACCAAAGAGTTTCAGAATAAACGCTGTGCTACAGACAGAGAAGAGGAGATCAAGGCATTAGTAATGCCAAAGGATCCTTTGATGTTAGAAAACTGACGAAGTGAGAGCTGCCCTGATGATTCCCAAAAGCTGAACCACATCCTATGTTGCAGAGGAAGCTGAAAACACCTTTCCCCCCAGCACATCCCCTACCTCCACTGCCCACCCCCATCTTAATCCCTGTCAATCTAAATCAGGTTTGACTCTCTTCAGACGATCAGCCCAATCCTCAACCTTGAAGCAAACCTCAGCCACCAGGAACTAAAGAAAGCAGTTTGTCTTTGCTAACTCCAAGTACAGTTCTGAATGACTTATTGTCCTATGTCTAGTTGTAGTCTGTCTCTGATATGAGGAAGGCCAGGAAAAATAAAGAGGATGCCCACCTCAAAGTATAGCTTGCTAATTACAGCTGGACATGTCCCTGAGCATTCCCATCCTGTTTTGCAGGTACAACAGATGGCATATTTGAAGCGTCAACATTTCTAGATTATGGTAAAGATGAAGACTGTGGATAAGTTTGCACTACAGGGCAGAGAGATGTAAGCTAAGTCAGGATAAGGCTAAGACTGGAAGCAGCCTAGCCACGTCAACATAACTATACTAGCCAAAGCATAATGCAGTGCAGCAATGATGTGTCTGTGTTGCTTCCAGGACCCAGAGTATAATTTCTGTTCAGCATTGTACAGATGTGTAGATCTACCACCTCATCTGGAGCTAGCCTGAAAATCTTAAACAGAATTCCCACTGTAAGGCGGCTCACCCTTCATACATGCTTCCTATTGTTTCACGTCACGCAAGGAAGAACTTTTAGACATTAAACACATTCAGTATCTGGCAACATAACATCTCCTTTGCATTATTAAAAACCTCTGTATCCCTTTTTGACAACAGTTACTTGCTGAATATTTTCCCTAATACTGATCAGGCAGGACTGAACCCTGTCCATTTCTAGGAAATCTCAATGACCAGTTTACATCCAATATTGCTGTGTATTCAATACCAGAAGCATAGAACCAATCCTTCAAAAAGGCAATATCTCTTCTTAAAGAACAGTCTCAGGAAAAGAGGTAGATCCTGTTTGTTTCCATTATTGTCCTTCTTGCTTTATTTTACTGGAAAGTGTATACAATTTAAGCACGAGCACTAATATCCTTTGCTTCCTCTCACAGTTGTTCCTTTTTCACCTGTATCTTTTTATACATAACTAACCTGACTGGTACCCACCTGCCCTCCTCAGAAAATCTATTCATCTGTCCTACCCATTGGTTATTTAAAAGAAATTAAAACACGGAGAGCAAAGCCACATTGACTTCCTTCCTTCCTTGATCCCTCAAGGAAAAGCCTTTCCAGCATTTACTGTGGGTCTTATTTGACTGACTTTTGCACTTTTGATTGGTCCTTGGATACAGCAGTGAGAAGATATTTCCTGTGTTGTAGAGTGTAATAAGAGCAACAGATTTTACTCTGAGCCATGAGCTGAACAAGGGAGGAAATTGGAGTGCCTCGCAGTAATTAATCATTGCACGATGAGACCTGTCAAAACCCTTTCTAAAGCTGATATTTCTGTCAATAACCAGCTAGTACATCACCATCTGTGATTGTTTAAAATATCAGCCTATATTGCGATCAACATATTTTACACTTACACTTCTTTTTTATTTACCAAATATAATTCTCCTAAGTACTATATGTGCTACAGTGTTTGCCAGATGACTGTACTGCTGGTGTAAATATCTAAACTAAACACTTTTGCCCATAGTAAGTATCCAACAAATCCCCTGAGCTGTAAAATAAAGTACAATCTAAATTACATTTGTATCTAGTCTAAATTCCAGTGGTAAGAAAAATTTATCACCAAACATTTGTACTCTGGATGTTGGCTTATGGTTGAATGAGAAAAGAGAGACGTATCTCAGAATCGTTTCATGTCATACAGAAAGTTAAAATAAATAATAGCTGCCAGATTCTCAGCTGATATGAAAGAAAGTAATTCAACTGTAAGTATAGAAAATTATGTTGCTTTACATCAGTTGAGAATATGGTCTATATACCCAAGCAAATCTGAACTTAAATTTTATATTTTCTAAATTTTATGTTTTATCTCACTAATTGAAAACAGCAGCAGCACCGACTTCCTCCAAAAACTACTAACTTGCTCTTTCCTTTATCAAATGTCTGTGTGCTTTGTGGAACAGGCCAAGAAGTTATGAGGAAAGGCTCAATTTACCTCTAATGTTATCTTACTTAACAATAAAAAAAATCAAAGTTGCTTTTCTTCTAACTCAGTGGCTGCATACAACCCATGAGACACTCTTCTTCTGCCTGCAGCCACAGAAAATTAAAATGTTAAAATAGAGGTTAACAAGGAAAGTAAAGGAGTATGCTTCCAACAGTCAATTATTTGCACAGTACTGTTTTTCAGGGATTTCTGTGTTTCACATGCTGATAACTTAGTATTCTGTTTCTTCCAATCCCAGTGTAAAGGAAATAACTCTCCCTGGAGAATGTATGAGAAATTTACTTGGCTAACTCAGAGTCATACTCCAAGACCAGGCAACACACTTAATGTATAGGCACTGTAAAATCCTTTGTGTTTTGTCTGTAGAGCCTTACAGAACTTAAGCTCTCCCCATTTACCTCCAAGATTTTGAATGTAGTTTTCATCTTTAGTGTTAAGAGCATGCAATACACAGGTAGCTCCTGAGCAACTGAGTTCTACTCCTTGCTGTCATAGGAAACTACAAAATGTCACTTATGGGACACTATAAGGGGAGAAGGAACACAAAAGTTCTAGGACTTCTGGGGG
This sequence comes from Limnodromus scolopaceus, assembly GCA_028565335.1. Lineage (NCBI taxonomy): Eukaryota > Metazoa > Chordata > Aves > Charadriiformes > Scolopacidae > Limnodromus > Limnodromus scolopaceus. The sequence goes on along the minus strand of JAOXNO010000013.1, from coordinate 93,294,723 downwards.
TCAAAGCAGGGAGGCCACAATGGAAGGCTGTGAGTGATAAATTATTTCTTGAAGAGCCCTGCCATAGAGGATAGGAATGGGAGAGGTTGCCAGCAGGTTCTGGCTTCAGAAAAACATGGAAACTGTAACAATGTCTCCTGGGTTGGCTCCTGGTAGTCAGTGAGCATAGCTTCACTGTTTCCCATGTCCTCTTCTCATCCCATTCCTTGTAAATGTCTGGAAAATAAAAAACAATCCCATTGTTCCTTGTGGTCTGGATGTGATGAGAGCAACCAAATATATAACCCTGTCACATAGCATTGGTCCTTGGTGTTCTACTCTCTAACTCACCACGATAAATCCCATGATTTGTTTGCACTCACATAACCAAGATAAACAGATTATTCTGCCGCAGTAACCTACCCTGTTCATTTGCTATCTCTCCAAATTTTTCCCCCATTGAAAATAATGTAAATACAACAATTCTTATACTTTTGTCACTGGTCACTAATACAAAGTATTAAATAGATTAGGGCAATGAAAAAAATCCCTGCAAGATTCATCCCAAACCTCACACATTCAGTGATAACTCCATGTTTACATGTTAGGCCTGTAAGATAACCTCTTTTGCTGTCTACCGTGTTAATTCTGAATTGCTGTTTTTTGAACCAAAATGATGTCTATAACTATATACATGTAATATATACATGTCTGTAAGACATAACATGTCTTACAGAAACCTAAGTACCTTATATCAACACAATTCCATTTTGAAACCCAAGTAGTAATCTCCCACAAAAGAAAGTTATTTTGACAGCATCTACTTTCCATATGCTTATGTTGATTGGCACCCATTCTATTTTCCTCCTTTAATTCTTTGGTAACAGAGTCCCATATCAGTCACTCTATTATTTTGCCTGGGATCAATGTCATGCTGACAGCCCTATAATTATGTGGGTTGGCTCATTTAGTCTTTTTAAGCACTGGCACGGTATTATCTTTCGTCCAGTCCTCTGAAATGTCCTTAGTGTTCATAGGGGTATTGCAAATCAACATCCTGATACACACCAGTTGAATACGAGCTGGTTTACCACTCACCAGTAATTTACTTCTGTAATCCATCTCACAGTTTCCAGCCGATGAGAATCTTGGACAACCTCGAGTGACTGCACTTTTTTGCCTAAGTTGCATTTTCTGAATAAGAAATTTAAACTTTAACTCTAACAGTGTCTTCATTAAAGTGAGAAAAAACTTCAAAATTTTTTCCTATGTATTTTCATTCCAAAAAAATCCAGATGGTTCTAGCTTAAAGCATGCAGGACTTATTTTCATATATACATGCTTGTATATGTGTGTGTGTTTACATAAAATCATATATCAAGTTAAAATGAATATGTGAAAAATTACATGAAAAAAATTACATTCTCCATGAAAAATTATTTGTGGTCAGGATAATATTGGCCATGTTTATGCTAACAAGTGATTTAGTGCAATAGGAGGACTTAGCAGATCAAAGCAGTTGTTGCTGTGGCTCCTACATCTAAATGGTATTTCAGTCAGGGTCTTACTCTCTGCTCAATTTGGTTTGCTCCCCTGCACTGACTGTCCTCACCATGTAGCTGGTTCCTAGATATGCGAAGGACAAGTCATAGGTATGGATGGTTATGCCTTTACTGGAGTTTGGAGTGCATTTGGTGTGCAATGAGAGCAGAACTTTTTTCCTCTGAGAAAAATCCAGTTGCATGCAGTGAAATCAATCTGCAGCAAATGCTTTGGCCAGGGAAATAGCTTCCAAGCTGCAGTGTCGTTCTCAACCAAAACGCAAATGTACGTATAATCATTGACATATTTTGTCGTATTGAAAGCACTTGTTAAAGAATGTTTCAGTTAATTTGTTTCTTATATTTTAATTGATATTTTAGAATCTTTTATTCGCTAATGAAATATGTGATGTTCCATCAAAGATGAGAATTAGATCTACCATGTATCTATCTTTATTATTAATTTATTGAAGAAAAGCAAATGAGAAAATTAATTTCTCACAGTTTAGCAAACATTATTAAGTATTAGTTTCATCTACTCAACCTAAAACCATGTTGAATCTAAAACAGATGCCCCAAAAAAGCTACTGAGTAGAAGGCATTGAAGGAGATTTAATTCTACACATCAAGTATTTAGATCAATGTACAGCTGTACAGACTGTTGTTCTAACTACACTCTATATTGCACAGATTAATAATACTGAAGTATTATAAATATTTCAGTAGTTGAAAAAAGCAATTGATTCCTTCATTTGCTCAGTCCTAAAATTAAAAAATGCAATGTTACATATGTCTCGGGCAGAAAGTGAATGTCATGATACATGTTTACAGCTGATAAAACATATGATCATCTTTCTGAATATCACAGAGCAGCATGAACAACTTTCTTCACATCGCACTATTTCCTTATTGTATATCAAATCTGACAGTATGGCTTGGTATAGGTTCCACACACGTGACAGAGATACGGCTAGCCTGTCTAGGGCTTGCTGCTCTACCTCTGTGTCCATGATATAATAAAACATCTATATTTGCTATAGTAACCTGTAGTTTCTAAGGGGCTGAGTATGGCCTCCTATTACTTTCAGCCACAGCAACATATAACACTTTTCAATTACTGCCTGATCATCACCTACAATTTTTTTTTGCTGTAATTTTTGCTAACATAGGTTCAAATCTCGTTGGAACTTCATTGTGCTAAGAAACCTGCTTTCAGTTTCTGGTCGACACTAGTTCATGGCCAGTTCATACCCTTTGGTTATTGTACAAGCATTGTTCTTTGGCATTAGTTGCTTTCCCTCGTCTCTAATATTTTTCTGCAACGTATTGGAAGATATGAGCAGTTATAACCTTACTTAGCCTTCTATTTGCTACAGTGAAGGAAGAAAGCTTTTCAAGTACTCAGTTGACCAACAGGTATTTGAGAAACAGGTAAAAATGTTTTTTCTTCCATTCTTAAGAAGCTCCCATTCTTTGTCCCAAAGTTTGGTAAAATTAAAGAAAAAAAAAGTTTTAAATAGGGAATTACTATAATAATTTTTAAATTATTTGAATATGCTTTAGACATATTTAACATATAATATCTTTCCTCTAAAGACCTCCAAGGAATTAAAAATTCATTAATTAAGTACTGTAACATCCTTGAGAGGCATATACCATAATTATCTCCATTTTACAGATAGAGTAAGTGAAGCACACGGAAGCTAAGTGATTTGTCCAAACTAATACATTACACCGGAGCGTTGCCAGGAGAGATACCCACGCTTTCTAATTTCCAGTGAAACAATAGAATATGCTACACACACCAACCCCAAAGGCAGGATGTTACTGTTTCTTCACCAGAAATTGTTGGCTTCCTTTTTGAAAATAAGATGCAAAACTTTGTGTAGTTCAGATTGTCTAGTAGCTGCCAAGCAGTCTAAAAAATGTATTAGCATACAAGTAATTATAAAAGGTTGTACTCAATGAAAGACTGAGTTGGAAACGGTGCCCAAAGACTCTTGCTCAATGACAAGCTTTGGTCTTGTTCTTTCTTTCCAAACTGCATATCTGATCATCCAAAATTCAGGCATCTCCACATGACAAAATCATGTCTGATTAGGTAATAGATGACTGCATATGCATCAGGTCATATCACTGGAGCCTGCTAGCATGTCTCTGACTAACCAAACATGCATCCACTACAATGACAGGGAATATCTTCATTTTGGACAGTATCCTGGCATAGGTCCAATCATATGAGAGGGCAGAGGCTATAATCCCTGATTATCTCCATGAAAAGCTGCATGGCTTTCTCTAGCCAAAATTTTTGTTGCCTACTAGTAGCAGTTTATAATGTTCTGGAAACCTTCTAAGAAATGTCTCGATTATTTTTGATGTAGCAGACTTCATCCAACATAAAGTTAAATTTTGAGAGTTAGCACCAAAATTTAGGAACCTCATTGTTTCCCTTCTCTTTCCTGCATCTCCTAATTACTACTGGCTGATTCTCCTGTCTTGCATATTCTGACCCCTGACTTCTTTGTTACTTTAGGACAGAGCCTCAAAAGGAGTGTAACATTTGTCTCTGTCTTCCCTGATGAATGTGCATCCTAGAAGGAGCTAAAAGACACTTCACAGAGAAGCACGATATGAAACAGTTGGTTTGGACCACTTAAATAGAGTAGAACATTGATTCCTGTCTTACTGGACAAATTTCTAACTACCAGACTATACCATAAAAAATGGGAAATGCAGCTACTGACTTTTTCAACTCTCTGAGTGAGGAAGAAATAAGGGACCATGTTCATTTCTTCTGAAATGGAGTGGGCTGTGGGCCTGAGAGTCATAGGGGGTTTGCTCAATTTATGATTTAACTTCCGAGGTAGCTCTGAATAGTTCCCTTCTCAATATTTTGGCTGCTTTGGATACAGTCTCAGATGCTACCTCCCTAAAGCATGTTGTTTCAGACTGAATTATGGATCCAATGTGCCAAAATTTGCCAAAAGGACAAAAATGTTAGAAATGTATAGCTCTTACAACTTCCCTGTCTTCCAGAAGCTGGTGACTACAAAAAACCTGAGCTGATTATTTTACTAAATCGTGTCTCATGCAACTCCTGCTCAGACTAAGAGGAATGAGAATATCATAAAACTGGGAAAAAAAGTGTTTATCATTACAAAATTTAGCATTATGAAAGTACACTTTTGCTGTTTGCATGACAAATACAGAAATTAAAATTCACTCTCACAATTTCAACCTTACAGAACCTCTGTTGTCTTAGAAAGTGTACAATATCCTCCTACCATGACCTACTATTTGAAAAAATGTGGAGAAACATGGGATTGAATACATACAGGTTTTGAATACTAGATAATCACAATTTATTATAAAATTAATATATAGACTTATTTTCATCATTAGGAGTTACATATTAAAATAATTTTTACAGATTAAACATTTTTTTACATATAGAATTATTCTGACACTAAATACATTAAAAGGTTGGAACTAAATAAATATTCTAAGAATATGACCCAAAATTATCATTAGTACTAAGATTGTCAGTGGAGCTTTTTCCCATTCTTATGTATCAATTATCATGGGATAGACAGTGAATAAATATGATAGCGTAAAATAAATCATCATAAGCCTTGTATTTAAAATCAATATACACATACAGGCAGTAAAATTTGCCATGAAAAAAACTTATATGTTAGATTCTTTACATCTACTTTTATGTTACTATGTATTCATTAATTAAAGAGCAAGAGCAAAAAATATATAAAGTTGATGAAAGGTTTACAGACCTAGTGACCTACTCCAACCCCAAGGATTAGTATGGAAACTGTGTGTGACTGCAAATTATTACACCAGCCTTATTAGGATAATGATTTCCCACCTTCCATGGTGCTGCATTGTTATCCATAAGCTCCCAAAGGTCCTTAAGCTTGTTAATAACCATTATAGATGTGCAATGAAGTGATTCAAGACTAAAATGAACTCACCTGAGCCTAAGTAGATTAACCCTGTTCAAGTCTGATGATGTCCATATAAATTCATCTGGATGTCCTTCCATCAACAAATAGAAAAGTGCAATAAAGCGATGAGGGGATATTTTATCTGTTCTTTTAAAAATAACTGCAGGAAATTATGAAGGACACAAATTCAGGAATCACTATTTAAACTGTAAAAGAGGGTCACCTCCACTAGGTCGCCCACCTAGTGAGGACAAATCTAGGCTCCTAGTATTAGATTTTGTACGTGTTCATCACTTAGCATTCTTGAGTCCTGCTCACAGGCTGAGGGCACTGTGGCTTGTAAACTGCCTGCAAAAATTTGAATTAAAGAAAGCTGGACATTTTTTGCATTAGATTATTAACTAGTCCCTGAGAAAGTCATTGAAAAGATGATGCGTGCAAAAATAAACATTCACATTCAAAATAAAGATGCAGGTAGCAATTTCTAAAACCTTTAGACTAGTTTTGTATTTTTGAAGAAAGAAAACAAACCTTTAATTTGTTATATTTTAGAGGGAAATCAAAACATATTTATAAAATAGTCTGCTAGGATTCATAGACAATACTTAAATCAAAAAATAAAATATATTTATACATAGCACTAGTGGGATTTTACATACAGCCTAATATCTATTTTTTAAACATTTTTAAGACACAGTATTTCTGCATGTGATTAATATTCCTTTCAATATCTGAAGGGAACCTACAGGAGAGCCGGAGAGGAACTCTTTGTCAGGAAGTGTAGCGACAGGACAAGGGGCAACGGTTTTAAATTGGAAGAGGGGAGATTTAGATTAGACA
>JAOXNO010000013.1:93251822-93288304 GCA_028565335.1 Limnodromus scolopaceus | reverse complement strand
CCCCATCCCTGGAGGTGTTCAAGGCCAGGCTGGATGGGGCTTTGAGCAACCTGCTCTAGTGGGAGGTGCCCCTGCCTATGGCAGGGGGGTTGGAACTCGATGATCTTTAAGGTCCCTTCCAACCCAAACCATTCTATGATTCTATGATATAACTATGCTATGTTTTAGTTTGCAGAAATCCTCATCTAATATACTGAATGTCAGATTTATAATTATTTTATTATATGTTATTACAGAATGTGAAAGACGTGGAGCTTAAAGGGAAATTTAAAAGTGAAAATGGTGTTTCAGTGTTTGAAATGGATAATGAAGAAAGAGTGAACTTATGATGGTGCTTAGATGAACACTGGAAAAAGAATATAGAATTAAATTACAGAGTCCTGACCATGATGACATCTGAATTTGATGTGGAAAGACATGACAGGTGGACTTAGCCAAGTGTAATGTGAGTATCAGAAGACGGAGATAAGTATGGAACTAATATTTCAGAGAGGAATGATCATTTAGACTGAAAAAAAAGAAATCAGGCAGGAAACCACTCTCCATGACAGCTCAGGCAGCAGCACCAGCAGTGTTATTGTTCAAAAATAAATAAGATTCATCACCTGGATGTAATCTGTATGTTGTATGTGAAGAAGAGAGATATCATGCAAGGACAAGGAAGAGAAATCTGGATGAAAGAAGGCATGGTAGATTCATCTGTTGTGATGAAGAAAGAAGACCAAGGTGATCTGGAAGAAAAATGAAAACAAGAATTTACTATACTCTTGTCTAAACCAGAACATTCACCAGAAAGAAGGAGAGGAATAAGAATCATTTCAATTATGGGACTGAATACACAGCAAGTGATAATAAAACTAATATAGAAGTGGATTGCTAGAGACCATATATAAGAAATTAAAAGGAAAACCCTCAAAAAGAGGACTACAAATGTGTTATATGCAGCCTTTCGTATTGGATGATTGGCATCATATCTGTGTGGAGGAAGACACAGGCAGATAACAATTTTCTTTAACAGGAAAAATCTAGCATTGAGAAATATCGTTCATGATGGACTAAGCAGAGGCAACTTGAAGCAAATGTCCCTGCTATCTAAACTACCTGCGTTTTAGAGATTTATGTTATGCTCTGTCTTTTGTGCTCTTCCCCATTTACGCAGACTGTGGAAGAAAGACAGTTCTGGAGTGATATTTTACCAAGAACACAAACACTGTGCTTTCCATTAAGAGCTGAAGCCAGTACAGCACAAGAAAAAGATCTAGGTGCAAAGGCATCTCTGGATACAAGTGATTCAGCAGACTTTGCTTTCGAAGCTGCTTGTTTTCACTTCTTGTTAGTTCAGTTGTTGATTCTGGCTCGTCTCCCCATTTACTCCCCTGCTGCACCATTGTCTTCTTATTCTCATCCAATATTCTTATTAAGTCAATGAATGAACAACTTTTGCTTTTGTTTCTATGCAACATCGCTATCCTTTACACCACTGCCTGTTTTGTCTATGTATATCATAAGTTTTCTAGGGTATTTTAACCAACCTCACAGAAACACATCAAAGTTTGGAGAATAAACTGAAGCAGAAAATTCTACTTGTAAAAATTCTACTGTAATTATATAATTACCTAATTTATGCTTTCCTTAATCTTGTTACCTTTTCAAGAACAGCTTAAAAACAGAAGATGACAATGCAAACTTTTCAGAAGATTTTCAGACACCCAAGGGAAAATGATTAAAAATAAGATCATGAGTGTAAGATGATGGAGCTTAAAACCGAAATCATGCAAACCCAAACTATTTCCAAGGGAGAGAAAAAAAAAAAAAGATCTTTATTGTTAATTTTATCAAAAGAAAAACATCGGTGCTTGCTTTGTTTGTTTGTTTTTTCATTTCACTCCATTTTGTTTTAGCTCATCCATCTCAAACAAGATTATGATATTTTCTGATTACTTAGAATAAAACCTGCCAGATCTGGAGTTCCAGTTTCCTATGTTCAACTGTTGTTTTTCCCCACTGAGCAGCAAGAGTTCAGACAGATGTATGTAATAAATTCAGAAATGTTGATCTGCACTGCAGATGAAAGGCTGAATAACAGTATAGTCATAAAACTGAAACTTTTCATACCATGCAAGCAGCCTGTACTATATTTTACTCCACACTTCAAGATATATCACAATGACAGATTTTCTAATGTCAGGATATCGTATCAAAAGAATTCAAAGAAGTTTCTCAGCAGCTGCTCTTAGAATAGTTGCAATTTACTTATAAAGCTGTCTGAATCATACTAGTTTTCCCTATTTCTTACACTTTTGGATTACTGTTTTGTCAGTGAAAAATCAGATGTGGAACAATCTAAATAATATATTTAACCATTCTACAAGACCGCTAAAGATAATGTTCATAGCAATAAACTGAACTGGAAAGTTTACAGTAACAGGAAAAGTATGTAAACAGAACTTTGAGAAGGTAAGTGATTTTTATTCAGACTATTGAAAACACTTCATGTTTTTTGCTTCATAAACATGTACTTAAATCAAAGTCCTAAAAAAAAAGGTGGCTTGACAGTTCTGACCAAGGTCATAATCAACATCTGAACCTGTCAAAGCAGCTTCCAGCAAAGCCAGGAAAAAACCTTGACACTCCTGAGGCTCCCAGTTCTCCCTGTTTACTCAGTTTTCCTGTTTGAGATCTCTTTGCTTTATGAAGTAGTACATTTTCCATCCTTTCTATGGCAACTTTCACATTCTTCTGAAAAATTTAAATGGACAATAAGAATATTTTCATCAGTTTCTACATGAGCATTGCAAACCACCAGAAGGGATGCAATCAGGAGCTTTTCTAATTAGCAAAGCAAAATGAGGTGTTAAAGGGGGACAACAATATTCAGAGAAAAAAAAAGAAGTGTTGCAAGCCATTTTGGAACAAACTTATGCATTCCAAATTCCTTAACCACGGGACATAATGTAGCAGATTTGTCCCAAACTTCTGTACACACTTGTGGCTCATTAGTAGACCAGTATCAGTTTAATTCCCCTAGACCTGTACTAAAGTTCTAAATGGTAGCAAAATTGAGTAAGATTAATTAGTAGGAAACCATCTGCATCTTAAAAATGACACCATTTGGTTACCATTTGTTGTTTGTGATTGAAATTAAATATAATTTTTTTCTTGCAATAAATACAAATTTTCCTTTTAAAAAGGTTAGTAGTATTCAGATTGCTAGAATGTAATTACTGACAAATAAGTTCTTAATTTCTTTTTTACAGGTAGCTTATGTTATGGCTGCTCTCTATGCAGGAGGCTGTAAAGTCAATATCCATAGAAAACTTTTGAGGCACTTTTAGCAAATGTACTATCAAGCTTTATCAGTCACAGCAGGCAGACACAATTGTAAACAAGTTTAGTTTGGAAAGGAAACAGCTTGCCTAATGATAGAGATAAATACTGGTTTGCATTTTTAACATTTACTTTGTACTAATAGACTGTTTCATTTCATAAGCATATAAGCAATCATGGTAAAGTTATGGCAGGACTACAGTATACTGGCATATTTATTCCTTGAAGTTCCCCAATCAAAGACAAAACTCAGTTGTTTGCTTTGATATTTATTTAATGATGTGAGCCCTGACTGGACTTGAGTCAACCTCAAGTATTTCATAGAGCAGTGAGTTTCTTTTGAAATGGAGCAATGTAAACATGCTTTCAGGTGCTGTATAAATAGCAAAACTGTAACGCATAATAATTCTTTAAATTAGCACAGTGTTAATAATTGTTGGGGGAGGGGTCATATGTAGGTTACCTGGCATAACAACAAAGCTATTTCTCAATGTACTGGAAAATGCATAACACTAGTTACAAATGTGCAACGTACATGATAGTATAACCAAGATTATTTAGAACTGTCCCTAGATACCTGAAAAAGACTTATAAAATGCTTCAATGATATATTGATACACATAGTTTTTCACAAAATGACTTTTTTATCTTACCAGCCTTATTATCATTACAGTAACTATCTTACAATATTATACTCAACCATTCTGAGAGATCTCATATGCTTTGTGCGCTCACTGCAAGTATTTTGATGAATGCTCTTACCACCTGTCCCTGAGCATTTGCAATTCCCATCCTCTTCCTAAAGTGAATCAAAATAGTCCAGTCAATCAAGGCTAAAAGTTGGAAAAATACATTAGTAATCAATGAGTGATGAAAGAAATAACTAATAGACAAGTGACACTGTGGTATTGCTGTATAGTTCAGTTTAGTCGTGATATTTTCATTTCTGTATTTTCTGTCAGAAACATTGGCTAGTGTCTACTGAAGGCAATTTAGTCAATGTGCTCACACACACATACTCGCAACATTTGTTTAATGTTGAGAAGATGTATAAACAGTAACTGGACCCTGACATCCCTAAAATTAAGAGCAAAGAGCAAATTAATTTAAAATTTTGAGTGTTATTTGTTAGCATAGTGATTACCCTGATGGAAAAGTAGTATCAGTCAAATTAGGACAGTCCAAAAGTGCTTGGGAACTTATTTTGGAGCTACTTTTCAGAAGTGAGGAGACACAGAAATTCCTCTCTGAATATAAGACTAGATCTGAGGACATCAAATGGAACAAGAAAGATAAATTCCACAGAAAAAAAAAAAAACCAACAAAACCAACTATCACTTTTCAGAAATTATTAGAAGATCCAGGCTGATAAATTCCCTCTCTGTCTCTTCACCCAGCCTACAGAAATGACTTCCCTCAACCAAAAATGCTCCTATCTGTTTACCTAGGCCCCGTGCTGTTCTGGCTCTTGAAGGGGTCACCCCTTTCCTCTCACCCGTTTCACCAGTACAGCTCATTACCTTCCCCCGCAGCCTGGTGAGACAGCATCTGACTTCATGCCATGCTCAAAAGTCACTTCTAAAAAATTTGTCTCAAAAGTCTTTCCCAGATGCCAAGGCCAGCCCTTTGGCTGCCCGGAAAAAGAGAACTGACCAATGCTAGCCTCCATTTTAGGAGGCAGGAAAGCTGGAAGAGAAGGAAAATAAAATAGCTGTAGAGATTGCCACAAACATACCTGTGAAAAATCGAAGTGCAAGGGCAGTTGAGGAGCTATCAGAATTGGGACACAGTCGTTCAGGGAATACCGGATCAAAGTCATATGGAAGGGAAGCAAGGGAAGCAGAGGAGCTTCAGATCAGAAAAGCTGCAGTGCCAGACAGCTGTGCTCCCCATGTGGGAGAAGTCTGACCTGACTGGTCCAAGCAGGAAGCCTATTCTTTGCTTGTTTCATTTTTGAGTTAGTTATGTAGCACCAGGATATGCTCTCCAGCCTGGACTGAAGGGAGCAGGCAGGGAATAGGGGGTAATTGCAGAGGCAGGCCGCAGAGCTCCCAGGCTACACATAGGTCCTTCCCCACTAGACTCACCTTACTTTTTAAGACCAATTGACTATTTTATGTGGGTTTCTCCGAGCTTTAGGCAGTATTTCTCTTAGAAAGGAGAAATATTTTTTTTGTTTGTGCTTTTTTGATGTTTCTTCTCTCACTGTTTTTCTGACTCAGCCTGTAGCATCCATTCCCCAACAGGAGAAAATTACTCTTTCCATCTTACAAGATATATCCCACAAAACGCTTGCAGAGACAAGAACTGGCTGCTCTTGCTATCTGTCTGCTGAATGCTGTTTCAACCCAGAGATGGCACACTTCCTGGAGGCAATTTAAACTAATATGCTATACCATAAAGGATTATTGACAGCGTCTGTCTAAACCAGCCTTGCATTTGTGGTCTGCTCATCAGGATCAGCACATTTGACAAAGACAATGAAACTAGAGTTACATGAATGAAACCATCTATGGGTCCTAAACTGCAGAATATTCAAAGAGAGACTGGACTCTGTTCTACACTATCCAGGGGAAATACAACAACAAAGTTCAATCTACACTTTTTACAAAACCATTGGAAAAGCTTGATATCCATAAAGTTAAGATGAACTTAACATTTTTTTAAGTCTTTACGTCTTCTACATTTAGTATTTTAGCTAATAAGTGACCCATTTTATAAGGTTTTATGAAGAAATATATACAATACACATGCAGAAGAGCAAATAGTTGACCACAAATAAAATGCATTGACTTTCAGGAATATTCGGCTACAGTTACCAGCACTAGTGTTATGTGTCAAGCAGAAGTCCAACTGGCATATCCATTGTGTATCCACCAGAGCTGGATGGCACACAATACCTTAACATTTTTCGATCGGTACCATGGCATAGCCCTGACAGATAAGGACTTGTGCTTGATGTCAGCTCTTCTCTGACTGCCAGCTCCACGGCAGATTTTGCTAGGAATTACTTTCATCTACACTGACAACCAAAATATAGTGAACAATGTTGTTACACTTCTGAGAAGAGAGTGAAAGGCTATGTGTGAAGTGCCAGTCAGAATACACATTACTTAATGTCACTTATAAATATAAACCACTTAGGAAATACTAGAATGATAACTTCATCAGTAGAAGGGAGGGGGTAAGCTTCACAAAGAAATTTAGTAGCTTTTAAACAGAAAAAAACTCAGCAAACAGCGCAGGGTAGTAGTCAGCTTCAATAATCCTAATGAACAAGCACTGATTTCTGCCCTTTGAATCAATAGTAAAATTATACTGTGGCATCCCAAATACATTCTTCTCTGACCTGCTAATTTCTCGTTTTGGCAAGTGAGGCTTATAGATGGGTATCTATACTCATCCAAAGTCTTTTGGTAGCACAGTCAGTGAACTAATTCATCCAAAGATTTCCAATTTTCATAAACTTTCCTCAGTATGTTCCCTAAAACATTTGAATTCCACAAAAATGAAAACTACCTTACTGACGGTAAAGATAGCAAAATCAGTTTTTCAAATTTTAGAAGATACTAGAATATCCAGGCTTATTTAGCTCCTTGATGCACCACAAAAATGTTAATGTGTAGTGATGTGACCTTAGACTGAATATAGATTAAAGAAATACCTTCCAGAAAGCCTCATTTCTGTACACACACTTCAAAAGACTGTTGAAAACCCAAAGAGGATTAAGAACAGACATACAGGAATGTTTCCAATTCTAGAAAACATAATGGACACCAAAGGAGTTATTTAGCTCTACTTAGGTACAGGGTACTAACAGTTACAGTATAAAATATACAAAACCTGTATATATGTCTGTATTTCTCCCTGTATTAAGGGACCTAAATGGTGAAGAGATGACTGCTGAGCATGTATGAAGAAAAAGAAGAGCCTATCATCATTAAATAATGAACTTTAACCTTCCTCACTTTATTATGTCCTTCATTTGCCTGCCCATTTCTTGCATTGTAATGTCTGCTCTACAATCACCAGGCATATGCTCATTCTTGCACTCTTTTACTCCACTAATAGTACTCTTACCATTAGTGAATGTCTTTAAGAAATATCTAAACTAATGTTCTTCATTTATTGCATTTAACTAATGAGTGGGTCTATGTCCAGGCTAAACAGATCTGCTTTTCTTCCTAGTGGAATGCATGTTCCGTGTCATCATTTCTGATATTTGGCTTATTCTTCAAAGTTGTTTGTTTCAGCATACAGGAGCTTATTAATGTATTTTAAATAATGACCGACAAAACCCAAGACCAAACCTGTCCTACATTCTCACTAGTGAATCAAGTCCAGTTGATGATCCTTCCTGAGTTCATTCTTATGCTTTTTCTTGTTCTTCTCTCCAAACTCTCCTTTGGTTCTTTCTCCTTGTAATATATGGACGTCTTCCATCTCACAAAAAACTATCTTTGATCTGCTTGCCTACCTAGTCCATCTGTCTTTCAACTCTGGGCTAAATAAAGTTCTATACTATACTCAAATTAAAATGCATTTCCATCCTAGGTCCTCTCAAACAACTTCCTGTGTACACTGCAATAAATCAAAACCACTCTCATCCAAATGCCTAATGTCATCTTCCTAGGCAAACCCTAGAACTAGTATTTACTCTCCTCGTTCTCTCAGCTACCCATCAACGCCGACCCTTTTAAAAAACTGCTATCCTCTTGTGACTATCCTCCATTGATTATTTTTTTTTTTAATCTCTGCAATTTCTTTCTCAGTGGTCAGTATTTCCTCAAAGTATTTCTTAAATGTGATACAGAAACATCCCAATAATTTGACATTGGAATGTTGTAACCAATACCATTCATTGTTTCTTTAAAATCTCATTTGCTGCTGCTGCTTCTTATACCTGGTTTGTAAGCTCTGCATTTTATGAGTATAGTATCCAGCACAATGAAGCTCATGAATAATAGCTCTAAATTGTGGCAATGTTATTCATTCAACATTCAGGAAGGAAGTACCTGAGTCCATCAGAGATTAAGAGTTCTGAGGAAAGCACATGATCAGATGCTAGGTAGAGATGTATACAGACTAAATATAATAACAGTAATTATTACTACTTTCAGTTTTGTTATTAAATGTCAAGAGAAAAAAACATTAAACTTTTTTCCACAGGAAGTTCTAAAATACTCATAAAGAAATAACTCCCAACTTTATATCTTCATGTGAATAAGCCCCCTGGATTCAGATCGCCCAAACAAAAAGGTAGATCGAATCACAACCACCCCAAAGTTCAAATAATGAATTTGCATACATGATTTCAGTCTCTGACAGATGACCCCGAATATGGCCAATGGACATGACATAAAACAAAGTGACCACAAAATCGTATCTAGATTTGGACTTTAGGCTTATATCCAGTCTGCAGCTATAATAAACTCAGAGAGAAAATTGACTGAATTTTGGTAAATCCATTTTGGTCTTCTAAAAGACTCACTGAACTGTAACTGTGTAACTGAACTACATCTTATTTTAATAACATAACAAAAACAAGCAAGTACAAAAATCTGCTATAATTTCAAGGTTTGCTATATTTTTAAATATTTGGCATATTTCCTGTAAATACATGTTTGTAAATGCGAATGTTTTTTCGATAGAATGAGAATGTTTTTTAAATAAAACATTCTTAAGTAATATTTTTTACACCAGAATAAGTCATGTCTGGAAAGAACTATCCTCCTATATTTAGGTGAGTTTTTTTCTTTTTCCTCTAGGTTTATGCACAGTCTCAAAGTTCTTCATGGTACCTTATTCTCGCGAGATTTCACCACTTCTACTTCTCTGCAATGTAGTAAATGTGAAAGTTGACCCCACAGGTCTTAAATAGGTGCCCTTTGCTTTTATGCTAGTCATGAAAATCACAATTGCTGTAATAATTTGCTCCTAGCAGTAGTCTAGCAGCTGTCTAAATTTACAAGGTCAGTTCTAGCACAACCTAAGCCAAACTTTTTAGAGACCTCAGGGTCAGGTTTCAAATAACTGCACATTCCTACTTTAACCAAAAGCAATCCCTGAGACTCAGCACACTTTAAGGATGAATGTTCATCTCTTCTCACATTTGAAACTTCAAAGGCCCAATTACTACTGGGCTGACATGGGCTGTTTCATGATACTTCCTGTGCAAAGTGCTACCTCTCTGCACTCTGTGTTTCTGATGCTTCTGTTATCGCTGGTCAGTTTCTCTTTGGCAACACAAAATTCAATACCAGGTTTCCTCTCACTTCTTCCTTGCACTTGTTAAAAGCAATTACTGTTAGCATCCATATTTGAACTTTGAGTTCTGTTTCCGGGATTGTTTATATTCTTTACGATGGCTACATTAATCACCAGCTATTGGGTTATCTTACAGTCAAAATTATTGGAAACACCTGGCTGGAAGATAAAAACAAAAGTAATGCTACCAAAAATAAAAGGATTAAGCTCAAGATAATACCACTATAACACCGTCTGTATGTGATTTGCTTTCAGGGAAAAACATTGACAAAAAATAATCAATTGACTTAAAGTGAATGTTCATCGTGGTAATAGCAAATCTCTTCAACATATATTTGTGTTATTAGTAGAGTTTTAGCTGCTATTTTCATTTCCATTCAGTGATTTAAAGGGTTTTTAAAATGGAAAAACTCAAGCACAAAAGTTTGCTTGTGCAAAGCAGGAACAGAGGCAAATCACACATGTTTTACTCACAACTTCCTTAAGTGGGTAATTTGGACAATATGAACTTATCTTTCTGGTGTCAAATCAAAATTTTATTATTCTTCATTTAGTATCACTATTTGATTTTTTTTAATAATCCTGCATGATACACCGTAAACAAAAGACCTTGGTTAATTCATTAAAACTTTAACCAATATCTGGCAGAAAAGGAGAAAAATCCCAGCATTGTCAGTTCTTGAAAAGAATCATGAATTCATAGGGCAGATAGGATGGGTTGGGAGTGGATAGGGTTGAAAGAATAAGATTCTTTGCATAAAATATTTGCAATTTTTTTCATTTTTATTTCAGTGCAATGTTATTTTATAAAGTGTAACAACATAGTTTGTACTGCAATGTCCACTTAAAAACAATCAGCTATGACCTCTGAACTGTGTTTTAAAAGATGTGAAGGTTTACAATGTACTTAAGAAGCTTAAACCTAATTCAACTGGAAAAAATTTGAAGTTCAGTTGTGTCTTGATATTAACCTGCAATCTTAAAATTGTTGGTCCTTTACAAGAAAAAAAATTAGTGAAATCATTCCCAGTAACTTAATACTCTTAAATGGTTTATACTAAAATGGTTTGCTCTCCTTTCAGGGATTTACCTTAATGATATCATTCCAAAGGAGTCTGGTTTAGATCAAACTGGGTTAAAGATCATGACTGTCAAAAGATGATGTCACTTAGATTCCATTACTAATAAAACCAGGGGTCATTTTGAGTACAGAAACAGATTGATATTCATGCTTTTTTTACCTCTAATACCTTTAGTCATACATTAAGAAGTCATGCATTACTAAGGTAAAATTCAGCCCATTCCAGCACAGTTCAACAGCATAGTACATCAACATCATATTTACAGTTGTTTAGCACTGTTATTTCTAAAATATATTGCAAGAAACATCCAAAATCAATTTCAATAAATGAAATCACCTTGTCTAGCGGAACCTAATTTCTACATTTTACAAAAATTAAGGATGGAGATGCAAAAATCTGTTCTATCAATCCATACAGATGTAAATACAAACATAGTCAGTACAGCTAGTACTCAGTACAATGACTATGAAATGCAAAGTTAGAATAAGCTAAAATAAGCTTTGAAGGCTTATAACACATTTGTAATAGTTCAGCAGTGATTCTTGTCTTGCCTTATCTATTTACTATTTTGTAGCTCTCTTTGCTGTGCTGGGCATTTTCCAGAACTATCCAACTTTCACTTTTGTCTAGAAAACATTACCTATATAATGAAAATCAAAATAAAGCAAGAATAGCAAAATAAGACAAGATAATCCACCTGAAATAAGGGATTACAATTACCATTTTAAGTGAGAAACAATAGAAGTTAAATTAAACGAAGAAATATTTGTCACCACAGGATACCCAAGTTGCATGAAAGCATAAATTTCAGTGAAAATTCTAAGAAGTCAAATAAAACAAAAGTGTCTGATTTTTGTCACAGATTTAGGTCTTGCCATCAGCAGTCTAACATGAAAAAGGAAAAACAGGTATACAGAAGACTAAGAACTTAATGAGTGTTAAAATAGATATGTATCTAACTATGATGGAGTTCAGTCTGCATATTTAGTATCCTACTGATCAACTCTTGCTTGCCTGGTTTCATGATTTTAACAATTAAAATACAGATAAATCTATTGTTAAAAGTTCAGAAAGGTTTAGAACTCATGCGTTGCATCAGCCAAGATTTCATTCATTTTTGTGCATAGTGGCAATCTTAGTAGGAACCACTAGATGGTAGTATGGCAGACAGTGCAACGACTTCTCTTCCTTGGATGTTTGTGGGTACCTCCTAAACGATTTGCTGTTTGTTAACCGCGACACAGGTCAGTATGAAATGTGATGGTTCTTCTCTGCATTCTTCTGTGTTTCCCATTCATTGATACAGTTGCTGCGAACTTAACTTAAATGTTATCTATTACCAAAAACCTTTAATTCAGAAGAATGTTCTAACATGTTCTTCCACAGCCTTCCCAGCTCTTGAAACAGTGCTAACCATATAACTCCTTGATTTCTCCTTTTACACATTCTTCTACATATTTTTTCCATGCCAAGTCTCTCCTATATCTGCTTTACTTTCAAGGTGGTTTTTTTTTCCAAATAATTTCTGCTGTGTACACTGTAAGACATAACAGAATTAAAAACAAATAAGAAAAAAAAGATGAACCATCATATTCTGAAACCCTAATCTTTCCCCTATTCTCCTTTTATTTTTTTTCATCCTTTTAGTACAAAATATTTTTTGTTTCTGAGAGTTCAGGATGATAACGGAACAAAAACTAATATTAATAGAAGGATAATGTTCAGAAACAAAACTTTTCACTTAACTTCCGCTTAAATTCATGTGCCATATGGAGAACTGGACAAAGTTCATCCTAAAATGGATAAACCAACCTTTGGAATAAATAAACACTTCCAGATACTTCACAGGTTGAGTCAGCTATACAACCTGTTGAAACACGTGAATTACCTGCTGAATCAGATATTTAGTCTACTAAATCAAAGTTAACACCTACTGAGTCAAGCATAGCACCTAGTAAAAAACTATTAGTACACATTTATATGTGTTCAAGGGAATTACAGTAAAAACATTGCCTAAGACATATAAAGTGGACTACGTTAGCTGTGTTGTTTATTGCATTATGTTTACATGGTAACAAATGTTCTGCCGTGAGGGAATTTCCCATTCAAATATCAAGAAATAAGGTCTTCCTTTGGTGAGTCAGTTTTCCTCATTAGATGGCACAGAATCTCACTAATGAATTCATAGATATTCTAGTATCTAAGCAGAACTTGTAGGAGTAATCAGGGGGAGGGGCAGTGAGAAGACATCTGTGCAGAATTGCTTTGCTCCCTTCTTCTTTTATTATTCTTCCCCTCATATATCATGCTGCTACACATGTAACTGCAATGAAAAGTATGTGGGAAGAAGAAAAGCAGCTCTTGACCAATGCGACTCATGAGAATTTCAGTTTGTAAACCCACTGTTTCGGCAGCAGATGGTTCTGCACACTATGTCTTTTCTCAAATCCTCCGGTCCTTCTACTTGTACAAGCTTGTATATAGCCTGTTTTTTTAATAATTTCCTTAGACCTTTTTGGAATGAAGTGTGCCTCATCCATGTTGCCTTTTGCCCCTACACAGATTTCTTTGGTAAATATTTGTGCTTTTTCAGTATTTTGGTTGACAGACCTTCTAAATCTAGAAAGCAGTGAACATTGCTTTTTAATTCCATTTGTTCCTTAATATTCCAGAATAGCTACTAATTTCCCATAGCATCAACTGATGTCCATTTGCTTCTTTTTTTCTACAACTCATAGCTTCTCATCAGATTTCAGCATTTGTTTTCTTCCACTGTTTTTGTACACAGATATCTGTAATAGGTATACTTTTCCTTTAGACCTGCCATGTCTTAGTTCACATCGTTTCCTTTTCAAAGCTGTTTCTTTTTGATTCTGGCTTGATTATGGCTTTTGATATACACAACATGTGCCTACATTTGTGTTTTCATTTTTATCAGGAGAGCATTTTTGAATTGCCAGTTGTCCCTATTTAGTGTATTTTGATTTGCATCATGGAGCTGCCATGGAGCACGTGAACTGAAATCCTTTTGGGTGAAACTAAACAAGAAGGTGTACATGCAATGCATGCCTGTTGCAAATAGGCTGCAGTCTATAAGATAGCCTAGACCTTATCCCTCCACTAAAATGCGTGCTGTGTTCTCATGAACACCAAGTTCTTGCTTCTACTGGTCCACACTACTTGCTGCTGTAGACAAAACATGGACATCAGTAGTTCTAACTACCTTTCACATTTTTCTCTAGCGGACCTCAGACCTAAACTCACACCCACATACCCGCACATATACAATGATGATGGCTTATTGTGATTAAGAATACTTATGTTGACTGTGCACAGGAGGAAAAACGTATTACCATTTTTATGTAGACAATAATAAAAAAGCTTTCTTACTTTTTAAAGCTTGATGCAGGACAGGTACAAACTCTTAAAATAATTTCATAGGGAAATAAGCCCTCCCCAAATGAAAATTCATACCTAACACGTATTTAGGTAAAGATACTGTAATATTTAAAGTGAGTCAAAATACAAAAAAATGTCAAGCTTTTCTAACTAGATTTTTAATATATTGAGCAGTAATGTATTTTAGTTTCACTGTAGGGAATGTTCCATTGAGATTCAGCACTTAACAGTTATTTCTCAGTAAGAGGTTTGCAGAAATAAGTAAATTATATTCTTCGCATAATTTGGGGCATCTTGGTTTGTTTTGCTGTTGTTCTTTATGTCTTTTGTTTTATCATTGCATAAGAAGTACAAGGAAATCTTCTGAATTTTGGATTAGAATTAATAAAGTAACAGAGTTTTTGTAAATGGTTTTGTTGATCTAATGACCTAAGATATTTGAGTGTTTGGGCTGGTTATCAATAGCTTAACATGATACTGGAAATAGAACACTGACTGTTACAGAAAGGTTGCGTGTTGTCCAGCAACCACGCTATGTTTCCAGAGGATAAATTTTCATATGGCACGTAACTGAGAAACAGGTTTTACTCATTAATACATGACTTGTTACTGACCTAAAAGAAAATTGATTAGTTATTTGCACTGCACCATGCTTGAGATACTGAGAAACAGATGCATATGTCTTTTATCTATGGATTTGTCACACAGTATTTTCTGTTTATACACACAGGACCAAAAAATGTATTTGTTTTACCTAAAGCAAACAACAGTATCCATTAGGAACCTACTTCAGCTCCTTTGGTATCTTGGAATAGGCACACACTAAACACAATTTGACATATATCGTATGCCTTTCATAAACTGAAATACATCGTTTATGGTGGCTGAACTTTTCTTAAAACCACAAGATAATTACAATCACTTTACACTGAATACTCAAAGGAAGAATACTCATTATCTCTGTTATAAATACCAGCAAAATGATCTAACACTGTGTCATACTGTGGTTCCTAAAAATTGTAACTTTTGGAAGTTAGGTAAACAATTATTGTAGTAAAAATGCAAACTGTTCTACATATTAATGAAAAATTATCTTTTATTGTTGTTAGATAAAATAGATTCTTGATTCATCTGGTTTTGAATAGTTTGTCTAATTCTATCATGAGAGATATTTTGGTTGGACTAGATGATCATCTTAAAAGGTCCCTTCCAACCTAGGTGATTCTGTGATTCTGTGATAGAAAACAGTGTCTCTATAATAATAAAATAACAACAACTTTATCTTTATTATTATTAGTGGCAGTAAGCACTACCAAGACAGACACATAAAAAGTTCTTACTTAAGAACTTAGAACAGAAATGCACAGCAGCACAAGGGAAATTAAATCAAAAGGACCAGACAGGGAAAAAATGTGAGTTTGTAAGTTAAGGTTGCATATGTGAAAGGATTTTATATAGGGCTGATTTGGCACTGATTTGGGATCTACAAAGGGAAAATGTTGGTTGGATGGAACTAGCTTTCCAGTGCACCCACTGGCACCCCACTTCCTTCCTCTTTAACTCAATCACCCTCGTAACCTCACTGGATTAATAGAGGTAAATGGTGACTTCAGCGTAAGAACAATTATAATCACTGTGCTCTCTTTGTCCTCCTTCAAGTTCCCAGAGGCATCTCACCCTCCTCTGCCACTGGAAAAACAAGTAGTTTCTTTTATGGTGTGGCTGATAGAGACATGACCTAGTGCCATGCTGCTCCCCATGCTGGCTTTCCTGCAGCATGCCTAATGCTTGACTTACTCTGTCCCTGGGCTCTTCCCAAATCACTCACAGAAATCTGTAAGTTCAGGTGTCATGACTGTAAAAAACACAGAACCATCCTGAATATGAAAGAGCAGGGAACAAGTCACTACCACCTTCCACCAATTTGATCTCTGTTCTTTTAATGCCCTGCATTTTCTTTCATTCTTTTCAGGATCAGGCTGTCGGGGCTCAGGGACAGCTCAGCTCCAGTGCAGCTGCTGGCAGCCCCTTCCTCACTGAGGATGAGCAGGGGCACTCGGGCAGTACCCTGACAGCTGTTTAGGAAACAATCCTAAACAAATTGGATGAGTTTCAGTTTGGTGGGGAAGTTAGCTTCTAAACAAGAAGAAAAGGCAATTGCTGAAACCTTTAATAGTCTCATGCAACTCAGAGATGTGCTGAACACCTGAGAGAAAAGGTAGTTGTTTATTAATTAGAAGCAATGGAGAACAGCCACTACACTATGAGGATTATTTTATGGTCGAAGTTTCGCTTAATAAATATCTATCATCAGTTTTACTTTTTCCTCTAAAAGGTTCTATTTTTATGGAAACTATGAAGCCAGGCAGCCCTGTTTTATAATTTTTTATGTAAATATAAGGAAAAAAACCAGTGAAAAACCAGTATTTTTGTAAATCCAATCTGGAGTCTTCTGAAGTACTCCGACATACAGCAGTGAAAATGGCATACATGCTTGAAGCCAGAATGGACTCATTCCAGCACATTTTTATTTGCATGGCCTATAATTACTACAGTTTTTCTCACTTGATTATGCAAGGAACTTCTTAAAAGAAAAATAGGATCATGTGCAAACAAGAGTGTAAACAGCTATAAAAATAATTAGAGAAAAATCCCCAATATATTATCTTCTGATTTGTAATATAAGAAACCTGTGCAAAGTCTTAGAAGAGAGTTTTGTTTAGAGTGTTTTAAATCACTCTAGAACAGAAGAAAAATTTTGCTGTGAATCAAGAGCAGGTTTTAATACAGATTAAAATTTGAAAAATAAGTACAAAAACTAATGAAACTTTTCATCCTGAGATAAAACGTTTCATGAGACCTGTGGTTGCTCTTATGCTGCTTATACCTTCTCCCCAATTCTTCTCACCATTTTCTTTACAGAATTGTATCTCTGTGTTGCATATTGTACTGGTACTTAAGGCAATGAAAAATTCGAAGGTCACCACAGGTTAGGTTCTTGATTTTTTTTTCCTTTCTTCCTTCAGAAATGTTTTCTGTAACAATTGCATTAAAATCCTTCTATTGTTTTTGAGAAGGATGGGGCAGGGGAAGACATCCCCTGTAGTAAATGCAGATCTAGGGTACACAAGCAAATAACCAACATGCCCAGTAATATCACTAGTGACAGAGAAATTAACCAAAATGGAGGAGCCACAGGGTGATGAAACTGTTTGCCTGATGCACTCTCAACACACATTCCATTCACTGGGATCAAAGTTAAAAAAAAATCAGAACATTTATGAAAAAGACACCCCTTACAGGCCTCCTTCAACATATGAAAGTCAAGGCACCCACAAAGATATCCACCCTTTTCTCTGCAGCTCCTCCTCTAAAAAGAAAGACAGTCTGTGCACACAAAGGAGGCTTTTTCTCTCAGCTTGACAGCCCACTGCATGCAGGCAGATAAAAGCATTTTGGATGCTTGCCAGGAGAGAAACCTTAAAGCAGCTTCATTAGGCAAAAGTAAGATAATCAGAGCAAATATACAATGCTGCCTTTGTTACTTAAGCTGCTTGATTGGCTGTTATGCGATTGGCTGGCCAATTAATACCCTGAGCACAGGGCACTGACAGTTCTGGGCATCTCAGGGTGCACGCAGGAGTGTCAGCATCCGAAGCGTGGCAGGATTTCCAAAAATGGGTATGCATATTTCCCGCTTGTTCAAAGCTGAGAAGATATCCGCCCAAGAGGTCACTCCAACATGATAATTATGATTTGTGTATGTTAATTATGTCAATGCATGCACAAGCGTGCAGCTCGGGAAAAAAAAAATATTAATTTGTAGTAACAACCCGAGTGCTGGCCCCAGCAGTGCAAAGGGGTAGGTAGCAGAAAGGGCAAGCACAGCAAAAAAATTGTCCAGTGATGCTCATGGAGAGATCTGTGACTCTGCAAGTTAAAGAAAGGTGCTAAAGAAATTCCTTAGGGAATTGCCATGAAATGGTGACTGTGGGATCAGAGTGTTGGATAAATACTATGAAACAGAAATGCGAAGGAGATGAACTCCTATAGCAACATCCTGTGCTATAGTGGTAATACTATAGGGTCTTTGAACCTATCTTTGAGCTGAAGATCTGTTCCCACCACTTCTGAACATTATTTCCTCAGAGGACAAGGAAGAATGTAGTACATAGGAAATGTAGGATGTAATGGATATAGAGAATGTGCATACAGAGAAGAAAAACTAAATGATCGAGCAGACAAACTGGGTACTTCATAAGGAGAAGTTATCTTTCTTTCTGGAGAGAATGCTAAGGATATAACCAGGGGTTACAAATTCAAAGGGGCTGATAAACGGAAATTCAGAGCTGTTGTTCACTAAACTCAGCAATACACGAATGCTGTGGCAGTGAGTAAGGTGGCACCAAGCTGGTACAAGATGGATTTAAAATAAAATACCAGTTTAACCCATGGTTGGAGAATAAGTGGAATGTGCTGCCCCAGGATGCTGTAGTAGCAGATAGATCTGAAGTAAAAAGGACCAGAAAAAATAATAAACAACAGGCTCACAGATGAATAATAGAAACATGCATTAAGAACGAACTTTAATTGTTCCTAATACAGCATCTGTTGAAGTTGGGGGAGTATGCAAGCAATGGCTTGCAAGTTGGCCAGGCTTATTTATGCACTCTGCTTAAATAACATGCTCTGTCCTGCCCCTGACATAAGACTGGGCTAGATGGACTGCTGGCCTTGCCTAGAGAGGGTACTTCTCATTAACAGCAGGTTCTTAGCACTGCAATGTCTGTTGTACTATGTCAATGATCGAAACAGACTGTTGAAGCTAATCCCAAGAATACCTGATCATCACTCCAATTGCATAAACTTACCTGAAAGCCTTAATGCCTGAAGTTTGCCCTTGGCAGCTGTAATCATTCACCTCAGTTTCTTCACTTTAATCCACTTGCATCTTGTTCTACTAAACATACTTCTCAGATACTTAGGCCATGGTGATAAACCAACTGTCCAGTGAACAAGAATTGTTATAATTCCTCAAAATGAGGAGCAATGTCATCAAGCATAATGCCAGTAAGACAAGAAAGATTAATTCTGTGTGCCTTAAACAAGTGATAGTGTTTATCTAAGACCTAGTTACAGTAGTCAGCTCAGCTGCCCAAGGGATTTTATTACAGTCCTCCCAAGGAGAGAGGTATGCTGGCTCCAGTTCTCTGGCTAGCACAAGAGAACGAACCTACCAACACCAAAAGCTGTTGGAACTTTTTGTGAAAGTCCAACACTTCAGACCATTATAGAATGTTTTCCTAGATAGAACATGCTCTTGAAATCCAATTGCAAATGCACACTAACGTCCTGAAGGGCATGCTAGATACAGTGATGCTATTTCACTACACTCCCTTATTTCAAAACAGCAACCAAAGCTATGCTTATTCTCATTCAGCAAGGGCCGGTTCAAATCAATCTAAATTGCCCAGGTAACTGAACACTAGAGCATTTGGAGTCCAAAGATTTACTATTCACAGCATAAAGAATTATTTCCTTTTATCACTTTTAAGTTTGCTAACACTCAGAGTAATTGAGTGTCTTCTTGTTCTCACATTATGAGACTAAATTAAGAGCACCAAACAATCCATCTTCATTAAACAATTCACTAGTTAGTATCTCTCTTCATTCTTTCTTTTTCTAAATTAAGTTAGCTTTTTCACACCAGTTTTCACATACTGCTTGTCCTGTTAGTTTCTCTATCCTGAATATTTTTCCCCACTCATTTTTTGATCATTCAAAAGGGATGTGATCCAAGATGAATGACTTGTTTTCGTATGGTTGCTGAGTAAAATCTTTACTAATTTGAAACCAAACTAGTCTTTTTTAATCTATGTTTGCAGGCATGGAATTTGCATAATTTTCCATGAGAGATCTTATAGACTGCTATGGACTATTCCCAACCTTTGTTTGGATGTGCTGATGACTGAAATTCCTCCTCCCCTTCTTTCTCAACTTGACCAAATGAATGGTAGACAGCAATTGAAGGAACTCAGTATCTGCCAGAGGTAGGCAGAAAACCTTGCTTTCTTCTTTGAAGTGTTTTTTTTCCAGAAATTCCAGTAATAAAGTAGGAATGGCACTGACTAAACAGGTAACTGTTCTCAGTGCAATCTATTACTCAGGGAGTAAGTTCCTGATTAGTGTTATTTGCTACCCTCATAGTTGGCATATCAGAGAGAGCAAGAAAATGCATACAAAAAGGTAGGGAAGGACAGGTGAAAAAGCATAATACCCACATCATATGACATTTACACTGGCTGCAATGAATTTAATTTTCAATCTAGTTCAACAGAGCCTGAAAAATCACTGCACCGGGGCCAAATGCATAGATGATTCCCCAAAGCAAGACCATTCTCCTAGAATACCTGTTTTTAAATGAAGATATTGCCTCAAGAGCCATATTACAAACACGATCTAAGGGAAAACAAGTAATAAGGCCATAATAACAAGGTACACGTTATTCATGTATTTGGCTGTACTGGGCACTGTAGTATAAACAGGGTCAAATGAGAAAGGGCATAAAGTAAACCAGTAGTGTTCAGTTCCTATGACTGAATAAATATAAAGTGGGTAATGCTAGGGTTATGTTAATGTTTTCCCCATTCCTCTCCAAATCATGATAGTCACAGTGACTGGGGACACAGAAAGGTGAACCAGAAAGGCTGCAGCAGAAGAAAAGTCAAGAATGATAGGAGACTTCAGTCACAGCCTGTCTAAATTTCAGGTTAGGACATGACATAGATGACACTCCAGTATCTCATCCAGAGAAACTGAAAACACCTCTTTGGAGCGGCTAGTTAGCAAATCCAAGAGAAGACAGCTAGTGCTTGCCTTACTTCCAGCACTGACTAGGGTATCAAGTACCATTCAAAATTTTGCTACCAAAAAACTACTCTGCAGTAGCTAATAGACTGTAATCACATATTCATCCACTGATGGGAGCAAGGGTGAGGGGACATGTGACTTAATTTCAAATAGGGAAATTATCTACTGTGACAGTATATTAAAAAGAAAGTAGAAAGTGCATTTGAAAAGGTATAATACTTGCAGGTAGCCTGGAGATGGCTTGCAGACCACAAAATAACACAACACAACACAAAGTTCAGAAGTAGACAGTGAGGTTACGTAAGTATATGTACATAAGTTCCTGTATGGTACTCTTTGCCATAGGGTCTTGAGATGTGAAAAGTCAGTCCAGCCTTCTCTTCAACTATTATAAGGTTTGCAGAAGAAAAATTCCTTAAGGATTTCAAAATTAACAGACAATTTGAGCTCCAGCAGTCTGTGAACCACAAGTGGTTGAAGGCCAGGGGAGAATTTAGAGGAACTATCATAATACCTTTCCTTCTTATAATCTTCTCTAGACATCTGGTGTTGGCCAAGTATGATACCGAGGTAGATAGACCTTTGGTCTGACATAGTGCAGTCATTCTTACATTTTTATGAAGAACAAATCAATAACATGAGTTGTAGCAAATTGCAAGGACCAGATGGTTCTCACCTAGGAGTTTCAAAGGGACTAAAATACGAAAAAGATGCACTGCAGTAAGTGATTCAGTTAAAACATAAAATGTCCTTGGTAGCATGGGTAGTGGCAAATAAAGTTTCAGTTCATAGAAAGGTTCTCTGACTGAACTGTGGAACTTCAGACTAGAAAGCCAAATTTCCGTACTGGATAAAATGGTATAAACTATACTAAAAAATAGACAATACGAAAAAAATAGACTAATATCCATAGACTAGTAAGTCTATGGATAGCTGTGAATTTAAAGTGCAAGACATAATTTGCTTCTTGTAAATATTAGCTGACAACACTCCAGGACAATATCATGATAGTGAGTGACTGGGAGATAAAACGGCAGACAATATCAATGTTGGTAAATGCAAAGTTATGTACATAGGAAAATAATCCTAACTGTTCATGTACACCATGGGCTCTAAAGTGTATTATGCTACTCAGAAAATCCTGGATTTCCTGCAATTAGTTTTCTGAAAAATTCAGGCCAATACACTGAGATGCTTAGAAAAGCAAACAAATTTTAAGAGTTATAATGAAATGAATGGAAGACAAAACAGAGAACATTTTGACTGAGTTATGTAGACTACTCAAGAACTCAAGCACAGTTTATATTTCTAGTCCACTCATCTCAGAAGTATACAATAAGATTGTAAATCTACAGGCGAGGATAGTAAAGGTGTACAGAAAATTCTCTGTGAGGGGTGACTTAAAAAGATATGGATTCTTTAATCCAAATTAAGAGGTTACAAGTAAGGAATCCACAGAGAGGTAGCTGATGAAGTATAGCATCATGGCCTATAAAATAATGAGTGAAACAAGGAGGAGGGGTAAGGAAATTGCTGCTCAGACACGCAAGGAGGCATCAAATGAGGTGACTAATTGCAGGCACAAATCAAACAAAATAAGCATTTTTCTTCATATATTGTTCAATTGACCTGTGGAAATCTGTTATGCTACCACAAATTCCAAAAAGAAAGGGTGGGGTGGGGGAGAAGGGAGATGATTTATGCAAATTAATGGAAGAAAAATTACTCAAGATCTGTTACCCCTAAATATATTCATCTCCAGGTCAAAAGGTTCCTAAATGGAGGATATCCTGAAAGATTCACAACTACGTAGAAATACACTCTGTTTGTCTGTTTTCAACTAGGCAGAAATACACTGTTTGGCATAGTCTTACCTTCTCAGATGGAAATCTCTGAGAAGATATAGGAGTGGGGAAGTTGTTAAAAGACAAAGATTATCATTCCCAAGCATTTTCAATAACACTGCCAAAACTCTAAGAGCTGATGAATGAACTAGATTTGCCCCCATATGATTTCTCATTCTAGAAAAGAGTTATTTTTCATTAACACTAAACATGTGAAATGCTCTCTCAGTGCAATGTAACTTAATTTTTGAAAAAGATTTCTTCCCAATGTATGTAACTACTTTTTAAATTATTCTAATATAAATGGTTTCCTTTGGACTTAGTTCCCTAATTTTTTGAGTCTATACGAACAAGTGTTCGGTACACTCAGTGTAACTCAATTTAAAAAGACTCCTTAGAGAAACTGCTATTTCTACCACTTGCTTCCTCTTCTACCCTATTACCTTCCTCTTGCTCTGTTTCCTCCCTTCCCCTTTTCTGAAACAGCTCCTAATTCTTGTTTTTCCATGTCTTCTCTCTCACCTCTCCACTTTTTCTCTATTGCCTTTGCTTTCAGGTGAATTGATTAAATAGATAATGGTGGCAATGAAGTGTCATTATTAAAAGGGGATAAGAGAGTTCATACACCTAAGTCACTGTTAGAAGTAGGCTCAGGATTCAAATGGACACTGCTGTTTCAGCTATGGTTCCATTCACATCTGGAAGACTTCTCCACAGTCTTCAGAATTAAGAGTGCATATTTGGGTTTATTTACTTGCTTATAGAAAGCAAGTCTTCCTTGAAAGAAATAATAATTATCTCTCACCTGTCAAATCTTTCAGAAAGGTAGACTGCCATATTCTAAATGATCACCATCACCTTTAGTTCCCAGTACAACTGAAACTTGAAGAAGCTCACAGTAAACATTAACTTCTCAGGATGATTTTTTAAGGAAGGGACGGAAGGTTGAATTCACAGAGTGCTCTGGACAAAGGTAGCCATGTACTTTTTATGGGTCTCCATAGGAATTAGGCCATAATGCTTTGAGGAATATAGCCAAATTCCTCTTTCTTCTAGCTCCATTAACAGGATGTGCAAAAATACCTTGTGAATGGAATTGATGGTGATGTTTGCAAGTTTCAGAATCGAGACTCAGATCTCTTGGCTCAGTTCTCAGTTCCTGTTACAATTCTCTCTCTAATATTTTCTATGGATACCTACACATCACCTAAAACTCATCATGGCTAAAGCAGACTCCTAATCATTTATTCTTGTTACTTCATGTCCTTTACTATTCCCCTTTCATTGTAGATGAGAATCACTGTGGCTATGGCCTTTCTTAGGATCATAGCTGTTTGTGCCGTCTCTGATTGTGCCCTCTCCTTAAACACTTCAGATCCAGATGGCATCTGTTTTGGAGTGTCTTTTGGTATGTTTTGTCTAATGTTTGTTCGTGTTCTTATTACCTAGTATCTCAACTTTCATAACATGTTTTCATCTGTCTTTTAAAAAATATGACACCTTACTAATATCCAATCAGAATTAAGCTGCAAAGATAATTTTCTTGGTCTGTACTTTTTATCTCAGCCTTTTTAATTGCTCTATTCAGAAGTTAAAGTCTATAGACTTAGATGTTACAAGAGGCCTAGCTAAAATGTAAAATTACTGAACAGAAAGTTGCTTCTGTTCTTCAAACTGGGACACTTGAGTTGCACCATTTTGTTCAGTTTTGAACCAACTGAAGACTCTGAACAACAGCACTGAGATTGATGAGAAGTCTTATATAGAAAGACTCGATGAGTCAAGGTTATTTAACCTAAAGAAGTGAATTAAGATAGAAAGTTGTGAAAGTCTTCAACTATGCAAAAGGCTGCTGCAGAGAGGAAAGGAAAAATCTGGTTTCCACGTTCAAGGTGGATAGGACAGGAAATAATGTGTTTCAGTTGCAACAGGGAAGATTTAGGTTACTAATATGATTTTTTATAGTGATCAAAGTTAGTGAAGCATTGGAACAGATTGTCTGGGGAGTCTGAGAAACTCCTCCTTTGGAGATATTTAAAAATAGCCTGGACCAATATATACCTGAGGTGATGCTGGCCTTGTTGATTATGCCTTCTGGCAGGAAGGATGGATTAGATGATCTCTTCATGTAACCTTCCAGCCCTATTATGATTATAAAGTTTATATTGCTAAATTTATCCATTCTCTTGAGAGCTTTGAAGACCAAGAACTAAGACCTAAAATATGATTTGATAACTGAGGAACAGTCAGCATTTAATCAAAGAAAGAAAGTGGCTTGTTGAAGTGCATCTACTGTATTTAAATGTTAAAACATTGGAAATTTTTCTATATATAGGAATGTATTCCCGTGTGAAGTGTATTACTGTAATACCCTGGCTCAAAAGATAAAAAATATATGGCTCACCGTGGGCACACTAGCATCTGACAAGCTGGAATACTGCCTCTTCACTATCCACAGATGAAAGAAAGTGCAGCAGCTGTTACTATTCAGGTAGCTGGTAGTGATGAAGAGCCCAGGAGGAGCCTGAGGCAGTCTCCTGCCTTGACAATTGCAGGACAGATGGCCTTAGTTGTGATTTATATTACTAAATATTTCTCTTTTTCCACCTCTGTGTTGCCTGAATCTAGCATCATTCAGGTGGTCTTCACCCAGGGTATGACTCAGGTAATGAGGCATTACTCTTGTAAGAGATGCAGAATTATATACTATCAGTATGTATGTAAGACTATACAAGAACTTTAAGAGTCAGTTTTACATGCTTGTACATTAATCTTGTTTATATTTTTAAATTATGGCATGTTTATTCCTTGGAGGAGTATGATTGTGTGAGTAGCAAGTTTCAATAAGGCAACTTCAGAACAGATAATGATTTTTTCATCCAGTCAAAAAACTCTCCTCTAAACTTTCTTGAAGTAACATTGCATTCCCAGCAGGAGAAACATGAGATTAAGCAAGAGCATTTCTCAACCAACTGTTGTAAAATTTCTGATCAATTAAAAATAAGTGAAGAAAAAGGTTCACAGCATGAATTTCTGAACTTTGATGTTCTGAACTGTAAAGGATGGTTTTAAGCCAAAAGTTCAAGATTCCAACTTGTTGAAATCCAAAAACATTTCTAAGATTTTTTTATTTGCGAAGGATGGATTAAATAGGAAAAGGAATTCATTTTTGAGTATTAAGCTGTAGGCTAAAAATCTTCTGAATTGACAAAATGCATTTACACTCCAGAATAATTCAGCCAAATATGCTTTATTGTCTGCGATCAAAAATAAGAAGATAGATCACTTAATTCCAATTTTGGCTATGAGGTAGAACAGACTGTCTTTCTAGGCCATACTTCGTCCAAATCTGTCTGTGCTTTTTTTTCTATTAATACAGAAATTGCTATTTTTAAAATTTTTCATGTGATACCTTAATAAATAGTATTTCTTGAGAGAAAACAATAAAAAAGGATTTTTTCCTTCCTTGATGTAGATATGTATCTGAAAAGTCTCAATAACTTCTTCATGCCTTTGATCTCTTGGTTGGATATCTCGTTTCCTTAGAGTATTCTTCAGGTTAGCATTTTGAAACACTGGGCAGATGATGCTACTCTCTCTTTTTCTTATGGGGATTTTCCACAGAAAACATATTGCAATAGATATTTTATAGAATTCATAGATATATATACATACCTCTACACTTATGTATGTATGCCTATATATATGTCATAGAAAAGGTTGGAGAAGACCTCAGGAGATCATCTAGGAAGGTTAACTTCAGAGTTATATCATGCTGCCTTTTAAAGTCAGGTTTAGAAAATCTCCGTTTACTCTGCTTAACTACTTTCACTGTGAATTTTCTTTTCCTCTTATGAAGTCAGTATTTCCCTTGCTTAAACTTTTGACTGTTGCCTGTTTTTCTCTGTATGCCTGAGAAGAGTCTGGTTCTGTCTTGTTAATAACTGCCACTTTAGCTCAGTTTTAAGTACACACATGTGTATGTTTGCTTAATGATATAAACAGTTATACAGAAGTGTTCTATGAAACTTATTTAAAATATTACTTATGGAGAAATTATTACATTTTCATCCTCTACCAGATCATTTGCCATTCATGGAGTATTTTTTCAAGCAGTTGTCTGTTTTCTTTGCTACGAAGTGGGCAGACTTGACATCTGACAAAATCCTAAATTCCTCAGATATTCAGATGTAGTGAAAGCATCATAGAATCACAAAAAGCTTCTACCAAGAAAAATAAAGGATGCTTGCTCTTTTCTATGCAGATTTCTTGGCTGTCCCATTCTTAGCATCTGTTTGACTTGCCATACATATTCAGAAAATATTCTCATAAATTTTTCCATTTAATACTAAAACACAGCAAAAAAGGAAGGAGAAGGATTCAGCCTTGAAAAAGTCATTACATAACCTAAGCAGAAAAATTAGCTGTGCAATAAATGTGTACAACATAAACATTCACGACTATACATTCATGAATGTATAACTTTCCTACACCCAACTACAGTTCTAAAAATGAGAAAGCAAACACTGAAAGCAGCTTTCTTGTGGAGGGAGGGGGGGACAAAGAAGGAAAAGATGGGGGTGGAAGAAGGAATCATATTTTCTAACTTTCAAATGACAGCCTGAAATATTTTTTCATTAAAATAACTGAATTTTAAAAAGTTATAGTCAGATACTATTTTTTGTCAGCTAGAGGGCCTACTTCTCCACAACTGTGATTCTTTTTTTATTAACATCAAAGGGTCCTCATTTTTGCCAAAACAGAGGATCCACAATGGTTTGTTCTGCCCTCATAATTCCCTGCATTTTTAAAAATATTTTTCATCTATGGCAAGGTAAGAACAAAGAATCCTAATTTTTCTTCCAATCATTTGTATACTAAAGTTCTTTCTTAGCAAGGCTTTTCAAGAGCCAACTGGAAAGTTTAAAGCAAAGACACGTGAGACTTCAGAGATAATGTGCTGTTTTACGCTTGGATTATGCTCATGCAGTCTGGAGCCGCACATATGTTGAACTCATGTCCTGTAAAATGTTCACTGTAAAAAAAAAAATCCATACATATTTGTTTTATTATAACTAATGGCAAAAGTCAAGATATGTAGTCATTGATTCCAAATGTAGTGGCTACTGCCTAAAGTACAAACCCAACAACACTGATGAAACCCGTTTTCTAGAGAGAAGATTAAATATTTACAGCAATAGAATTGCATTTTCACTCCGTTTTATAAAGACATTGAAAACCATATTTCATATATCTTGCCTGTATAGCAAACTATTTTTGATCAGATTGCCTTTGATAGGAAGATTTTTTCATCATCTATCACCCATCTAATATTTAGAATATTTAGTTTGGAATTATCAATGGACATTAAAGGCCACTGATTTCTTCCTCTTGGTGACTGACCATCAAAAGAAGCAAAAAGCAGGGTCTCAAATGAACAGTGGAAGTTCTAGAGAAGCTGGAGACTTTCCTGTAGAAGATTGTCAGCAGTGGAAATGGATGGATTTTGAAACACAAAACCACAAACTTCACAGGGAACAAAATGTAAGAGCATATCACAAAGACAAAAGGAGGCAGTGATCTCATGTTAATCAAGGTATAGAACCTAGTACACTGAAAAATATTCTTGTGAAAGTCCTAAAATAGAGCTTTGTGGTGAGCGAGGTGTGTGATGCAATCATTGGAGCCCAGGAATTTTCCAGCAGGGCTATATGCTGAAGTTAATCAACATCTGACTTTTCACTGCTAGGCATCCCACAAGAGGGTATCTCAAACATAAACACTCCAAATCATTATACTATTATGTTAGTAGAGGCGGTTGTTTGGTTAAAAGAAACTAAAATTGTGTTTTGTTTGGCTAAAAAGGAGCAAACTATTGCCCATACAATGACACTCAATTACTCTGGGGCTTCTTCATACATCAGCACTGCTGTTATCAGGAGTTAGTTAGCTCTGGTTGTGATGCATCCTATGGCTCAGCTGTTTCCACCTGCTCTGGCTCTCTGCCTGAGGCTCTCAGAGTCTCTTGTAACTTTTCCCTCATGGAATTTGGATGAAGTGCTGGCTGCTTCCGTGCCAAATGTGTCTCTGTGCATTGAGGACTAGATATGACCACAGGACCAATCTCTCAGGATACCACCACTGCATGTGACCATTGTTTCTCATTACAAATATACAGCATCTATTTCTGGGAGGTGGTGGCACCAAACATACATGATATTTAGCTTCTAATTTCATACTCTGCCACCTGATACACCTGGAAGTCGCAAGTCATGGGACCCAAAGCATGGCTTTTCTCACGGTACAAGCATGCTTGCTGTCACTCATTCTCTACTGAAGAAAATATTACTGTGAAACCCAATGTTTCAGCAGTGATGTACTGTATTTTGAGAGATGAATATGACTATGTAGCATTTTTGGTACAATTCTTTTTCTGACATCAATCTTCAGAAAGCCATTAGATCAGAGATAACAAAGGCTATCTTTAATATTTTACAATAGAAATTCTGAATCATGTTGCATGTACCTGCAAGAAACATTCCATAGCTATCTGATGGGACAGAGACATAGTACATAGATGACTTTTTTTTTTTTTGACACAACTGTAAAAGACTGGAACCTTCAATTCTCCTTTTTTTTTTTTTTTTGTAAAATACTGAGGCTTTCATATTTTCGCAGACAAACGTCACTGATTTCCCACACTTGACATCACGTATTTATGCAAGTTCTGTAGTTCTGTGGCATTTGTTGAACTTCAGCCATCTGGACTCATGTTCTAGCCTTAGGCATCCATAACCTAACAATATTTAGCACATCTCTTTCCATACAGAAATTCATTTGGCATCTTCTGAACTGCTGTTTTGAGCAAAGCTCTAGTACAGCTCTGCTAGACCTTTGCTCAAAACAACTCAGAAGATGCCAAATGAAGGAAAGCCTGTAGCAAAGGTCTCCCTTTCAGATTTGTTATCTGTAAACTTTTATTTCAAAGTTATACTGACATTTTCCACTTTTCAGTTAGCTTGAAGATAGTATACAGATAATATGGTGTATGCTCTCTCTCTGAAAACTGTAAATTAGCACATAGCTATAAAAGCTACTTCTGGGCTTTTCTGAAATAAATTATCATAATGGTTACTTCAGGACACTCAAGTGCTACACTTTCAAATGGATTGACACAACTAGTTGAGAGGTTTGATGAATCTGAGACAGAGCAGATTGTTGTATCATTTCATGGCATTGCATATGTCAAATGGCCACTAGGAAGTAACACAGGAGTTTAGAGTTCCTTAAATCTGAATATCCTGTTGTGGCAACCAATACCTATCTTCGAGTCAGAATTTTGATCTAACACTTCATTAGGTTGCATGATATTTTTTCTTCTATTCTCTTCAGCAGACCAAATGAGTATGTCACACCACATATCTAGTTCATAGCTGTTCTTTCATATGATACGTAGAAGAGTGAACTTTATACCAAGTTGTTTAGCATTTTTATCTGTCTATCAGGGCTTCACCTATTTTCTGATAATTTAGACATGTTAAGCAAGTTGCTTTACATTTAAAATTCTGACAAAGTAATAATTGCCCTTGCATTGCAATCTTCTGGTGAAGTGTCGAATGAAGAATAAGCAAAGTCATATTTTGTGCGTGGAATATAACTCGTCATATGAGAGCAGAAAGAATCTCAGCAGCTCTGTGATAATTCAGATCCCCACCCTTCCAAATCCTTGTTTTCTCACACTGTCACCAAGTTATCTATGGCTGTTTTGAATCTGTGTCTTTCACAGCAGGATCTCTATTTTTGTGTAGCCAGTATGCAAATAAGCACCTTCTTCTGCTTTTTCTTCTCTCAATACTTTTTTTCAAAAATACTTTCTCTGGAAAACAAACATAATGGTCCTCTTAGAATGGCTATGATTAATGGTAAAAAAAAAAAATTCCTAATCAATCCGAGCTTCTGGTCATCACAGGTATAGTTAACACAGAACCAAATTTTGTAAGACCTTGGGTAACTACATTTAAAGATTTCATTTTATTTCCTCCTTAGGAACTAGCTGACAGAAGTCCAGGGTGGACATGTGAGTCTATGAAGACATGCTTATGGCAGCTCCAAATCAGTGTAATTGGGATATAGTTTCAATCCAGGACGTTAAATACAACGAAATTGATAGTGTCTCTTCACAGGTGTTCATGAAAGGAATGTAATTGCAGAGAAATCATTTGGGCCAGGTTCGACTTTTGTTTGTTTTGTTCTCTGCTCCTCCCTCCCCTTCAAGAAAGGCATGCTTGTTTCTCTGTAGAGACTTTGGACAACATTTTTTTTCAGTCTAGTTGAACTCATGCCTGTGTTCCCATGTCCTCCAGCAATCTTTCCAAGCGTAGTAATGCCATTCAGGCAATTCTGGAGTCCAGACTGCCTGCAGAGGATCATGGATATCAGTCTTCAAAAGTACTTGTTGCAAAATACATATATACATGGCATTTTTTTATACATATTGAGATACTTTTTCTATAA
Source organism: Limnodromus scolopaceus (assembly GCA_028565335.1). Classification (NCBI taxonomy): domain Eukaryota; kingdom Metazoa; phylum Chordata; class Aves; order Charadriiformes; family Scolopacidae; genus Limnodromus; species Limnodromus scolopaceus. The sequence continues at coordinate 93,257,001 of JAOXNO010000013.1, read as the reverse complement.
GGTTTTTGTTCTCACACAAAACCATACAGAAATCTATGATCTTTAGACAGAATTAAATGCAGGCATGCATTTGATACTGCTCTACAGGATAGGTATAGCAAATAAAGAGACACTGTCACATATTTCTTAAATAGCCTGATTTGGTGTGCACGTAGAGTTTGGGAGATTGCTTCGGGTTCTTTTCACCAGTGTAGCAAAAAGCAGTAAGAGTGCACATCTACAGAGCACCTATTCATGTTTAAAACAGAACCCACTCTCCTGGAGCCATCACATATTTTAGATAAGAATCTATGATAATGCCAGAAGATGATGTCTCTCCTTCCGCCAAAGTTTGGATTTCTCTGGTAGGATCATAATAATTTTCAGGTTTTGTTTAGATTCTCACCAACAGCACACAGTCTTCCTTGTATGTTAAGAGTTTCCCAATCTTATAGCTTTACAAATGTAGCATCATTGCCAGTTTCCTCAGTCCTTGCTCTAAACCCTAAACTCTTCTAATTCCAGCCATGTTGCAGCAGTTACAGCAGGTCTGATTCAAGCAATAAGCACGCCCTAATGCATGGTATTATTGTAATCTTGTCATACACCATGGTCTATGACCATTTTAGCTTCCAAAGTTACATGGGAGGATCAGCTCAGTTTCTCAGACCAGGTCTGTTTTGGCAAAACTTAAAGCAATCAGTTAAGACCAGTCCTTTAGACAAGGGAAGGAAAAAATGATCATGAATGAAACAATATTTAACACCTGCAAAGAGTGTCTAGAGAGTACATGCTGGTTTCTGCTCCAAGACAATGTAAAAGCAGCAACACTCATTCCTCAAAAAGCTGTGTTGCAAATTACAAGTTAGTTGTTTTCCAACACTGATCCAAATACTGTAACGGACTGTAGGCATGCCTTGGAGCTGCAGAAACATTACGTACTGATGTGGGAGACAAAGGGATTTTTTTTTATCACCAATTTGTCCTGCCCAATGGAAGTGTGCATCAACTTCTGGTAATTTAAAGGACTGCACAGGAAAAAGATTGCAACAGCCCAGCATGGCCCCAGGGGCAGGGTACACCACGAAGCTACACTCACTCAGGAGTCCCTTCACTTCAGCACAAATAAGCAGTGCCCTCTACTGTCCAGCATCAATACTACAGCACACACCTCACTTGGGATTAGTTTACGGAAGTGAAAATGGTGATCTAGTGCATGGGCATAGACCTTCTTTTCCTCTGCTCCGTAGTTTTCCTACTTTCTTCCAGGAAGTCAGATCTTCCTGTGGATCAGAAATGTGTTCTTTTTGCCAGGTTTGACCCATATTGTTATATCATGTCAAAACCTAAAGCATTTTTGATGTCACAGCCTCATTTGAGTCTAATGTGAAGTACATGTATTTGGCCTTTGTCTAAGGTTTTCCAACTTTTAAGTAATTTCCATGCCTTTTTTTTTTTTTTTTTAACACGGTGACAATTTCTAATGGCCTATAACATCACCCCAAAGCCAGGAATCACTGTTCTCATCGCTTTGCAGTACAGACTAGCGTAAAACCTTCCTCTTGCTAGTAGTAGAAGCAGCTAAGCTCTCAGCCACCTTGTAATAGTAACCTTAATTATTTTCCCTGACTTTCTGTCCTCAGCAGTTCTGACAATCATAATCCATACTTAATTTTTTTTGTTTTGTATTGATTAGACTGACATACACAAAGCAGTTCTGGATTTAGCTCCATACCAAAGTTCACTTACCAAGTGGCTAAGAGAACACGTATACAAGCATCTCAGCTTCCCCAGGTTTGTGTTCACTGTGCAGAGGTTTGTGCTTTCAAGATGCGTTGGCAGGGCCCATAGAATTGTTAGAGTTGGAAGGGACCATAAAGATCATTTATTTCCAATCTCCCTGCCATGGGCAGGGACACCTCTCACTAGACTAGGCTGTTCAAAGTCCATATGACAATGACATATTAATCTATATATGGTTGATGTCAACTAAGACACATGTCTTTTCTGTAAGCTTATAAGCTTTTTTTGCAGCTGTATTTATGCCATCTCCTTTTCCCCTTCAATGAATGGCTCTGCAGTGTTTGCTATAAACTTGACATGGGAACTTATGGTCTGTAGTTTTCATTCCTTAATTTTACAGTAGTTTTGTCAACATCTTCATTAAAGATATTCATGGGCATCTTAGTGTTATGTTTATTACCGTATTGTCTCACAAATAAGGCCCCTTAATCTTCAATTAGGTAGTTCTTAATACTTTTTTAGTCATTTCAGTGGACAGTTTTGCATAGCATCATGATTAGGTGCTGGCTTGGGTAAATAATTAGCACCAATTAGTCACACATTTCTCTACATTGTTGAGCGCTCCATTGAAGCTTCTCTGGTGGTGGTTTTTCCCCCTCCTCTTCTTCCCCCCTGCCCCCAGCTCCTGCTCGGGCCATGGCCACCATGGTCATCACAACATCAGTTGTGATAACTTGCACCTGGACTTTGGGGGGAGGCTGGCAACATAGCCAAAACACTGTCTAGAGTGGGGACCTAGATGTTTTGTTCCCATGAGAATATGACTATAGGTCAATTATCTTACCCTATAAATAGTGGACAGCCCAAGAGCCCTTTGAGCTCTCCTGTATGGCAGTGGGCTGCACGCCAGGATCTCCCCTTTTGTGAGGATGCTCACTTAAGGTTCTACTCCTCTAGGTTGAGAGATTCCTTGCCGCAACAGATTCTCAGTAAGTGACTAATAGGATGCTAAACTTTGAAATCTTAGCTAAGTAATATAGAGGGTTGACTGTGCATATATAACCCTTTAGACATAAACCGTTGCCCAAGTCTGGGACTAGGATTGGATCCAGCAGCACCCAGACTCCTCTCTGAAAAGAAGTTTAGGCAAGGGGGTCCTTTCTGAACCTCGTGACTCAGTGGGAGGGTCTCCCTGACAGCTTGTCTGACCCTGTCCTCTATGCAGTAAATAATAGAGCATACCTTGACATCAAATCTCGTAAAACACTATCACATTTACTACTGGTTTTATCGCACTTACCACTGATTTTGTTAAATCACTGTTTCACCTTAATAAATATTTCACTACTTCTCTCTTATGAGTGAAGTTAATCATTCTGCCCGTGACAACTTCGATAATCTTCCTGGTTGGGTAGAAATGTCTTTATGGTGGTCTCTCTGCTTATCCTACCATGAATTTCCCCATACATGTTGTTGCTGCTAGCTGAAGGCTTCTACTTTTGCCTGTCTACATTCAGACTATCCATTTTACTCTCCCCAAAGTTGGCCCAAAACTACAGACATTTTGCCCTGTCCCAAATCAGTACCTTCTATACCATCCACATTTTCCAGTGAAATATTAAAATATCTCAATTGCCATCTGCACCCTTATGTTAGTGGGAACAGTATCTACCTGATGACTAGAAGAATGAAACTGCATATCATGGTCTTTTCAAAGTCATTGGTGAAAACCTACTGACACCTTTGATATAGCAAAATATTTAGTATCAGTTCTGGGTGTTTTCTGGTTGGTAGTATAAGAAAATAAGCATTTCCATGTTATTTACATCTTGTTCTTGTCAATCTGTGTGTAAGTGAGGGCTTTCCAGCTTTTTTTTTTTTCCTAAAGTGCCTCTCGTTGTTGCAGAGCACCTTCCATAGACCTATTTTTGAGGCTCTGGTTCTTCAAGAGTCTACAGGCCATTTTATTTTGATTTCGGATCTCTAAAGCCATAATGTGCCTTAATTTGTCAAATTATCCCAATTAACCTTGTTTCAACAGTAATAAATTGGCTTAATGCTAAAAAGAGAAAAAAATGCATTAAGCAACACTTACAGTTGGAATTTTAGATGCAAATTTGTAAACAAAAAGTGAATTAACACAGAGAAAAAAATCCTAGCTTGTACTGTACAAGGCTCTTTTGTAGAAGGCTTGACATATCTGACTTAAAATTTCACCAGAATATCCTACCTTTAAAAAACTGGGACAACCAGCATTCACAAAATCATCCTTCCTGCCATAAAGCACTGACAGTTTCCTTTTGCTGTGTGATATGGTGTGTAGAACTAGAAATAGATCTGGATGCAATATTTTAAAAAGTGAGATCATTAGATTTACACTGTGGTTTCCTGTGTTTTCTCTTCTGTTTCTAATAATCCCTCACATCTTAGGCGTCTATTTGTCAGATGAACTGAACATTAAACTGATGTTTTAAAAATCCTATGCACAACAATTCTGTGACTTCTTTCTTCAGTGGTAATAATTTCAGGTCCCTCACTCTTTGTGTAGGCTTATGTTTCTTCACGTAATTTACTGGTCATTTATCAGTATTTCTTCTATCATTTCAAGCATACTAGAGATGGATAAGCAGACGAATACCCGTTGAGAACTACAAAGGCATTGCCAGGGCATGCAGAGATGCAGTTAGAAAAGGAAAAGCTCAGCTTAAATTTAAATTGGCCAGAGATGTCAAAATGGTTCTTCAGGTACATAATCAATGAGCAGAAACAGAAGGAAGATATTGGCCCACTCTTAAATAGGAGAGGTGAATTAGTCACCAGCAATGCTGAAAAGGCAGAGCTTCTCAACAATTTTTTCACCTCTTTCTTTACCAGCACTGTTGGGCCCCACACCCGACACTGTTTAATATCTTCATAAGTGATCTGGCATCAAGTGATGGGATCAAGTGTACCCTGATGAAGTTCTCTGATGATACCACACTGAATGGAGAAGGGCACACTTTGGAAGGGAGAGACACCCTGCAGGAAGACTTATATAGGCTGGAAGAACCTTATTAAATTCAACAAGGACAAGAGTAAAGTCTGACACCCGGGAAAACATAATCCAGGAGTACAACACAGGCTGGGATCTATCTGGCTGGGGAGCAGCTCTGTGGAAGGGAACCTGGGGGTCCTGGTGGACAACAAGCTCAGTATGAATGAACAGTGTGCTGCAGAGGTAAAGAAATCCAACAGGATGCTACGTTACATCTAAAAGGGCATCACCAGCCCAACACTTACGGAAGGCAAGAACAGGGGCTCTGAGAGTTAAGAACCACCCACAGTATGAGAAGATCAGGTTCGAGACCTCTTAAGGAACCTGAAGGTGTATAAGTCCATGCGACCTGATGAAATCCATCCACGGGTCCTGAGGGAGCTGGCGGATGAAGTTGCTAAGCCCCTTTCCATCATATTTGAG
>JAOXNO010000013.1:93221506-93251627 GCA_028565335.1 Limnodromus scolopaceus | reverse complement strand
GTCCCTGCCCATGGCAGGGGGGTTGGAACTAGATGATCTTTAAGGTCCCTTCCAACTCAAACCATTCTATGATTCTAACTTCAAGTTCCTTCAAAAACAGCTTGCTTTTTGCCTTGATGAAGGTTTGGATACCTTATGAGTAACAGAGATTATACCTTCATTAGAAGGTACTGATCTAGAGAAACTGTCCAAAGCAAACCAAAATGGAAATCTAGACTTGACTGGACATTACTGGTATCTTGTGTTTGTTCACTGTTGGGTATATTTTTTGCAGTCTCAGTCTTGCAGTGGACTACTTGCTATTAGAAAGCTCCACAGAAAAAAAGGGGCATTTTCTATGACCAGGTAGCGTTACAGATTTCTGACCTTTCCTAACAATGCATTTAGTGGATGGGCACAGTATGGCAGAAGTAGTTGTTTCAAACCTGCTCAGCTATGATTTGCTCATTTGAGATATTAGCTATCAGATCTCAAAGGTATTGTGAGTTAGGCAGCCCCTTCCACCTAGTTAGCAGCTGTGAGAGGTACCACAATAGCAAAAGAAGAGTAGCAATAGAGCAGCACCACTTGTTCAGAGAAGTCGGGGTTGCATACCTGGTTGTGTGACAGCCATTAAGGAATTGTGGAGAAAGAATAGAGAAGCTACTCAGGACTAGCTAGTTAACTAAGTAATATAACAAGAGAGGCATTCAGGCAAAAGGCTAAACTGCCTGGAAAGTTGAAGGTTGCTCTTAAGGAGCTAAGCAACAGCAGAAAGCTCCTTCAGGAGGAATATCAGAAGCTTTTCAAAGGTGGCTGAGAAGAAGAGAGACACAGATAACACATTCAAATAATCTCAACTGGACTTCTGAAGAGTGCATCTTTTTAATGCTTAGAGAAAAGAATAACACTAAAATAGTAGAATTCTGTGAAAGTTCTTTCTAGTAATCAGTTTTGATTTTCAAGTAATAACAGTCAACACAAGTTCTGAAAGATTTTTTCAGTGTAAAGTATTTTATTAATAACCAGTTTTTAAACTGAAGAGTTTCAGAAATCTTATAGCTAAGTATCTTGAGACTTATCGACTTGAGTCACACAATAAACATTAGAAACTATTTTCATTTAAAATACATAGTTATTGCCACTTTTATGATTCTATAAATGAAAAGCAGCTCCAGCTCTCTGAAGTACAAGTATGCATTCCCTTGCAATTTTTGTCACTCTGAAATGGAAAAGGTACCCACTGATTTCAAATGCAATGGATGGAGGTCTTCACTTCTATAGCTTCAGTTGAATAATTCTATTCCATATAGTACTAGGCCAGTTACATTATCATGGTAAAGTCTCAAAGTGATTCAACTAGAGATGTTACATACCATAAATTTTAAAGGGTGATGTCAGAAATCTTTGCAGGAACGGGTAACACCAAAAGAGCTGATGTTGGTACTACAAAGTTCTCAATCTTTAAGAACATCTTTTTTCTTGTATCAATCATTTTCACATTAACTTTAGTTTCTTGTAATAAAAAACAGTTGAACAATGTTATTTTGAATGGTTAAGTACAGTTTGAAAAGGGAACTAGGGAAAATACAAGATAGCAATGCTCTTCAAAAAACCTTAAATTTTTGTCATGTTTTGTCATGTCAAAATGTTCCTATTAAATCAACATATTTACAGAGTAACTGTGTTATGAAATTATGCTATTGACATACCAAATTAACATAGACAGTGTATATTTTACTAGAAAATATTTTTAATTTATTTCCCATTTGAAGTGCCAAAATTTGTCAACATCATTTCATGCTTTTGGAAAGCTGTTCTTTTAACTGTATTTATATGTACAATATACTACAGCAATTGAAAGCAGCCATTTAAGATTGACTTCTTCCTCTGAATCAACTAGAGATGTTTCTGATTTCATCAAAAAAGAAAACCAACCAGCCTGAATAAGGTAAATATTGCCTAGAAGCACATCCTCACAAAAGAACGCAAATATAATGAAGAGCCTCATGCTGAAAGATGTTTATAACAGTTCTATAATTTTACCCAGAATTTTTAGGTGCTTCCTTTTTCGTGCACTCACTTCTTGTGTTTCACTTTATATATGTACTTCAACTTTTTGAGCTCTTCAGACAGTGAATTGTCAGAGCTTAAAATTATTTAAGATTCAGCCATTAACCATACAGTAAGGTTTCATGGGTTCTTGTCCTAGAAATGAAATGTTAGCTGTCTCTTGTCAGTTAGTCTTTGATGTTTTACACACATACACAGAATAATAAAAATGTATTGATTGACTTCTGTTGAGGTTAACCTTAAGATTTGTTATACTGAGCAGTGAGCACTGACTTAGTCAAGACAAGGAAGAAGAATCAATCTCTTATTTTCATCAAAATATCAAGAAATTTCTAGAGAGGCATAGAATTTACTTATATTTGGAACTCAGATTTGTAATGAATGAAAGTCAAGATGTGGAAATATAACAACTTTTTCTAACGGTTTAAATAAAGGCATAAAAATGTTTCTGTGCTAGTGAATGGTTTGCCAGGAATGAATTCAGTTTCAAGGACTGTGTGTGATAATTGCCCCTAAACATAGTTTTATGGCCTTTGAAAGTGGAAAAAGTTAACCTCATCACTATATTTTACTAGCTTTATATGGTTGAAAGTTTTCTACTGAGCTGTCAGCTTCATCAGAAACAAAACACCAGAAAACACCTACTTCAAATGAGGGCAGGATTAGTCCTTTTTTTTTTTAAAAAAAAAGTTTTATTGAAAAAACAAAAAGAAAAAGAAAAAAGAAAAAGTAATGTATCTGAACAAGTAAGATAAAGCACTTTCTGGAAATCATTCTAGGTCTAATAATTAAAAAAAAAATCAAACCAGAAACTGGACTTCTCAATTTTTTCACTCACCATATATTTACTTCAATCAGTCCATTCAATGTATAAAGTTTATTTTCTGCATGAAAGTCAGTGATGTTAGGAAAAATGCGAAAGAAGATTTGATCATCTTTAGAACTCTTAAAATTCCTTACTATGGATATGAGAAAGAATAAATATTTTGTAGTGTCCTCATAAAATTAAAGAGCAGCACCAATTTCCGTATACATCTGTTTTACCAAGCCTTTCTTCTCCAGGAGTTATAATGAAGTTACAAGCAGTTATTAATAGTTCTGCAAATAAAAATCTGTAGTGGTTAGGCACCTCGGTGAGGATCCTAGGATGGCATCTCTCAGCTCAGGGCAGAAATCAAATCACATCTCCCATCTACTTGATGAGCATGTCATTGTCAGTAAACAAATGGGGTTTATCTCTTTTTGCCATATGAATAACTAAATTTTTGTACTTGTTTTGTCTGAATTTATGTTTCCCAGCTGATGATTGTTTTCAGAAGACAAGACTGTCTTACCTAATTTTGAAAGAAAAGATGCACTAGCCTACTGTCACAAAGGGATACGAAGCCATCAATCCCATATTAAGAGAGCCCTCCATACACACATATAAATACAAGTCAAGCAACTCAGATGTTTCAGTAGCCAAACGTCCACAGTGTTTTTCCTGCCTAATGTGAGGTGATTCTTTACTCAACTTGTGCATGCGTCTGGGTTACCCGACTGCACTGCAGAGGATGCTGAGCTGGATTACATTTCAGGTGACAGAGAAAAGAGAATCTATCACTTCTGATCATCCTCTGTCTAATATTTTTTGTCTCCGACCCATTGAAAATAAATTCTACCCCTGTTTGCTGATGAACAGATGGAAGGAATCTTCCACCTGGCAGAACCACACTTTTTTGACAGTCACAGATACCTGTTTGGCATGCATTTATTGTGAATGGTTTTCTCTTACTGTCCAGTTGGATGCATTATGTTGCCGAAAACAAAGCAGGAATTATCAGGGGTATCTGGACCTAAACAGATGATAATCAGTAACTGCAAAAAATAGATAGAGCACAGGGAAAAAAAGATAAAATGAATTCATTGTAAAAAGGTAATTCTACAATGTCTCAGTTTCCTGAGATAGAAGTAAATGATAGTATAAGGAGAACAAACATATTGATTTGTATCCCTTTACGTCCAGATTTTAAACTGTAGACACAGTGTGTATGGAGCTAAAAATGTTTGTCATGAAGACTGCAACTACCAGTTGGTATAGGTATATATGTGCTGAAAAGAGTAATAGGGAAATGGCTAGAGAGGCAAGTGAACATCACCTTCAAATACAAAATTTGCACTTGAGGAATCTAGTGATCCAGAAATACTTAAATACCTCTGAACACACTCTCTTCTGGATTGTCCTTACATCAGGGAATCTCTCCCTGGTCTCACTGTACAAGGGATCTCTCCCAGTTACCTAGCACCACATAGTGAGGATGCACCTTTCCATCTTCCTACCCAAAGGCTCTTCCTGTAAAACTCTGTAAAATTTGAGTGAGTGGAACTTCTTTCTGAGGGGAGACTCATTTTTTTGTACCTTCCTCTGACTTTTTAATATAATGGCATTAAGGGAAGCATACATCCTCCTTAGATGTAAACCTTGAACAGCACTGAGGCTTGAATATTTCTAAATCTCTTACATGTGCTTCAGCTTTATAGCAGAGAGATACCAAAGCACGGATTGGACTATGAAAATCCTTATAAGAGCTTTTGGAGAATGCAGGTAAGTCCGTTTGTTAGCCACAGAGCTAATAATACAATATTTTAACATTGTTTTTTTCATTTCCCACTACTGCTGAAGAATAGACCAGAAGATTATGGAGGACAAAATTGTAAACTAAAACACCTGAAGGTCATTGCTTGGTTCTTTTATTTGCCATTTACTAAAAACACAGAAGCAGGAGATTTAATTGGAACTTCACTTCCTTCTTCCCATAGAAAAGAGAGGACAAGGGGAATATTGGTGGGTTTTACCTTTGGAAGTAGAATATATATCTTCATGAATCACACCTTTCACACACTACCTCCTTTATGTTTTTGACTGAGGTCCTGACAGGATCATCATCTCACAATGCCCCGGTATAATCAGGACTTTATCAGGAATTTATTATCTCTCCTTTTTGACTCTGGTTTCAGATTTTCTTTTCTCTGGACACATTGCTGACTTAATACTTAGAGATGTAACCAGAAAACATTTCTCTATCCTCTGAGGATTTCTGAGATTTAGAGGTTTCCCATCCTATGTGTATCTTGAAAGCTGAAATGCTTAACTTCCAAAAAATAATTGAGATGGCATGAATTAAAATATTTTTAATGTTTCATTTTTGCATCAACTTAGAAATGCTTAATCATTTTAAACAATGAATTAATGTAAATTTTTCAACAGTAGTAATTTTGCAAAAAAAACCCAACAACTTGATTTTTTCATTCTCTTTTTGAACATGAACATTTTTGATACATTCTAAAATTCATTCTATTTAAATTCGTGCTTGCAAATAAATGGTGACAGTTTTGACAAGGTAACATGTTTTCATTGCAGGGAAAAATTAAAAAAATCATTAAAATAAATCCAAATGATCTCTTGAGCAAAGGTACAGTATGCTAGCATGCTGGTGCTTCTGTTGTCAGAGAAAGTGTAGACAAACAGGTAGTGGTATGTAGACAGGTACACTTGGCTTGATAGTTTACCCTGCTGCTCAGCGATTGTATAAAGATGTAGATCTCTGAAGAATATTTACAAGTTTAGGTATATGTTGCTTGCCTAGCTTCAGTAGGTTGCTCTGCACTTCCATTTTTTTTTTCCTTTTTATCTAACACTCTCAGCTTTCAGCTGCGATTTCAGCTTTTCTTCCTTTCCTTATGTCTTGTTTCTTGTCCCCTTTTACTTCTGTCCTCCTTTTCCTGTCCTAGCCCTCAATCTCCATTCATTCATACATACTCTAACTTTCAACACAGTACATTATGAATTTCATTTTTAAGAACATAAAAAAAAATTCCTAGCATCATGGCAGTGGAAATATTTGGCAAAAGCTACAAAGCAGGTAGCTTAAAAAAAAAATCAAACAAAAATTCCAAAAGGAGATTAATTTGAAATTTTATTTATTGAGGGTCTTACTCACTTGTTTTTAATGCTTTGAAGTGTGAACATTATTTGCTGTAGTACTGTAGCTAGTGGGTGTAAGTATCCTGTTGGGTCCAAAGGAGGAAAGGCAAACCTTTTCAACTAGTGCTTCAAACCTGTCTATGACTTAAATTGTCCTGCAGCAAAAAAGGGAGTGGGCAAAGTGACTGCTTTGGAATTGCTTCCTGATGAAGCTGTGGGCATACAGAAATTGCCTGTTATCAGTTACTCTGGCAGACCCTAAACTCTGTCCTTTTAATACTCAGGAAAACATTTTTTATATATATTTATACACATATATACACACACACACACACACAAACATATACACACACAATCTTTATATACACATACACACACATTATATATATATACTTTTATATATGCACAAACATAAACATACTCACAAGCTCAACCATGCATAGGGGTACCTATATATTGCTGAAATAGGATAAATACCTCAACATCATAACAAAAGACCCTTTCAGTTGCATATACCAGCAGTAGCTAATTATAAATAAGTATGTAAATCCTGTGTGCAACGTCTATTAAAGATATAGTATACTGCCAGATTATTAATAGAAATAAATATCAGAGGTAAAAATAAACTATTGTCTGTGCACCCACCCTAAAGACATGAAATGTATTGTTTTTCAGAGATTTTTATCAGGTCTTATGCGATCCTCCAGAAGCAGTCAGTGTAATGTGCAGTTCCTGAATGCCTTTTAAGATTTCACTGTCTGCAAGTGCCTCTCTGCTCCCGCTTCTCCTTTCCTCTTCCTCCGCCCCCACTTCCCTCACGTCTGACGAAAAGTGTACTCCAGCCTTCACTGGCTATAAACAGCTAAAACTGACATATGGTCAATAGTATTTTAGGGCCTGCAAGTTGTGGTGAATATTCAGCTTTTTTTTTTTTTTTTCCAGCTTCAAAGAGAGTTGTTTTTCTATCTCTCCATGGCCATCTTGCTATCATTCATGCAAGGCCAGAAAGACAGGGAAGATCCGAACATCCAGGATTTTCTTCTCTTCTTTGACAGGCAGTAATGCTGTTCCTAAGTGCTGCCACTTTTCACCCATGGAAAAGAATCTTTTCTGACCTGCACAACTGTCAAAACCGGACACATATGAATGACCCCTGTGTAGGCTGAGAACTGCAGTATCAAAGCGCCGTTATTTACACACTCAATCCAAAAACACCGGTCTTAGGCACCTCTCGCCCTGTCTCCTGCTTAATTTAACCCCAGGCCACACAGCATGGCTCAATTGTGGAATGTTGTTTTGAATACAAGGTTCAAATAGCAAATTTAAACTGTAGATTTAATCTTCTGAGAACTGTTGAGATGTATGTAATTTTCTTCCACAAAAGCTGAACAAAGAGATGGTATAACATTATGATTGTGTAAATCTTCTTTCGACACCTCCATTGTACAAAGTGTAGGCTCAGTGACTGAGTAGCAACAAACAAAAGTCTCTCTTCAATTAAGCCTCTGTGACTCACAAACATGCAGAATGCTTCATCTAACATATCTGCTATAATTAGATTCCTCCTTTAAGGTAAATTGCTTTTGTTTTAAAACACATTTTGAATAATCCCTGAAAAAAACCTACATGATAAAGATCAGATATCTGTTTTATTCTGAATCATTCCTTTAAAGAAAAGTTATAATTTTTCATTGGAGCTAAATCCAACTATAGAATAACACACAAAAAATAAAAATTAAAAATAGCATGGAGTTTTGCTGCTATCACATGGCTATCACAATCCAGCACCTATAATCAACTGATATGTAGTAGGCAAATGACTGTAAATTATAAAGTATTTGAACACTGATAGCTAGGCAGAAAAAATCAGTATGTTGCCATTTTCAACAACTGAACAAATTTAGTGGAAGCTTAAAATAACTTTCAAGTGAGAAGTAGACATAATGTGTAGTAAGAAAACATGTAAAATATTCATTGTGAAGCAACATCCAAAGGCGTGGGACATCAGTATTCATTGTTCAGTGTTAAATATAATAAATACAATTATTCTGTAACAGAAACATTAGCTTTCTGTGTAAAAAGATAGCATGGGATGTTATCCCTGAGGCCTTAATATGCCACATTCATTTTCATATAGACATGCAAATCTTCGGCACACAGACGGTGCAGAACTTCTTCAGTTTTAAGAGTTGTACTGTTAAAATGAGACTGGTGTACCAGATATTCCCTCACATGAAGAGATGAGGGGGACAAAGTTATGCTCCCCTTCATCCAAGAGAGGTGCTGTTATACCTGTGTTATATTCCTGAGACTTTTCCTTCACCCATTGCTCCAAGCAGCCCCAAGATGCTCAAAAAAGATGAGGATATAGCCAAATAGTTTTGGTTGACTCTTGTGTTTATATGACAATGCTGCAAGATTTACACCCATGGATGTAAAAAATAGAGCACAGGCTGATATCAGACATATGCAAACAAAAATGGAATTATTTTGAGCATTGTTGACATACATAAGTGTTAGTAGGGTAGATTTGGCCTGTATTTTAGCCAAAGTTAGGATAAATGTTAAATTATTATTAATACTTGACTTAAAAAAATGATATTTATATTTTCTCAGAACTAAAACTGGGTAGATAATGGGTTGTGGTGTCAGTTGATGCCTGAACTTGGGGATATAAGAGAAGCAGAGGTCAGGGAACATCCAGAAGTGATTGATTCTGGCCTCCACAAGACTGGTCTAGAATACCTTTGCCTCTTAGGAAAGGTGACAAAATGACGACTCAAAGCTCCTCCCAGCTTGCTTATTTCCAAGATTCAGAGAGGGGACTTTCCTCTTGCCTACGCTGAAATGCTGACCTAATATTGCAGCATATCCTAAGGCATAGTAGGAAACAACAGTCCTCCTGTTACCATTGATGGAGAAATAATGGAGAAGAATCAGATGTTGGACTTCTCATACTTATGGGCAAGGAAAGACCCCTTTCTGTTCTTGTTTTGTGCTGGTTTTATTCCACTGTAGGTGCCAAAATATTTTCAGGGGTCTGCAGGTGTAAGTGGTCTGCTTCCCCCACTGCTGGTGCCACTCAGCCCTCTTGTAGCCTTTCCAGTCTTCTCTACAACCAGGTGTGGTACCCAACTGGGAAGCCACATGTTCATATGTCTTGTTCCTCTCTCTGTAGAAAAGATTGGGCTAAATACATTCTTTTCCAAATACAACTGAATATTGCTATAATATACAACAATTTTTGTCCAAGAGAATAAAGTACTTTCTCTCCAAAGGTTATGTCTTTTGTTCTGCATAGAAGGACTACACAATAAAAACAGTCTTATTTTCAAAGGAGACCACACAGGTGTCCCTCAAGCTTGTTTTACCTTTTTGGTCATACAGTCATTGTCACCATAGGTGGCATGAATGACTTTCATTTTCCTTTACACTAGCCACTTTTGGAACCTGTCTGTGAGTGTCTTCTGCAGTATCTAAATGATGCTATCTTTCCAGAAGCTCTTTTCAAGCCTTCTTCCCCCTTACAGATTTATAGGTCATGCTCTGATGCACAAAGCTCCAAATGAAATGGAGTTCAACCAGTAGTAGATCAAGGCGTGCTACAGCTATACAATAATTATTTTATTACTTATTTATTTTGTCGTTTTTTTTTTTTTATTTGTGAAAGGGTATGTTAGAATAAAAGTTATAGCAATAAGAGAAGGAAGAGTGCAATTGTTACATCAGTAAATTTCAGGTTAATCTTTTCCTATTCCCTGAATCATTGTAAAATGTTTATTGTTCCCATTCTATTGCTGTTGGTAAGGCTTCTGGCAACCTTAGCTATGTATTTAAAACAGAATAAAATCTTTAGTGTTAAAATTAATTTTCTTCTTTCTTCTCCAAAAGGGAAAAAAAAAGGCAAGGACCTTCCCAGCTACACAAATATTTGAAGTCTAAAATGATACAGTTTATTCCAACAGGGGAACATATTCTCTAGAAGAAAATTGAAAAGCAATTGGTTCTATTTTATTTACAGAGTGCTGAGTTCCAACAACATTATTCCTCTTAGTCCTTGAGGAAGTAATATACTCTCACCCTTAAAACGCTGTAAGTAGTCGATAATCCATTATTACAGTAAGCCGTACACTCTCACAGTAATTATCTAATAACCCCTTATAAAAGACCGTAGCTTCCTAATCTGTTTATAATTATCATTTCAATGATCCTGTGCATTAATGTCTGACCTTCAGCAACTCTGACCTGATCTTAATTAGCTCTAATATCAAATCATCACTATATAAGAAACTAGCCATGACCAAATGAATGAACCCCAGGTACAGTTAATTTCTGGAGCAATTATCTTTTCATGTAGGGAGATTTAAATGATTATCTGCACAATTTCACACAGTTTTATGTAATTCTGCGACATTATAAATTCTGTTTTAAATCATATTTCAAAGGCATGGCTCTGCAGACTGACTTCATATAGTACACTAAGCTATCAGGATAGTATATCATACCACCAGTGTATAAAAGTAGATGATTTTTGTGTCATTATTTTCAATTACGCAAAGTGTATTTCACAAAGTGATAAATTGTAGCTGAAATATATAAATATGTGCCAAGGCAGTCTAGGAGCTAGTGACATCCACTATAAATTGTATGTCATTTTAAAGAAATGTTATATTATGTTAAAATAGTGTAAGTAATTGATAATACCATATGTGTTAAAGCAAGATTAGAAAATTCTAAAATGTGTATTGGTAATATGCATGCAGTATTTACCATGCATTTGAAGCTGAGTATCATTTATCATATTTAAAAAGCTACCGTATGAAAAATGAGAATACCACAGAAAATATTTGAAGCTGTTATTTAACTCACAATTATGCAGTAATAAGGGTATAGGGACTATTTAATGTGTTATTAAAATACCCAGGCTTCTGATTTATAGTTTAATCTGACTGGAACATAACACAAACCTTAATGCCATCCAAGCTCTTTGCTTCGTGCTTTTCTACGCACACGCAAACATGCACACACTTGTGGGAAAATTCACAATCTTTCATATAATCCCAGTAATTTAAGATTCAAGAGACAGTTCTACAACCAGTACACGGGTGCGCCATGTTAGTGCATTTTTTAATCACACATCTCTGGGAGAACCTTGTATTTGTTCTATGTTTTTCAGGGACACATTTTGTACTCAGTTTGGGGATGGGTCGCGGGCTGGGGGGAAGTATAGAGCAGCCTTTTTATTTCAGAAATCACAAGACAGTTGCGTGAAGTATTTCAACAAGCGTATTATTTACTGTCCTTTCTTAACGCAGTTTATCAAAGTTAACCATTGAACCTTCTTTCTCAGAGCGTTTTCAAATACTAACATTTCCTAACTATAAGCCAAAACATTTGTCCTACAGCCATCAGATGAAGATAGCAGTCTGATGAGGGTGATTGATTTGAAAGGTAATTTGAATGGAAGATGTTGTGTACATCCTCTTAGTGATGCCACAATGACAGCTCAGACAACCTTTCCATGATATATCACCCAGGGAAGCGGAAAAGAGTAAATTTAACAAGTGGCATTGCCGCCTTATCACATTTTTCTTTTCTTCTAATTTAGTATCTACATTCTATATTATGTTTAGTTATTTATAAGTATCAAAGATAGTCAACAGATGTCTTGTCTTACCATTTAATTAAGTCAAACATTCAGTAAGTGGTGTATAAAATCAGAAAATTAGTAACCATAAGCTAAATAAACTAAGGAAATAATTCTTAGAAATTATCAAAAAGTGATTGCAAAGAAATCCTGGCCAGCTTCCTGATCAAATGGAACCATCTGTTATCCTCTTTACAGGCCTATTTCTTTTCTTTTTCACTTCCTTTCCATATACACACATATTTAATTCCTTCCATATACTTAAAATCAACCATGTGCTTTATAGGTCCTGGCAATTTTCTCCTTTACACTTTCAGCATATTTCTGTAAAGGAAAAAATTGTCTCTACCTATATCAAACACTGAATAGCTTAAATCATTAAATAAACTTCAGCCATTTTAAAGGTTGAAGTTCTGAAAAAGTACAATGAATTTTTTTCATAGAAAATGAAATACTCTCTTTAAAAATGCTGGAATATATATCTTCTTGAAATATTATCATCTTGCTCTAAAAATTCTTTTCTGTTTTAGATCTTCTGTCCTGTATTTCATTTTCATATCTTACAGTTGAGATACACATATGGACACTTCAGGAGGCTTAAAATCAAAATCAAATTCCTCTCTTCTTCAAAAGAAAATAAGTCTACTTTTTAATCAAAGACATTTAAGGAGAATACATATTTCCTTCTTTTTCACCTTCAATAATTTTAGTGTGAAATCTTGCTTTTTTCCCCCCCATACATTTCACTTTAAAAAGTAATTTAGTAAAAGCTTATATGAATATTATGACATTCGCTCATGGATTTTAGAAGAGAGAGTGAGAGCATGCACACCATCTAATCAGCAAGAGCTGGAAGCATTAAATTTGTGTAGGAGACAAAGCACCCAGGCTTTTTCTGTATGGATTACACTTACTTTGGAAGAGAAGCAGCTACCTGGAAACTAGACTGTCTTCCATAAACCCACACACATACAGACAAGTCTTTCATCTTCTCTTCCTGGAGAATATCAAGCCAGAGGCAGGCATATTTGGGGTCTACATTGCAATTACAATATTTCTCATGAGTCAGATATGTTTCACATAAGGCAGACGTAAACTCTTCTAGCATATTAACCCAAGTCTTTATTAATCTGTCTGTCAGAAAGCTAGCATATGAAAGAGGATGACAAAGAGCTACTGTTAAAGGTAAACAAATAAACAAAAATGAGCTGAAAATTGGTGACACAGACCTTGCAAAAGTCCAAACAAAGAACATTGGTTCCTTTTTTATTTTTTTTCTGGGAGGTTGTATGTTCAAACTGAAGTATACCTCTTAGAGTTACTTAGCTTGGAAGCTGTTCAAAACAGGGATCATGCATTTGTTCCATGTTTACTCTGTGCTCAGTATAACAGAAAGCCAGTCTGCAATGACAGGTCTACTGTAAAATAGGAAGCATCCCATTTACATTAAAAATCAGTGATATAATGGGTTGAAGAAACTGACCTTATGTTTCAGCAAAGTGCTAAGCACCTTGTAATGGTGACCTACAGGTGTGTAAAATGCAAAATTGTTTGGGACTATCTAGAAAGCATTCATATATAGAATTGAACTTATTTACTTACGACAAAAATTTCCCTAATGAAGTTATGTTCTCAAGAGCTAACAAACGAAGGATACATAGGCAACATTTGCTGTAACTCATACTTATCAATGACAATTCTTCCTCAGTTAAGGTAATGGTTTTCTAGAATCTTGAATATCTGGTCATACACAGGACACACACGTAGGCCTAGTTCTAGCTCTGAGCATGGGTTTGCCTCATCAAGGTTTAACTGTAATGCCAACTCAGCATGCAATTTAAACTGCTCTTAGCAGCAAGGATGTCTGTGATTTTGGGGTACAATGACTGTATTCATTGCAAGACTTGTAGTTCTTTGTCTAGAGGCAGGGGAGGAGATTTGACTTCACGGAGGAACTTTTCCAAGAGTGCAGGCAATAGGTTGAAGCTTTTCATACCAGCTTCAGGCAGTGTCTTGGACATTGGGGTTTGTTCCCTAGTAGAATTTTTTGCAGCAAAACAAGGCTGAAGGCATATATTTGCTCGGCAGAGAAAGGAAGTAGACATCTGAGAGTTTTACTGGTTTTGTATTGTTACTTCTGGTTTTGTTTTTAAAATTACTTAAGATCTGTCATGCCTCAGAAATTTAGACTCAGGTGAGCTTGTTTCAAAACTGTGGAAAACAGTTTTTGAAACATCTTAACGTTGTTTTTAGGTATTTCCCCAAAGGCTGCAGTCTTCCTTTTGAATTGAGGTTTTACAGAGATGAAAAGAAATTCTCTCTCATTGATCCCCATAGGAAAGGCATTTGTCTTTGAACTCTATTTTTAGAGATGTTTTAACACACATTTACACTTGAGGGGATATGGATAAATGTAGTTTTGTTTAAAATTAACATGTTTTTGTTTACTTTATAGGCAGGTAGAGTTCAGGATTTGTACATGAACTCAGCTAACATATACATCTCCTGAGAGCCAATGTCTCCTTTGAAGAATTTCTTTCTTACCTGCATGCTCCACCCTGCTGGGTTAAGTGTGGTGGATAAGGAAGAGAGTTTTCCATGTGTTATTATTACAACTCAGAAGTGTCATTCAAAATGAGGCTCCTGAAATTACTAAGATGTACTAAATTTAATCTTTCATTCATTCTACCTCTGTTAACCAATAATTCTGCAATTCTTTGTAGAATGACCCTGTGACTTTTACAATGGGACAATGTAAGACGTTTTGATCAACTTTTATGAATCATCTTCATAGTTTTAAGATTCAGTGTAAGTTTTTATTCAATTTTTCTGAAAGCTCATTAACTGCCTACCATATCTACTATTTGAATTAAAAGGGTTATACCATGTTGTGACCCCTGTTTCATATGGATCTAATAGAAAAGTGAATCAGGCTATAAATTTTTAAGCTTAACTTCTTGAACACCAGAATTGAGGTTTCATACCTAGGAACTTCTCTGTAAAGGGAAGGCAATGTTTAGGAAGTCAGGTCTTAACATGCCAGGTATGCCAGCATAATTTCCTCAACGGACTCCTTTTGTCGTAATAGGAGGTCATTCCTGGATGGTAGCTCCCTTTACTTTCACCACCTACAGTTGGATTCCTCGTAAGTTCAGCACATGTTTACATGGAAAACTTTTTTGTAATCTACAACAGGTGTGATTTTAATGCATCCTTTCTAGTCAGGAGTAATTTGCCATGTCAGCAATGTTAACACACTGTGAGTTGAAAGTAGACAAAGTTACCTTGCAGACTATGAAGATTCACATAGAAGTCATCTATTGCGTGATTCAGCTGCACATGGTTTTTCACTGTGTACAAATGAGCTCTCACAGATCTCATACACTAACAGATCTCATACACTAACAGATCTCATACACCAACAACAGGTACTTGCTTATGGCTTCTGCCATTAAGTTTATGTACATAAACTCATAAAATCCCACTGTAGTGTGATAAGGACCAGAATGTTTAAGTGAATTAATTAACAATGTGTAAATTAATCTAGGATAGTAGCTGCAGCAGATGCTGGTTTTCACTGGTTAATAATGCCTCTTAGGAAAGGAACGAGGCATGAAAGGACTTCTAGGTCATCAGGCCCAGTTCTCTTGGACTGGTTACCCTATGGTAATTAAAATTATTCCTTTTATTTCCTAATCTTGTTAATGTCCTAATCTTGTTCGTGGCCCTGCAGTTCTTTGACCAAAAATGTATTTAAGCTTATTCATCATTCTATGATCTATTTTACAGTCTATCTTCTGCTCTTCCATCCTTCTCCTGGTTCACCTACGGACAGCAGCAGTCCATTTTTATATCCTTGTATCCCTTATTTTGCTAAGGCAAGCAACGCCATTCCTTTAACTCTGCATTAGTCATCCTTTCCATTCTCCTGATTACTGCAGAAGTCCTCTGCATTTTATTGGTTTAATTCATCTTCAAAATGGATAATTGGAATCATATATTGTGTCCAGAAATAACTTGTCTGATATATCAAATGATCGCATGTGTACAGAAAAAAATCTATAGTTCAAATTTCAGTTGTCATCCTGTTTCTGCTTTGTCTGTCTTTGAGGTCATCTGATTCTTCTTAGACAGTATTTCAACATTGCTTTGTATTATATTTTAATTTCATCAGTACCCTCTCTTTTGTTCTAAGTCATTAATGCCACTGTGAAAACATTCTGTCCCAGGCCTGATCCACAGGTACCTAGAAACATCTTTTGAATTTACGGTTCTACTATTTACTATCTTCTTTACTTTCACTAAAATATTTGCTCCACATCATGACATCAACACCTCTCCCCAGTGTTATTTCAGAGTAAAGGAAAAAAAAAAAAAAAAAAGGGGGAATGATTAAACATGTCTTTTAAGAATACTTGTCAATATGGAAAGCCAGGAAGTTACTGACAAGATTACTTGAAGTTAATAGAGTGTTATTATGTCACATTCAGATGTCTGATTGTAGTTAGATGCCAAATATATTCCATATCAATGCTAATTTTTACACTTTGTGTCATTGCAGGAGGGAATGAATAAAACCCTGAATCATGAGTCTCTTCCCAACTGCCAAGACAGAAAGAGTAAAGCAAAAGTTCTATAGATGTGCAAAAGAAAGTGATAAAGTGAGTAGTGAAGCATGAGAAGTAGAAGTAAAGAGAAAGCCAACCTTTGGGCTTCAGCCAGAAAGAGACAGCTGGTAAGACAGAGATGAATAATGTTTACTTACTGCAAACCAAGAGCCTGGTGGCTTCTTCAGAAATTTGTGTCCACCTATTCTTTCAGGCTTGCTAGGTGTGCAGTCTTCTCTGCTGACATTTTTTTCCTCCTTACTATTTTAATCTATGGTTTCTTCCATTATTTCAAACTATGTTTTTGAGAAGCTGATGCTAGAGTTTTTCCACCTTTATTTCTTCCACTCTTGAGCTCCTGACTATGCTTCTTTTAACCACTGGGCCTCCAGGACTTTTTCCCTCCTTCCCACCTTCTTATGCTGCTGCTTCTGTTTCCTTTGCAGGCAGTGGGTCTCCCATTCTGCTGCATAGCAGCAGCTGCCAACTGTTAGCTTGTAGCTGCATTGCCAGGCTGTGCTCACAGCAGTACCAAAGGACTCAGAAATTAAAGTACCGCTAGCTCTATACACAGGTATTCTCACTGTTCACTCCTACCTGTGGAACTAAAGCTGTTGTAGGAACAACTGGAAATTTTACTGATACAAGGGTCTCCAGCTCTGATTACAGGACATCCCAGATTCTGAATGCAGCCCTTGAGTACTATCAGTATGCATTAATAAACTAATCAACTGACTATGCCTTTGTGATTCTATAGCGAGAAGAAACAAAAAATTAATCCTGCTTGAAATTCTTTAGATAAAAATGGAAACCTGGAACCATCCATTTACATCAATAGTTTCAAAATATGTATGTATGTGGGAAATTATTCTATCGCAAATTTTGTGGTTATTGAACTAAGGGATGAATGTATCCCGTTAATTATATCCCATTAATTAGAACAAATTATCATCTGTTTGGCCTGTGAGCAGAGTTACTTCTAATATGAAACTGGAGAAGCTGTCCATTTCACTCACCAGTAGTCAAACTATCAACAGTTTTACTGTGTTTTGCTATAGACAGTATCTGGAAAACATGGCTGTAAATGACATTGGGAAGGACTGATGGGAAAGGGGAACATAATGAAATGACCCCTTGTTCTTTTTTAATTGTAGCAAACACACCTGGAGATAGAGGAAACTAGGAAAAGTAAGAAGTCTGCATCTAATATTGAATAATCATGCCAAGTTAAAATAGGACTTTAAAATACAATTTTGTATGCATTTTTATTGAAATTCATCACTGCTGTAATGATACCTATTTCAATAAATGAAGGACTAGGGAATCAATTCAGAAAGAATTCTGTGGTTCAGTTGAGCATTAAGGGGCTGTATGCTAAATTAAACCTTCTTTTCTATTTTTGCTTTTTAAGGCACTAAAACAAAAGTACATCAGTAGAATGGGAACTTTATTTTACAGGTGATTTACACTGCACAAACAGCTGTACAATATTTATGTGCCCACTATTTGTTTATTCTATATAATGAAAAACTACTAAAGTCACAGATTGCTAAAAAATAGGAAGTAAATTCAGTTAAATGTGAACAGCACATTATAATCCAAATTACTCACTGCGTATTTCTTGTAAAGTTTTCCAATGGGGGATAAAAGAGGCATGCAGGGTCCTGTCAACATTGAGCGCTAACCATGATTCAAGAACCCAGTCTAACATTAACTGAAAAACAAAACAAACCTAGATTGCTGAGATAGAAGATGCTGACAGCAGTGGAAGTCACTCCTATGATCTCAGTTAGTTGTACGATACCAAAGTTAGAGGCATTTCTATTGACTCCCTACAGGATTAAGCATGTTCTTCCAATGGTTTGCTTAAGATGTAGTTATTAGGTTACATTTGACTTTTTTAAGGGGTAGAAAATCAAATATGGATTTAAAGAAATCCATATTCATACAGATGCCAATCAGTGAACTTCTGCCTCCATAAAGCTGCATGCCAGATTTAAAATTATTCTCCAGGGAACTCCTTTTAAGTTAAATTCCATAGTCTCCTATATATGTTTTATGACAGTTTCATATAGGCCCAGTCACTTCGTCTTTATAAAAAAATGAATAGAATCTCTACTTTGTGCACACTCTATGCTGTTTATTTTTATTTTAAAGTCAGATTGAATGTAATATATTAAAAACACGTTAATCATTTAGCTATAAGAATTCACTCAATAGATTTTTTCCTCTCTTTTTAATAGGACTTTCTGAACAGAGTTCTTTTGATCTCCTTGACTGCTTTCTATATTGTAAGTCTAATCCTATATTTAAACATTTTCCTACATTTCATCAAACACTCTGATTTAAATTTTCCTTAATCTAGCTAGTCATATTAATCTACTCCTTCACTTCACATTGTAGAGCATGTCATTTCCTTTTAAAAATAAATAAAAATAAAAATGGTTAATGAAAATGACTGCTACAACATATTTGAAAATACTCCACAATTTAGCATCACAAAAAGTGAACATTTAAGGATTCTGCTTCTAAATGCCACCCTAATTAAAGGAACGTTCCTTTTAAATGTGCTTTTTTCACATGCATAAGAGGCCTTATTCAAATGAAGGGGAAGACCTTTCACATACATGAGGCTATAATAGAGAGCTTAGCATAACTTCTACCTGATTTTCAATGCAAATGGCAGAGGAGAAGTTAGTGTGTTGATGCAGATTATGGTTTATCCTTCTCACACACCACGGAATTCTTCACGCTCTGGAAATATTTTGCTTATCAGTAAGAAGCAATGATCAACACCTCGCACCCCCAGTCCCAGAGAGACTCAGAAAGTGAGATCATCAATATTCAGATATAGTCAGATTCTCACGGTTCCAGACTATTAATTTGCTCCTAAACTGAAGGTTTACTGTACAATTCACAATATAAACATTTTACTGCTACATATCAAATATCAAATAGAGTGATTAAAAGAAAACAATGTTATGTTGGTGAAAAGCAGCAGACAATTGGTATTTAAATACATTATGTTCCTTTTACTCTTCATTGAAAAATTGACTTTAATTTTGATCTGTAAGAAAAGCATGATGTAGGAAGAGATTGCAATATCTGATAGGACAAATATTCTCAAATTAAGTTTAACAAGTGCATATATTGTTCACAATCCTTTAGTCAGCTTCTGTAGATGCTTTCTACAAAAGCTTGAAGTCACTGCTCATGTCACACACAGATTCTCCTTTCTCTAAAAACAGGCATTATTTGTTACAGGAAAGAGTTGAGACATAAAACCACACCAAGCATCACAGCCCAGAACCAAATTAATTTATGCTAACCCTAAATTGTACTAGCACCTCTGACTGCTCAGGAGCAGAGTTACAGCTGAAGAGGAGAAGTATATGCTTGGTGTGCAGGTTTCACAAGGTTTCCTGAGCATCTTGCTGGACTCAGATAACTCTAGCAAGTCTTCAAAAGAACTGAGAAAAAAAAATGAAGAAGAAAACAAAAAAAACCCAATCACCATCTCTTCACTATTCAGGCCAAAAATTTGCCCCTTTCTGTTGGTGTCAATTTTCTGTACCACTACAACATGATAAGATTTGAGGTAGATCTTTGCTTCAAACATCGTAGTGATGGCATTGCCATACTTTGCATTTATTCAGTTATAGCTCCCAAGAGAGGGAGGTCTTTTAAGAAATTAATGGAAATGTTTCTGCAACAGATTCCTGACATACTTCCACTCTAGCTTTGTATGTAGTGATGGGCTGACATAAGGGATCATTATCAAGTATTAATAAACCCGTTACAAATGGTCATCTTATACACATATACTGCCACCAGAGTCTTCCAGCTGGATAACAAATCTTTCTGTGAGCTATTTTGCCTCTTTCAAGCTGTCACAGAAGACAAAGCTGGGACTTGGCAATAACTGAAGGACACCATTTTCCCAGTTTCCTCCAGAAAAGCAGACTACTGGTCTTCAAAGTTTGAAATAAAATACTCAAAGAGTTTCAGGATATTTATCAAAAACATAGAATTTGTAATTAATCAAAACAAGTCTCTGTGTGCTCTGCCTGAAAAGCAGAAATTTTGTTTAGTCAGCAATTTAAATGAAGCAAAAATTTTTCAGTCAACAATTTTCAAGGTTACTGATATTCCAGAGTCTGGCTCAGAAAAGGTCCAGAGTAACTCTGACTTGTAATTTGCCATATTCAGTAAAGGTCATGGGGGCAAGGTCTTGTGCAACAGGGGCATAAAGAATTCAATTAACATTGACTTTCACATCTCAGGTACATCAAACACATGTTACAGAAGATCATGAAATGCTGTCCAGGAAGATAATGACCTGGCATGTTGATGTTTCCCATACATCTACCTGAACCTAACACTGCGGTGTTTTGGTTTGGTTTTTTTTTCAGATAGAGACCCTGCTGCTACACTTTGTGTCTTTGCCACAGTGAGACCAGACTGCTGTGCTTCCATACTATGCCAAATTATGCAATAGCACCTTTTGGAAATTAGAGGTGGCTTCAGTTCACAGCAATCTCCTTGATGAGAAATTTGTTTTAACTGAAATCACATTGTCACATCCCTGAAGTGCCTGAATGCCTCTGGATTTCCAGACACCATCCAATTTTTGGTTGCTTTAAAAAAAAAAAGTGGGATTTTCCAACTCACTTGCTCCAGTTAAACCACGCTGCCTCTGAAGTCACTGAGAGGAAAATTAGGCCAATAATTAACTCTTCTGGAAATCCTCCTCTAGACAACTCAGGACCTGTGCGAGGTGTTTGTAGTATATCCTCACACATTTTTTATATAAGGTTCAGGAAGCATAAGGTCTCCCTAAGACCTACAGCTGCTCCCAAACAGACTGATGATTACAATTTGCCAACACAGCTGAAGAATGCAGTTTTTGTTGTAATAGTGTTGTTCATGCAGGTTATATATGAAGTGTTCAGTGTTTTTTCACGTGGGTTCATTTCTTTTTGCACTGCCATCTTTTACAATGTAAAAATATCTGAAGTAGAACAACCATTTTCTATTTTAAACTTTATCAACAATAAGTTTAATACAACTTCACAGTTTTCCTAGACTGTAGCTGCGATCAGGATAGGAAGAAAATTAACTAACTGAAAAACAGTTATGAGAATACTATTTGGTTGATTTAAATAGCCAGAGAAACAGCTCTGAATATCAGAGAAGCAATCTCTAGATCAGCTAATTGGATTAGATTTTTTAAATGGTACTATGTATATAAAAACTGACAAAGGCTCTTAAAAAATCGTTATTTATGCCCTTCTATAAATCCCTTGAAATGCAATGCAAAATACTGATGTTATGTCAAGTAACAGGGCAACATGGCTAAGATCAAAGTCTCAGCAGATGTCTCCCAAGAGAAGGAAGAGCAGAACATGCCCTTTTAATTTTGCAACTTTCTTTATTTGCAGTGGACTTGTTTCTCAAAGAACCTCTATCACTGCTTCATGACCAAGCAAGCACTTAAAAAAGTGCTAAAATATTTCTATCTCAAATCATTAGGAGAAGGTGCGAAGAGTCTTAAAAAGTCATTTTTGGAAGTCAGCTAAGAGGATTTTCTGTGAGCATTAAAAATGTTGCACAAACCCAAGACTCAAACAATCATCTTCATTCCTTACTTGCAAATGTCATCAATTATTTTCAGGAGACCTGTGAACTCTTCAACTGATGATCTGGCACACGAATTATAAAGGAAATTATTTTACAGTACTGTCTTTCAAAAATTAAGAAAATACAGTATATCATATATATATATATATGTATATATATCTAAAAACAAGAAATTCGGAATTTCCTTAGCTTTCACATGCCAAAAAGGAATGATTAGAGTTCTGGATAATAAAAGGCAATAGAGCATAAAAGACCTGAGGATTTACAAATGGGTCTTTAGATCTAAAACCCAGAGTATGGTACCTAAGCTTCCCACTTAGTGAATCAAAGTTAGACACCTCAGAAAAACAATCCTTAAAATCCAACCAGAACCAACACTTAACATAGTTGTCTCCCTTAACTCCTATGATTTTGCAGAGGCCAAGCATCTTGTTGGGGGTTGCAAGCTTCTCTCTTCATGTATGACCAGAGGCCTGAGTCCCGCCCTCAGGTCACGTATACCATGACCATCTATTAAAATATGGAGAGATAGCACAAGTCTGCAAGACCATTTTTACAGATAAAAACACTAGAGCTCTTATGTATGACATCATTATGCATTCACAAGCACTCCAGGAAAATTCTTTCAGTGAGGTAAGATTTAGAGTACACTAGCTCTTAAATGCCATTTCACTGCTTGCTTTCCACTTCCCTGAGAAGTGGGCCATGAAATGTTGCTTTGCTTTATGTATGCAATATTATTCCATAATTCTCAGGCATAGTGCTTATTGTACCTTAAAAGAAAAATGCTCTGCCTCAAAGAGGTACAGATACAATACAACTATAGGACAGTATAACATATTCACCGACACTGGGATTTTCCTCATTTCTTTCAGGAATTTCCTCAAATCCACATACTATTCTTACAGCAGCATTCTACATTTGGATTTTCAATTTAGCTGACAGATGTATAAAAACTTGTGTAGCCCCAAAACTCAGAGTTGAACACAGAGAAAAGACAGCCCAGGAGTATCAATTATCCTTGTCAACTGTAATTTACACTTGCTAAACTACCTGGCAGATCTCCTCTTTCCACATACTGTAATAGGAATAACGTATGCAGTAAGCTAAAAAATTTGTCTTAATAATATTGTGCTTCTGTAATGTTTTTCATCCTGATGGAATTCCAAAAATATTTAGATGTTACACAGAAGAATCTGTTTGAATACCATTTGTACAGTTCCTCATAGTCAAACAGAGCCAAGAAGAGAAAATAAAAAAAAAAAGGTAGTTAAATAGATGGATCTCTGAAGTTCTGAAATAATTTTGAAATTGCCATTGCTTTTTTTGTCCTATCATTCCCCTTCCTTGTATGTTCTTCTATATTTATCTGTTAAGACTTGCTCTTAACTCAGTTTGCAAGCCATTCAGGGTAAGATCAGTGATATTGCTTTATACTTGCCTAGCATGATGGGAACACACATTTTATGTTCCTCATGCTACAAGCATATAAAGATTGAGATAAAATAACAAACCAGTTTAGCATGCAACCTGAAAAACTATCTTCTTTAGCAGCAGGATATGCTCTTCTACCATTCCAGCTGCCATGGCTTTAGTACTGTTTTGCAAAGGAGTATCCTGAATTTCTCTTGAAATTTTCTTGCCCATGTCCTGATCAGACTTGTTCTGGCCAAGCCTGTGAGAAGTAAAGGAACTTTAACCACAGGGGATGTAGCTGGGAGCAGATTTAGATAATGACTCCTGAAGATTTATTACTAACACGGCAGATGTACCAGCAAGACTGAGCGATTCCTTAGCCATGGAATTTAACTCTTGTTACTAACATGTGTTCTGGAGTGTCATCTTTCAATTTGGATATGTTGTGTTCTTAGCCCTCATGGTGGGGTCTAGAAAACAAACTGCAAATCTGTGCTATTTTCCATTTTGCTAACAACAAACACCCATTATTATTTTCTGATTACGGCTTTTCAGTCATCTCTGCCTGTTGCTGCTTCCTATCCCCCTTTTCCCACAAGGGGGAGTGAAATTTTATTACACAGCTGGTATTTCTAGAACTGCTGGTCCAAGAATAGGACAATGGTATGAAAGGATGTTGGCAAGTGACTATGGAAGTAGTTGGGAAAAATGACATATGAGAAGAAGAGCAGGAGGGAAAAAAAAAAAAAGAAAGAAAAATAGTGAGTAAAGAGGAGGGTAGAGACAGGTTCTGAGGTGGTTCTCCATAACAATATTTTATGTCCTAACACCTTCCTGCAGCCCGAGAACGCTAGAGATCCAAAAGAATCCCCACTTTTTCAAATAATAACTATGGAAATAATCAAGTATCTTGCACAACCTGCATATGTTCAAGTCCAAGCCATCACTGTGTACATACTTAAAAATGGGAATAAGGAATGGAATTATAAGCTGTTTCAATGATGAATTAACATTGACATTTAGGTATTTAGGCATAATTGCCATAGGGTACACAGCATGCTGACCATCAAAATGATGGTCATAAAGATCTTGATGTTCACATGTTATAAAGTTTTAGATCTTCACATGACAGCAAACCAGTTCTGAATTAAAAGATTTAGAAAGGCTACCTTTCCCCACTCTTACAAACCTCAATCTTAATTATTGCAGCCGCAATGCTTAGCACCAATACATACTCTTAGGCCTGTTGAAGTCAATAAAACTCTGCAAGGCCAAAGAGTACCTCACAACAAATCTTTTTTTCCAAAATCAGGGCCCGGAATTGTTTTGAAGCATAGCTGCTGTGTGAACATTATAATTAGAGCACGTCCTCATTCTGCGGTCAAATTCAAACAAATATATATCCTCATCTTGCCTGGGCCTGTTCCTACAAGTGAATACACTGATTTCAAATAATTTGTCAATTAAGGCATACATACACCAGCAACTTTAGCTTACTTTAGACACTTAACTAAGGTTACAATTCAAATTCCTGAAATTTAGGGACCTAAATGACCTGTAGTCAAGGGAAAGAGGTAAGCCTCTTCTAGGGGTGATTCAAAGCAGATGCACTGAATTTCTGAACTGCAATGGTATGCTAAAACTGGTCTGATTTGGTATACTCTTTTCAAAGCCCATGTAACCTCAAGCAAGACAAAGACTCAGGAAAACCAGTTTTCCTGAGAAAGGGTGCAGGGGAGACTACACTCTGAGAATTATGAGAATTCACGATGAAGATTTAAAATAAAGCTACTTAGAAGAATTGGAAGATAACACTGAAATTTTGATTTTGAAAAAAAATTTATTAACCACACAGAATTAAATAAGACAAGTTATCAAATTTCTTCTATAATAGATAGCTATTTCTATAGTTATTCCATTTGAAATATTAAAAAAGATACACAGTTTAATTTTATGTTTGTTTTTAAAATCTTCAAAAAAAAATATTTACATGCAAGACTTATCAGAAGGGGTGATAGGGAACAGAGAACCATGAGCAACAGTCATGGAACTAAAGAAAAGAATAACATAAATCTAATTTTCAAACAAAAGTAGGGGATGCTGGATGCAGCTGGAAAAAAGTGAGCCTTCTTAACTGTGTATTGCATGGAAACAGAGGCCCAATTGCTGAACAAACAATACTGAAGACACATGTGCACATCCACACTTCAGGCATGAATAATTTCAGGTCAGGGTATGTCATGACCATGAACCACTAAGAGGCTGATGAGGGATCTGAAGACTACTGAAGGTCCAGATTTATAGAGATGAATGGAGATTGTGAAGCTTGCAGAGCCTGGCTGTTGGGTATTCCTCTGCTAGAGGGCAGGACTTGGGTTCTAGTCCCTGTTTGCCTAACAGAACACACTTCACCAGAGGCCCAGTCTAGCCAACATGAATCTCCTATCCCCTCTGCTGCATCTTTCTGGAGACAGGGAGGGTTATTCTGGTAGCCAGTACTGCCAGAATGGCTGAAAAGTTCCTTTAGTCTGATAGCCTTTCAGCAGACTGGTCTTCCTTCTACCAACTCTTCTACACTCACCCCAGCATGAAGACGGGCCTGGACTGAGTTCAGCATCCTGAAATACCAGCATTGGATTTCGCCCAATTCTACTTCTCTCCTTCTCCCTCTTCCACCCTCCCACGTAGAGCAGCAGCTGGATTGCATGGAACAGATGCAGCTATTCACTCCATCTCCTGTTACTCTTTTCTCTTTGCCGTACCAACCACCTATGCCAACAGGTACAGGAAGGGACAGATTTCTTGGTGACAGCTGCTGGTAGAGGTGTGAAAAGGCAAATGGTTGTTTCCTTGAAAAGGAGCATAGAGACCTATGGTGGGGATGGGGATGGGAGTGGGGAAAGGGAGAGGATTGGATAGTACGTTTCTAGATACTGCAGCTGCCAAGGTTGGATGATCTTAGTCTAAGGCACAAACTGTATTATAAACGATTTCAGGTTGCAGAGTTCCTTTATCTAGGTGTCTCAGCACTAAGTGGGAGTGACAACTTCTTGTTCTCTGTCTTTGTCCTACTTTACAAGGCCAGACTATCCTACCAGAAAGTTTGTGGTATGGATTTTGTATCCCTATAGGCCATGAAAGCAACTGGACAGAAGGTGTGTGCCCAGGTCTATACCCCCTTTAACATCTTTCTTTCTAAATGTCCATGCACTGACAAGCTGGAAATAACAGAAATCTTCAGTCTGGGTCTTGCATGTCTGAGGTATCTGCTCTACAGAGGAGCAGGTATTCAAGGGCATCTGTGTGTTTTCTGCACATTAACTCAAGTCATCTCCTAGTACAGTCCAGAGACTTTCCCTACTGACCTTTGAAAGCAGCTAAAATTCTCCATTGATTGGATAGGGAATGTATATATCAAAAGTACCACCTCTGTACCAGCTCTGTACCACCTTGCTGAGACGACTACAGCTGACTGTTGAGACACCGATGTTGATGTTCCAGGCCAAAGGGAATCATCTCCACTCTCTATATTGACATGCCATTTTGATTTTAAAAAATTGCAGCGGTGGATTGTACTACCATCCCCTGAAAAGTTAGAAAGGAAAATAATGCTAGAGAACCTGTGTCATGGAGTAGCTTTATCTTCAGACAGGAACATGAGAGGAACACACCATATTCAAGTCTTGCTTTTCCTGTTTTGGAATATAAACTCAAACTTCCATCTTCCATTTTCCACATCATGGGCAAGTATAATAACCACTGCTCTACAAAGTCAGTCTTTTTTTTTTTTTTTCCCAGCTTCTCTTGATGCTATTCCACTTCACATAAATAATTAAATATTACTGTTAAATAATAAATATTAAATAAATGGGCCAGAGAGAACAGAGGAGAAATACTGGCACCAAGATCTTTCTCATAATGTTTTCACATCTTTTGTTGGTTTTTTTTGGAGGGGGGAGGGAGGGCAAGGGGAACACCTCATTTTTAATCTTCCTTTCAAGAAAAAAATCGTAATTATAAAAAAAATTGATTAAATTATTTTCCCTGCCATCTATATCATAAGATTACAAAACTGAACATGAGTACATATAGGTGTAAACATTGTACATTTTTCAAATCTCAGGCAGTAAATGCCAGAAACTATCAAATTAATTACAGTACGGATAAGAATTGCAGAGGTAGGCCTATCCCAACTTATAGTCTAGCATTTTTTAAAGGTTCCATATTTTATGAGAGGATTTTCTCTTGTGAGTGCATATGAACATGTATTCAGGCAGCTGTCTAAACAAGAGGTGTATTGAAATCACCGAAACACAAAGCGATGTTAAACTCCTGGAGCAGCTGTTGAAGTAGGAAATACTTGCAAGCCATTGCTCATCTTCCAACCCTGAACATGCTACTATCTCAGAATATTTTTCTCTATCTCCTTAAAAAAATACCCAAACTAATAAATAATATGTTCAGCAACATGGCTTGAATGGGTAAATACCAAGCATGATGCCAGATTTTGAGCAGTCTATAGAAGAAGGACTTGAAAACTACAAAAATTAAACACGAGATACTAAGTAATTGATGTTCAGTAAAAAAATCCCCAGATGCAACTTTATTTTCAGAGATTCATTTCTTCCAGAAATGTAAGCAACAAATTTGCATGCTGTCTTTCTGCAGTTATTATATATATTCAGAAGAAAAAATTTGGACTGGTTATTTCAAAATCAGTTACTAGACATATGTTTAACAATATACAAAGGTAGCACTTCAAACCTAACATCTGCATGAAACTTTATGTGCATTATAGTAAAAATGTATTTCATTACTCTGAATGGTTTCACTGCTCCGGCTTGGCTTTAGTCCTTAGACATCTTTACTGTAAATTTAATTTGCAATGTGTGCTGTTCATTGTAAACTGAGACTAATAAGAAGGTAGAAGAAGGTAGTTTGGGAATTTCTTCTGCCTTTTTTGTTTTTAAATTTCTATTTAACAAGACCATTTTCCCATAGCATTTAAGACTAATCAAATGGTTTTTGGTAACTTGTGACTCGTGAGTTTTACCTCATAGAATGAGCTCCCAGTAGCGTTATGTTACTAAAATGCACATTCTATTTTAAAATTGTAAAATTATCTTGGTGTAGCTTTATTACTACATACAGTCCTGCAGACCCTTCTTTCATAGACCTTGCGAAGCAAATATTCACCTAGAGATGGGCTGATGTGTTCTCTGATCTGGACCTGCTTTGGCAGGGGGGTTGGACTAGATGATCTCCAGAGGCCCCTTCCAACCCCATATCATTCTGTGATTCTGTGATTCTGTTTTTCCAGCTCACATTCCGTGTTACCAAAATGCAGCGTGCTGTTCTGAAGACGTGTCTGCCATTTTGGACTGACAATACGCAGAGGTTGTTTTTGAACTGGAATGAGGTTGTGCTTGCCCTGTAACCAGGAAATAGGGCTGTTCTAGTTTTTGCTTCAATCCAATACCAGAGATTATACGATAGGTTCAGATTCAAATCCGTCTCTCTTCCCCAGAATACAAAAGCATTAAGAAAGGAAGGTTTTTTCCATACATTCCTCTATAATAATATGTCTCAGAATTAAAACAACAAACTTGCTCCTCAACAGAAAGGTTATGACAGCATGTATTAATGGCCAGAAATAAATACATTTTCCCAACAAGACGAATTATGCACCAATATTCAGTATACCTGGAAAGGTCAGCACAGAACTCGTCTGGGAGCAGAACCAATAAATTATTTGTGTGATAAAAGCAATGTGTTGCCTAGAACAAAATGCACTGTGTTTTTTAACTCTGACAATTTATTTTCCTTATAAATAAAACATTATCCATGGTAAAACAATGTAGTGTGCAGTGAACAGAAATAATCTACAATTTTTAGCATGCACTTTAACAATGGTGTGAGTAACAGTGAAACAAGTTCAGCAGTAGATGGAGACTAAGAGCTGGCTCTACAGGTAGGGAGGAAGAACTGTGGTTATAATGTTTCTAAAAATATTATAATAAAATACAATCAGCTTTTGCAAGATGTGCAGCCAGCTGAAGTAAAAATTCATAATCACAAGGAAGTTTGTATAGTCTTTCTGTCAAAAGTTTGCATTTGCTTCATTTTTTTTTTCTTTCAGTAGCATACAGCACGTTGGACATATGCTGAATACTCTGCAAAATCTGTCTTCAAAATGCTTTAGTAAGTTTTCTGAAAATTCCTTTAATTTATAGGGTATATTTATTTTACTGCAAATTATAGTCAGAAAAAAGATGTTTTCAAAAATGTTGTTAAAAATTTTTTGCACTGGAAATTTTTGTTCCTATACAACATTAAACAAGCATTTAGATTATAAAATGCAAGTCTATAGTAGCACATCCTGCTCTTCCCCCAAGCAAAGGCACTGCAGAGCCTTCATTGACTGAAATCTGGTGGACCCTCCTGTAAGTATCCAGATGGAATTAGGGAAATAGCAGCTGCAATTTTCGTTACATGCAAACTCTGTGCCATGGTCTTCCAGCTCAGGCACTTCAGTATTTATAGATGACAAGAACAGATAGAGATGTCTTTCTTTAAACACCTAGTAACGAGTTTTTTGGCTTCAACAGATGACCCTAAAACTCAAGGGTGTGCTGCTAATTTTCTGGCAACATGTGAATTACTCACCTTATCCGTGATGCTTATAAAATACTGGCAAGACAAAGTGTGATAAGTCATTAAGAATTTCACTGAATTTCACTGAATTTTTAGAGTTGGAAGGGACCATAGAGATCATCTAGTCCAACTCCCCTGCTG
>JAOXNO010000013.1:93138482-93220483 GCA_028565335.1 Limnodromus scolopaceus | reverse complement strand
AGGCATTGATAAGGTCTCCCCTCAGCCTTCTCTTCTCCAGGCTAAAGAGTCCCAGCTCTCTCAGCCTTTCTTCATAACGGAGATGCTCCAATCCTTGAATCATCTTCGTTGCCCTTCGCTGGACTCTTTCCAGTATCTCCCTGTCCCTCTTGAACTGGGGAGCCCAGAACAGGCTTTTTTTTATTTCTTATACATCTCTTTTAAATGCATTATTTGTTTCCCAACCAAGTCATATTTGTCTTTCTGTTTAAATATATTTTCATGTTTGCCATAATCAATGTCAAGGGGTGATTTTTTGGAGTGATGTTACAGAGCTGCTTTTTCCTCTCTCGGTGTTTCCCAGTGTGTCACCCTGCTGACGACAAATGTGTCCTCCCAGACCTCTAGGACGCCACTGGCCACTGTAATCCAGTACCCTTTTTGGGTCATCTCCCATTGACTTTGGCATGATGACAAGTAAGATATAGATAGGTTACAATAGCCACTCAGATTGGAAACTATGATCTTGATGTTTGGTGTAATAGGCAAAGGGCAACAGCTGAAAGGCACCAGAACTGTAAGTTAACATCTTCCTAACAAAGCAATTCTTACAGAAGTGTCCTGAACAAATATAAACAAGGTAGGATTGCATTTGTCAAAACCAGAAAACGAGTATTGCACTAAGTGAGATGCAAATGACAAGAATTTGTACAAGAGTTTTGCCTTCATGGTTGGGCTGGAGACACAGCTGGTACATCAGCCACAGGACCGAGGAGGTGTAAGCTTCTCTGTGTCGAGCCTGCTTTCTTGTCTCCACTGTATGGTTTGGAAGAGGAAACCTGGGGAAGTGTGACATCACCAGTAGGTCTTACTGTAAGTTCTTGAAGAGAATATACCAATTAGTCATGCAACTGGTCTCAGTTACAAGGACAGAAATATTTTTGCATGAGACCTATAAGTTCCTAGAAATTTTAAAAATAAATGGAAACATTAAAATCACATAGCTGTTTCTTTCTTCTTTATTCTCTTCCTACTTTGTTCATCCTCTGAAGAGTGCTGAAATTTCCAGGAAATTAGTGAAAATTCTCATATCTATTGGAGGTAAGGTTCTGAAAACATTGTCTGCAATGTACAACATCAGTGCACAAAAACTTTTTCTCCTTATATTTTACACTACATCTGACAAAATTACCTATCAAGACTCTTAGCAAATCATCATGTCTTACTGTAAAGTAATTTACAGTTGCACTTGCAGGCAGGCATCAGCAGGCTCAAAACCCATTACAGCCAAAGATAACAACAATAACTTAATCCTGACAGGCAAAATATTCTAGTCAATACAGTTGCAG
The DNA here is from genome assembly GCA_028565335.1 of Limnodromus scolopaceus. Lineage (NCBI taxonomy): Eukaryota > Metazoa > Chordata > Aves > Charadriiformes > Scolopacidae > Limnodromus > Limnodromus scolopaceus. The sequence continues at coordinate 93,219,155 of JAOXNO010000013.1, read as the reverse complement.
GTATGGTGCGTTGAAATATCCAGCTGCAAACAATCCTGAGAAAGGTCAGCGCAGCACAAGTGTTTAACAATACAAGTGTTCCAGTCTGGTCTTTTAGACAAAGTTTATCACCAGTGTTCAAATCACAGAAGTTCACGCTGAATCGTTGCCTTTGAAGTTTTTGTAACAACAAGCTTTCAACACAACCACAAGCAGTAGTATTCACATATCACAAAGTCTTTGTTTAAAAAGCTGGTTAGAAAATGCATCCAACTCAAAAAAGGTATGCAGAGTAGTTGTCAACCATTTATATACAGTTTTAAATTTTGTAATCTTTCTGTCCATGATGTCTGGATTACAAGGAAAGGTAGGTAAATATCTAAACTTTACTTTCAAGCCCATATCCCTATAGCACTAGCAATTCCTGAGTAGTGTACTGTGTGCACAAGATCTCTTGATTTATGTTAATAGTCAAGCTAGAAGATATGTGACTTGCCAGAGTATACAAACAAAGCATTAAATAAAGTTTGTCTGAATTCCTCTTTCAGAGGGACAAACAGCTGTTTTGTAATGAAGTACTAAGAATAAAATTTAGCTATAAAAGTAGTAGTCACCTTCTGATTAGCAAAATTTCAAAAAAGGGAAGGAAAAGAACTCCTGAAATATAATAATGCTTTGCCTCAAACACATCTTTGCTTCAGTTAAATTAAATCTCTTATTGATTTTGATGTTTGCAGTAGGCCTCTGATGTTAACGTAGCAATAAAGCTAGCTTTATAGTATCTGTTAAGTGTATAGGGCTATTCCTCTGTGCTTACTTAATGCTTATCTACTGAGGTCCCAAATTCTAGTTATATATGTAATTTTTCAAACTAACTAATGTAAATCATGTATTTGTTAAGGCTAGTATTTACAAGGTAACATTAAGCCAAGAAGCTTATTCCTACTATTATTTTAGGTTCAGGCTTTGCTAAGAAAATTACTACTATCATTATGACTTTGAGACCTCATTTGTCTAATGAATCCAGTCATGTAAGGGATAAATCCAAGAAAAACAAATTTAGAAGTCTAGGACTGTATTTCTTCAGCATTTTCCAATAAACTAATGTTTAGTATATTCTAGCAATGGGTTACCAATTCATGTGAAGAGTAACATGTAGGGTTAGTTACAGAAGATTATCAAATTACTCTTTGCTGGGGGGGAACACAGTTATTATTACAATAATAACTGGCAGGTTACTGTGTCATGACTCAATTTCTAGGAGAGTGCTGATGCTTCTCAGGGAGGGACAGTCTAGAAGGTTAAAGCAACCATGCTTCATTAAACAAATGCATACCACTAGATCAAGTGCCAATAATGACATAACTGACATACAGCAGAAGAGGTCTGCACTCGTGTTCTTACCTTGTTTCCACCAGCATGTGTCATTGTGGATGCCTGTACTGAGGCCCAGCATGAGCAAGGGGAAGAAAACAAATGATGCCTTCATAGGGAGAGATGGGCACAACGTACAAATGTAATTTATCAAAACAAAGGAAAGACTGGAGCTGAACATCTGTAGACATGTGTGTCTGGTATACCTTAATGTACAAGGTGTTGAGGAGTATACTCTGGGGAAAGAAATAAAGATGCTTTTTAGAGCACTTTTAATGTGGCCTAGCTGGGGAACTGTGGATTGAAATATGTCATATCAGACTATTGTGGTAATTCCACAGTTCATGTAAAACATCTGATGACTTTCATCTCCATGTTGAATTTATCTCTGAGTAGGTTTGTAAGAGTTAACATGCAAGTGTTAGCAGGTGTTAACATAAACTGAAATCTCCAGCTTTTTATACTCTGCTGTTTATAAAACTTTATAAAGTTCAATGGTTTATACCATTCATTCATTCTTACTCCAGTAGTAAACTCTAGCAGAGGAAGAGGATGGACAACTAACAGACAGAAAATTTTTTAGGTATCCCAACTATACTTATTGTCAGGTAAACTTTAATATCAGAAACACAGTAAGATCAAGCCACAATAATTTTCTTCATCATGACTTATTGATTACATTCCAAAAAATGCTGAAGCAAGAATTTTATTAAGTGTTTATTTTAGTGCTGCTACTGGGCTACTTTGCCCTAAACATTAAAAATGCTTTTACTTGTGTAGTACCAGTTCATTCACCCACATCGGCCACCTTTATTTGAATTTACTTTGGGATTTTCAGCCTGTCTACTTTGCAGGGAGGGTACACACCGACTCAGTTGAGCACTGAGAGTCAGCAGCCCCTCCTGAGTGTCCTCAGTGCTCAGTCCTCAGAAGAACCATTACCCTGTCCCTGGGGAAGAATCACATTCAAACTACTTTGCCATAAAAATGTATGGGAAATACCCCAGAAACTGTAACACCACAGAGAATTGGTGAAGGTGAAATAGTTATACGAGCATTGTCCTTTATGTTCCACCTAAGGTGCAGCATGCAAGGCCTGATTCCTTTGGCTACCCACAGTGCTCATCTTTGGGCATATGATGAGGGCTGGGATAAGGCGAGAAAGGCTGGCATGTGCACAAGAAGACCCATGCATTTGCTCTGCACTGAAAAGTGTGATTACCTGCATACCTCATTACTGGACTATTTCAGTGGATTCTGACTACCACTGAGACACACATTAGGCACAGAAGGTGGTTCATGACTCCAGAAATGACCCATTGTCTCTACTAAAAGATTAGTTGGGTTTTATAGAGAACTTCAATTCAGATAGAGTTGCCTGTGAAAGCAATACTTCTGCACATAGGCACACACACACGTACTTGAGACATGCACAGGCACACGCACACACACACACAGATGTTGTTGGGGCTTTGCTGTAGTTCAGGCTGAGGCTGCTCCAGGGACTGGCTGCCCACACCACAGTGGTGCTAGGTGAGTGTGGATGTTCACACCCAAGTGTTAATCATCCTTCCAACTAGCACAGCTAGTGAGTAAAATCGTGAGGCGAGGCTGCCTGGTTCCGGCCTCGACAAGAAAACTTAGAGGTTCTTTAGCTCTTCCAAAAACCTCATGCCTATTACTGCTATGCTGTTTAAATCTTATCACTTGACATGCTTATCTGTGTTATTTTCTGTTCAGTTTGTAAGGGTTCAAGCCTGCAAAAAGGCTCTTTAAAGGAATATTGTAAGTGTTGGTCACATTTGCTATCCTGCAAATCACCTACAGTCTTCTTTCCTGGTTTTATAACAAACCAATCATCATACCTTTAGTCTGATAATTTTACCAGCACCAAGATCATTTTTAAGGAGAATGGTAGTGTGGAAATGGAAAGGAACTGAGACTGTGAGTTTGCTGCTTCTGGTTGTGTTTGAGTTAAAAGAACAGTGAAGAAACAGTACAAGTCACCTTTTTCTTGTGTGTGTGTGTGTTTGTGTGTACAATACACACATACAGTACATATGAGTGAACTTTCCTGTTCACTACTCTGAAAACCTTTAAGCAGAATTGACTCCTCCAGCTATTTCTCCATTATACTCATAGAGAATTGAAACACCTCAAAACTTTGTTCTTGTATAGAAAAACTAATGAGCAATACTTAAAATTGAAAAGGCTTGTTGGTTTTTAACTAAGCTAAACTGGCGTACAGTATCCTCTATAGCAGGATATTTGGGAACCACAAAAGGTTAATCACTAAAACTTAGCACATAGCCACTATGGCAAAGCACTTTAGGGACTTCAAATTAGGGTTAACTGACTTGCCCCCACCTTAGTCACCCCTTATCTGTGCACCTGTGTAGTTAAGCGCTTATTAGAGTACAAATTAATAGGTCTGAGGTACTTAAGATGATCTAAAGACTTATATTGATGTAATCTGTTTAAGATGTTGTAAAGGTTTAGCATAGATTATGATACTTATGTTTCTGAAAGCTTTAGTTTGGTTTATCTGCAAAAACCCTTCCAAGACACGGTTTGGAGGGAATAGAAGTAAAGAAAGAAAAGGCAACATCAGGAACGTTGAAGAATAGTTAAGAAGTGAAGGTGGATATTTAGCCTCAAGCCATGCACTTGAAAGAATATACAAGTACAGGTCTAGAATTTCATGATTAACCTGGAATACTAAGACGCTAGTCAATCTAGTCTATTAAATATGTCCAAAGTGTGTTCATGGAAAATTACTGCTGACAATATTAGGCAGTTGCTAGATTTGTTATTTGGGAACCATTAGAGTTGTTTGACTATTTAAAGTGGTAGAAAATAAATTTTAATTTCTGGGCTGAATATATACATTTTGACCACGTTTATTTAAAACATATACAACTTTGAGGAGTGTTGACAGCATGCATCACCTTCCAATTTCCACCCAGCACTGCGATAGGGTATTGTCATTTGTGATGGTTGCTGGGAATTGCTATAGTTACCTAATTATAGGTTATATTGTCATGCATATGTACAAGGGAGGGAAACCTGAGTAAGGCATTCATGCACCCTCATCTTTAAGAGCTTAACTGAAGAATTCTAAACTTGTTTTCCCTTACGTATCCATCTTGCCCCTCTGAAAAAAATGTGATTTTTACTACTGATTTGGAAAGGTCCACAGCAATGGCTTCAATGTTTTGCATTTAATAAAATAAGAAAACATTTAAGGATTTAAGATTTGTTGGAGATTTAATTTTTGCCTTCCTTCCAAAGCAATGTGAACTTTCCAGCCTACACACTAAAGACTGAAGTTCCAGAAAGATAAAAATGGACAATGTTTCTTTAGCAGACAATTTGTCACATAGCCTTTAAGTTTTACTAGCCCGGAGAGATATCCGACAACTAAATAGTGAAAGGAAAGTGAATGATTAGCTGGCAGACCTTCAGGCTACTGAAAGATAGTTTTAGTAGCCTGTCATGAAAATCTGTGGCCTCAGGCTGCGGGGCTACTTTTTATTTCCAAGCCTGTTATTGATTTTGGTATGAAGAAAATAATTTGGTATTGTTGCTTAAGGTGTCACTGAGAAAGAAAAAAAAAAAAAAAAACAACAACAACTACATGTTTCATTTGTTAACAGTTTTTACTTCAAATTTACCTTTTTATTACAACAGGGATTGAGCTGGTAGATGAAGGGCATTTACTACTTAAAGGTACTACCATCTTTATGAAACATGGCACACTAATCGAAAACACAAGTAAACTGAAAATTAAATTTAAAAGCCTATAATTTAGTATCTTCCTTGCCAGGAATGATGACTTTCATTTACGGAGGGAATCCAGAGCTGCTCAGGGTCAGTCTGATGTGTGCCATTTTCAGGCCTATCGCGGAGGCTGATGGAGTTGATTAATTTCTTGGAACTCAGCTTTGTCTTCTCCAGCTCACTGAACAACTTCATTTCAGCTGATGAGTTCAAACAGGGGTCAGAGCAATCCTCATTTCTGACAATCCCACAAAATGGGAATTAATTTTATGAGTTAGTACTATTGCGTTCAAAACTAAGCAGAAAGCAGTCAGCTAACTTAACCTAAAGAGGGAAAGAAATATTCCATTTACAAAACCTACTAAGATAGACTGAACTGTTTAAAAATACAGTAAAATATTTACATTAGCTAGAGAAAATGATTAAACATCCCATAGAATCTAATGCCTGAAAACCCATTTAAGGTCCATGTCAGAGCAAACACTTAAATTGTAGCTGTTGCTTTCCATTATTATTTAAAAAACACATTCAGGTGGAATAAAATGAGTTAGAGAGAACTGAAAGATGCAGGGCAATGAAGAGATCATACCTGCTTTAGAGGTAACAAGACTACAAGCTCTAATTTTGTTTCAGTGGCTACTGAGACATAATGAAGCAATCCTGCTCATGTAAGTAGTAATGGCATTTAACACTATGAATATTGGTACTCTTTTCAGAAGCGAGTATTTCACAATGCAGTCTTCACTCTTTCTACTCAAAGATGATTAAATACAAAGAACATTACTAAACAAATGCAATTTTGAAAAACAATATACAAATAAGTCCGCTTGAGCTAATTGTATTCACGTTTCAGATACTACAGGGACTTACTTTAAAGACTTTTTTATAACTACTATTTGCATAGAATGATTTACAACTACTAATATCTTGACATAAATATATAGCTAACTTACATATTGGAAGCATTTGCTAAGGATGTTACCCCTGGCATTGTTCTTCCCAGTGCCCTGGTTTGAAAAATCTGTGGTGTTTGAAACACCCCCTAGACATGTGGACGAGGTTTTTCTCTTTCATGTGCTGGGATCAGTTGAATAGCAGAGATCAGGAACAAGGACACCATATCCACCAGCAAAGAATGTAAGTTTTCTCAAATAAACAATTACCTCTTCTTGATTTGATGTACCAAAGTTAAAACACAGCCTTAAAAATGGAGTTATGTTAAAGTCCTGTGGTTTCCTATTCACACATAATCTGAGTAGTGCAAAAACAAGCAATAAGCTGTAGATTTTTGTTCTACCTGTTTTTTTATGTGAGTGCAATGTTTGACTTGTATCTCCACCGATTCATAAGCAAAAAATATCATCTTGTTCCTTTCTTCAGGGCATGACACAACTCTGGCCAGATAGCATGGGGGAGGTAGACAGAAAGGTCAAATACAGTAAGATTACAAAGCTCACATTGTTGTTACTTTGATGTTTTATCTTTTCTCCAATTTGTAAAAGGACCTATTTATTGATTCCCCAACTTGATGGTCCAAAAAACCACAACATCCCAAAAAACATCAATCCAACATTGATTCGCTAGAAAGCTAGAATTGGAAATCCTGTTGAGTGAAACAACCATGGTCATGGATTTATCCTACCAGGAAATTATCCATTTCTCTATATTGTTAACTAACACATATATGAGGTCAGTTTCTCTAACTCAAATGTTGTGGTATGGACTTTTTTGCAGACATGTTACAGTTTCTAGTGTCTTTTGAATATTTTTATTATAATAATTTTAAAAGTTCAAACCTAGTCTTACAAACCTAAATCAATCAGTGAAATGAGATCAGTACCAAGAAATGAGATTGTATTTCTTTGTATTTTCTACATCTTTGATATGCAGATTTTTATAATAGTTTCAATAGGTGATGTTCAGACATCAGACTAGTCTTAACAGTTTGAAAATCCGTGATGCAAAGCATCTAAGTCAGTCATTACTAAATCATACATGGTGACACATGTAATAAGAACATTTGTCCCATGAGATTCCTAGCTGATATCTTAGTTCTCTTTGAATTGACCAAATGCTTTATTCTACAGAAGCCAACATTCATGTAGTCTATACAGGTTAAATAGGTAGCTTTCTTATAAATACATAATTCTGTCTGGTTTTCCGGATCCATGCAACATATGTAAATAAAGTCAGCTTTTCAAGGGGAAAAAGAAAAAAAGTGTGGGAAAGAATAATTTAAGAACTTAAAGGTTCAACGAGGCCCTGGGCAACCTGGTCTAGTTGGGGATGTCCCTGCTGACTGCGGGGGGGTTGGACTAGATGACCTTTGGATGTCCCTTTTGGCCTGGACCATTCTATGATTCTATGAACTTTGGTAGATCATGTAACTATTGGATTATTTTTCACAGCAATTTGATCGGATAATAGAATTATACTTAAAAAAATCTGTTTTGTACATCAGATACTTTATTAAATGTAACAATTCACCCTTTTGCTTACACCATCTCCCAATTAGTTTATAGCAAGATGCAATATTCTACCAGTAAATTTATCTAATGATTGACTCCAAAAGCAGTCAAAAATCCCAACAGTGGTTTTCTCACATTCATTTCATGCCAACGCTTTAAGTGGTGATAAAATGTAGGAGAAAAACTCCTGGTTTAAATGACACACCTGAGAAGAGTCTAATCTAAAGATTTAATATTCAAACCACTGAGAAAATTGCAGTGGTCTCTCCTATTTAGAGGGTTCTCTGTGTATTTTATTTGTATGGGAAAACGGGCCAATCTTCCAGTTTATTCCTAGCTTTCTAGCTATTGCATCCGACTAAACCATTTTGAAAAAAAGAACAAACCAAAGTTATTCTGTCAGTCAGTAAGCCTCTGACAGAATTTCTCTCTGCAAAACACACAAACCACAAATGCTTAAAAAGGATAAGTGATACCGAGGTACAAGGGGTGAATCTATTGAGTTGTTTTGTATAATTTTGCACAATCCTTTCTGTGCAGACACTAAAGAAAGACAGTAACTTTCTTTCCCAGCAGTTCATGGTGGTGTGTATGCAGGCGTTTGTTTTTAACTCTGCCCCTTTTCTTACTCTTTACTTGCCTGGGAGAAAGGAAGATGAGTTAGAACTTTTGCTTATCCGTATGATGTTCTGGGTTGCCCTCTTAAATAGGGTTGACTCATGAAACTGCAAACCTTGGGTTCAAAACATGAATCACTTTGCTGAGGGGAATAAATGAAACTTTTTCCAAGTGAACCCTTCCAACTTCCATTGTTTTGTATATTGAAAGATATGGCAAATCAGTAGCTGAGAGCTAGAAGACAAAAGAATAATTTCTGCTGTCACAAATGAGCGCAGCAATTGTTGAAGCACAAACTCTGTGCTGCTGGAGTACATGGAGTTTAGGAGTTTTCATTCAACAACTGAGATTTAACACTAACTCATGTAAATCCGATAAAGCTTCTTGTCCAATGAAGCTGAGAACTTAACCCAGATCTTAACACCAGCAGACGTGAATGATAAAATGTTTTTAATTGATAAATATATTTACATTCTCAGGTATTTCACTCAGAATAAATTGCCCCATTGCAATTTTCAATGAAACAAATCAAACTGTGAATAACAGCTTAAAGGACAATGAACCTTAGCTACTTAGAAGTGAAATTTTTTTTAAGTTTCCTTTAAATAGAAATACTTATCATCTGGATAGCAAGCCTGAGGGGGGGCAAAAACCTGAGTATAGTTTAGTTCTACTACAGAAGCCTTGAAATGCTACAAATCACAATCCATGGCCTATAACGATTATATTGCGGGAGAAAAAAAAAAAAGTGATATACAACTAACTTTTACTTTGAATTATGCATAAAATCTCCAATGATATCATACTCTTCAGGGGAAAAAAAAAAAAAAAGAATATATTCATTGTACTCATTTTGAGCGAGGTATTGCTCATTTTTCTTCAAACCTCTCCTATTACTAAGTTTACTTAATTACTTAAGTATTCCATTTGTAATTGCAATTACTAGTTATCAGATTATACACAGTAATGATTAAAAGGTACACAGAACACTGAAAGTGGATGGGGAGAGTTATCTGATCCAGTTCTGCAAGGGGTAACACATTTTGCAAAGTGAAAATCTACCTTTTTAGACTAATTTTCCTGGTTGTCGCTCCCTCCAGCATGTGCAAAACTTTCACTCTGCCTCTGGTCTTCCAAGTCACAGGATGATAATTTATGTTTTGCTCACAGCTATCCGCAGTACATCTAACATTGCCCCATCTCAAAAGTCTTATTGTGATGATTTTACGTTTGATTTTCCTCAATAAGGGAGGAAGTTAAGCTATTAAAATCCAGAGTCCTGCTATTTAACCAGATTACAATGCTGTGCCATTTCTCTGTTGATGCTGCGACTCCTCAATATTTGGGATTTTCTGTGCTAGAATGAAGGCAGATTGTATATGTCATAGATTAAAACAATTTCCAAATCCTGGATACCTTGAATGAAAGGGTTACAAGCAGTGTAGCTTGTATTTTGATTGCTGCTTACCCATGAGTTTGAATCTACTACTTCAAACTGTTTATGTAATCTTCTGAGTAGTGCTGCTGATACCCAACATCACTTGTGGACATACAGAGCTCTACACGATAATTTCTAAAATGAAAACTGATTACTCAATAGGAATTTACACAAGTTAGAAAATAAAGATGATTTGCAAAGGATGAGAGATTAAAAATTACACAGGCTTTTGTTCTTTGAAGTGCTGAGAACTTTGAACTTCCACCAATGTCAGAAGACATTCTGTCAGCTGCAGAACTGCATCTCTCATTGTCACTGTACAGTATGAAATCAAATCGATCTTTAGATCTCACGAGTTTCAGCCACAATTTTAAGATCGAGCAAGTGTAAGTATATTTGTATTTCTGTAGGCTGTAAATTGAAATTGCAGCTTTTTCTGCAGTCAAAATGAAATTATACACTATTTGAAATGAACTCTAGTATGAAAAATGAAAGTGACTATGTACTCAAGTTTGACATATTTACATTTCGTTTATTTCAGACACTATTATTTCTGCTGAACTAAGTATGGAAAGATTCTAGCAGTGTTCTAGCCCAATATATGAAATCAGTAAGACTTACTAAAGCCTAAATTAATACATAACAGCAAACACTTCTGCATCAGCTACTTGCCGTCTTTCCTTGTCACACAAGAAAATGGACAATACATGTGGGAATTGTGTGCTATCCATTCAGAGGTCTTCAAATAGCATTCCTTAATTAATCCCCATGGGATTAAGTACTGAGAAGTGGAGTAACTAGTTTCATTACTGAATTGTTATCTATATTAAATAGTATGTTACACCAATGGGGTGGCAAACTATTATGAATTGGGATTTTACATTTATTTTATCATCCGTAATCTTGCCTTTCGCAAACAAGACCTCACATACACTGTGCTTCACTGTGCTCTGTCCATTTATGCCTAGAAACGATAAAGCACAGATTGCAGCCATTGCAACACTGCTACCCAGCCCCAGCAATTCACTGCTAATCTGGCAATCTGACCTGAAGGGACCAGTTTTAGGGAGAATATAATTTAGTCATTATGCCCATTGAGTTTTAAGTTTATCTCAGCCTCTCAGTAACTTCACCTCAGGCATTGTCAGTTATACTGTTCTGAACAGTTCGTCATGAATTAATATGCAGTCTCTGATGCACATGGCCATGATATTCTGAAGGTGTCAAAAAACGAGACCTCAGTCTCAAACTGCTTCCGAACACCAAGTGATAGCCAACAGAAGATATGAAAATCCTAGGTAAAATGTTTAACTTCTCCAGACAATGATATTATACCTACATTCTGCAAAGTCAAGAGGTTGTGAAGATCCCTCATCACATTGAAAGACTCCTCCTAGTCATAACTACTACCAAAGAACATAATAACAACTACTTCTAGGACAGAAGATATCTCAACTGAATAAACTAGATTTCTCCTACAAAGAGCAGGTATTGTCATCCTTTCTTATACATATTGATAACTAAATGTGCAAAATAAATGACAAATTTGGTCTGAGTAGATCCTTTGGAAAACAGATAAAGTCTTTTTTTTTAAAAGAAAAACTTGAATAATTTGCCCATTTCTTCATCTTCATGTTTATTTCAGCAGATATAAGACACAAAATTAAAGAAAGAAAAAAAAATTTGTAACTGGCAAGGATATGATAAAAATACAGTAAACAATCCAATATTTGGCTTATAAAAGGCTTCTTTAAAAAAAAAAAAAAGAATAAAAATGGGAAAAAGGAATAGCTTAGAATAGATGAAGCAAAAAAACAGTAGAGCCCAAAATTTTGAATTGTGTTCATTTGACATGTGCTATGTGTTTTTAATATTCTAAAATAGCAGTTACAATTTGTAGTTTTATACAGTTGCCAGATGCACACATACCTTTCAGCATCTACTGTAGCCAGTTTTTATTTGTGGGCTTTTTTCAGCTTAGTATCATCTGTAAATTGACATCAAAGCTGTCACAGAATCACAGCATGGCTGAGATTTGAAAGGACCTCTGGATGTCACTTGGTCTAATGTCCCTGCTTGGGTGGGGCCACCTACAGCAGGTTCTGATGGTTTTTGAATATCTCCAAGATAGGAGACTCCACAACCTCTCTAGGCAACCTGTGCCATTATTTCCTAATGTTAAAATGGACACTGCTATGTTTCAATTTGTGTCCATTGTCTCTTGTCCTGTCACTGGGCATCACTGAAACAAACCTGGCTCCATCCTCTTTGCACCCTCCCTTCAAGTAATTATATACATTGATGAGCTTCCCCTAAGCCTTCTCTTCTCCAGGCTGAACAGGTTCAGCTCTCTTAGCATCTCCTTATATGTGACGTAGTCCAGTCTCTTCATGATCTTAGTGGTCCTCTGCTGGACCCTCTCCAGTATGTCCATGTGTCTCTTGTAGCCCAGAACTGGAACCAGCACCTCAGGTATGGCTTCACCAGTGCTGAGAGGAAGGATCACCTCTCTTGACCTGATGGCAACACTCCTGCTAATGCTGGATACAATTTGACTTTTTTGCCACAAGGGCACATTGTCAGCTTATGTTCAACTTGGCGCCCACCAGGAACCCCAGGTCCTTTTCTGCAAAACTGCATTCCAGCCAGTTGGCCTCCGATGTGTATGGGTGCCTGGGACGGTTCCTCCCCAGGTGCAGGACTTGGCACTTTGTCCTTTTGAACTCTTCAAGAAAAAGATGTATACGGCAGTGCACACAAAACTCACACACTAGAAAAATAAAAAAAAAATACAAAAGCAAACTCCCTTCTTTCAGTTCCCACCCTTTACATGTATAAAAAAGAAGCTGTATATCTAGTACACTGAGCATATCAGAATATTAGCCAACAGCTTTCCATATCTTGAGTGTGCCTGATATTCCTTTGTTGACCAGCACCCATCGAGGATTCAGGATATCTAGGCCCCCTGCATGTCCTCTCCCTGAAAGAATTCAAACTCCATCATTTCCCATGCTATTTAACCACGAGAGTCAAACCAAGCCATGTCTCCAGTGCTCCCTGCTACATAGATTGTTAGTTTCCCACTCTGCATTTGGGAATCCCTTTCTGAAGATTTTGCCTCCTGTAATGGATTTTATAGTTGACTTTCTTAATGGAGATATAGCTGCCTATTCTACTACAGATGTTGAGGCTAATCCACATATTTTAAACATCTGGTCTTTGCATTTTTATATATGCATAGAGAAATATATCTTTATGTAACCATAGATTTGTACTTATACATACCAACACAGATATTCCCTGTATACACACTGTATACTATAGCTGTCTGATACTACACACACAGCTATATGTAAAAGGCAGATATTTATAAAAACCTTAATTTTATAGTTGCAGGTATAGCTGTAGATTTATATTTATTTATAAGGTATATCTAAAGGTTTACATTTACATCTAAGTATCTATCTTCAGTAACTGTAAGATTTTGGATAGAGCTGTATGACGCTGAAGGAGGCATCAGCAACACACATACACCTCAGATAGGAAGTATAAAATTAATGTGCATCTTATACTAATGGGCTACCTGCCACTTCAGTTCCTCTCAGAACACCCAGGCCAGCAGAGACAGAATCTCAACTGACAGTGTTGGAAAGTGGCAGCGGAAAGCTGTAAATGATCACCAGTGAAAAGGAGGCTGTATATCAGCATATACATCAGTGTGTCTTAAAGTACCGGGACATATGACAACTGGTTCACTGCTTTTCCATTTTGTTAGCTGCAACTCTGATGTAATTATCAGTTGTGCAATTTATGCTTTTAAAACTCAATAAATGTGTGTTTGGCATTTAAAAAAGAGGAAAGAAAGAGGACTCATCAATTCCTCTATCACGGGCCTTTGTTAGCTACGTGCTATGACAGATGTTACTTTGCTCATCGTTTGGAATTTTTTTTTGCTCAAAACTACTGAAGGAAGCAAGGTAGTATTCTTTCATTTTCATGTCATTTTTCATTATTAAATTGAACAAGTAGGAATTGGAAAGCTGAGCAGATGGTTTCAGGGCACCCAAAGTAGCTTGTCTCTTGGACAGAAAGAATGTTAGGCTGTGGAAAGTATTAATTAACAGTTATGACATTGAAAAGATCATTAGTCTCCTACATAACATTTTTTTTTAAATGTTATTTCAAAGTTAGGAGTAAATTTGTCAGTCTCCGGTGTAAATCAAGTGGAAGTAACTGTCCTAAAATGATGGACAGTACCATTGGAAGTCTTCACAACAGCGACACCAAAACAAGACACTGTGGTATGGACATTTACCACTGTGGAGGTAATCAGAGTTTTGGAAGGTTACAAGGGCAAAAAGACAACATCTCTTTCCCCACAGCAGTACACATGCTCCAGAGCTATCCTGATGTTTCTGTTGAACCAGACTCTGTTCCTTGGAAACGTACATTTGTGATGGACATTACAGTGCAAGCCAGAGGTAAGAACACTGGAATTGTATCCTTCTCCAGCTGCCCTCTCTTTTAAACACGATATTCCACAGACTCTTCGCAGAAGTTATCTATGAATTAGAAAGAAAAAGAAAGGAAGTAATTATTCTTTTTCTGTAATATTTTAAAGAAAGAGTGCAAAATGGTATTATAGAGTGTAACATTTTCCCAGTAGAGGAAAGAAAATATTTTGAAAATTAAAAAGTCGTGAATGAATATTTAACATACATAAACAGAAGTCTATAAAATCTGTAACAGCTGTTTCAGATAAGATGTGTAACAGCCACTTAGTTTTTCACAAGTGTGATAAAGTCTTCTGACAGAAGAAACATAATTCAATGAGTTAGTAAAACTCAACAAAATGACTATTCCATTTAGGTCACAGTGATGTTTTCAAGCACATAAACTTTTCCTGCATTCAAGGGGCAGCTCTTACAAATCAAAATACATTCATAAATACTGCTATGGGAATAAAGGGGGGGTCAAACAAAACCTGAAGTTTATTGAGATTGAAGTTGGCGAATGCTCACTTTTATTTTCCCTTGTGCTAATACCTTTCAAAACTAAAGAGTACAGAAGGGAAAAGCCAGCAAGTGACTCGCATGGCAAAACAGGGAAGAAATAAGTACTGACAGTGATTGAATTATGTTGATCATATCAGGAAAACAGCTATCGTTGGCACAGGAGGCTTGGGACCATCAGCCTGGGACCATCTGGCAGCGATCACTGCATTGCCTGACATCAAGCAGGTAATGTTAACTCCACCATTGAAAGGGAGCTATGAACTATGATCAGAGATACAGCCCCATCAATAGACATCTATTTTCCTGCTTTGCCATAAATGTCAGTGTCCATAGACCCCTCAATTATTCAGTGTTCTGCTGAAGGTTAAAGGCTTAGAACTGATTTTATAAGCCAGTCTTGACACATATTATTTCCCCTGACCACACACACGCATACACAGAAAATGCAGGCTGGGAGTGCCACAGCAGACAAAGATCAGCTGTAATTCCTTTGTGATAATTAGACAAAAAATGAGCAGTCCTTAAGGTGAGGAAAAAGCAACAGACTTTGTTTCTTTGGAGAAGATTCTTTGAAAGCAAAAGGCTAAATATATTCGGCTTTTTCTGGTTGTTGTTTTTCCCATTTTCAAAACCAACATTACAGTTTTATGATGCACAAAATGGAAAACTTTCAAAAATGTCAGGTTTTGAAAAAGATTACTATGAATAATGTATTTCAATACAGCTTTGTCAAACTGTTTTATAGTACATACATTTGTAATTTCTTAACACTGAATTTACTGGGAAGTGACACTACTGTGCTCATGCTGTTCACACTTGTTTACAAATAGAGGCAGTCAGGCTTTGAGCTTCAAATTCAAGTGTCCAGATACTGACGTGACTTGCCTGAAAGCACTGGCAGGAAAAGTGTGCCGTGTTAAAAATTCATAAAGAACACTGCTTTTTATTTCAAGAGTAACAGGAGCAAAAGGTTTTTGCAGTGCCCTGGGAAACAGAAAGTTCAAATATTGTGAAGTTGCAGGAGTAGATCAGAGCATACTATTCACAGTTAAAGCCTACAAGGCAGTTCTTTATAGTGTCTTGGGTGAGACAACTGAAGGAGAACTGAACCTAAGGAGCCAATTTGCTGAGTTTTGTTCAGTCTGTAAATTGAGTAGTTCTTACAGAATCATGAGCTGCAAGAAATGCATATTGAATAATGGAAAACTGTATTTGAATCTGTGTATTTCTAGGTTATCTAAACTTATGTTTCTACAATTCCTCTGAAATATCAAATAGACCCATGAAGAGCTGATACAATAGGTTAGATCTTTCAAAATTCTGAGTCTCACCAATTATTGATCCCATAGTTCGCTACTTTTTCAGGTACCCTCATGTGGAAAGTAGCTGTGTTCAGGTTTCAGGCTAGAAGGAGACAGGTATAGAGGTTTTTTTGAAACTGTTTGCACGCTCAAACTTCCCTTTCAGAAATGCATGCAGTCACTGAGTTAGATCTAAAAGTCTGCTACCTAAGGTGAAACATTTCTTTAGCTTCTTGTCCTCTTTATCCTGAAGTCTATTCTGACTGCTTACAAAACTGCAATGCATCACGTATTTTAAAATATCTTTAAATGAATATTCAGCAAAACAGCATTGTATTTTAGACAGTTTCTGAACCAGATCTTTCTAGGAGACACAAACAACTAGAAACACTTGTCAAATATGTTATTTCATACACTTAATTAATATCTATCAAATGTCTGTCAGATGGCTGACTGAATCCTTAGTAGAGTAAAACCTCAGTGTTTGACAGTAGTCAGATTATGCAAAGGGAGTCCACCTCAAGCTTATGCACACAAATTAGGAAGCGCCAAGACAGGAGCATTATGGGGAAAACTCTTACACGTTTCAGGGGGAAAATCAGCATGACTGGATGACCATCTGAAATGTCAGTATGCTAATGCGTGCAATGTGGGCAACAAAGAGGAGGAATTAGAGGTCTGTGTTTAGCTGCTGGCTATTATCATATTGGGGTCACAGAGACATGGTAGGAAGACTCCCATGACTAAAGTACTACAATGGACAGGTACAGACTCCTTAGGAAGGGCAGGCAGGGAAGGCAAGGAGAGGGAGTTGCCCTTTATGTGAAAGAATAGCTGGCACACACGGGTCTCTGCCTTGGGATGAATGATGAGCCAATCAATGAGCCATCTTTGGGTTAGATGGTAGACAAACATGGGTGATGCTGTCATGGATGTCTCCGACAGGCTACAACAGGAAGAAGCAGATGAACCCTTCTTCTGACAACAGGAGGAAGCATCACATTCACATGTCCTTGTCTTAATGGAACACTTTAATTACCCTGATACCAGCTGGTAGGGCAATACACCAGGCCACAGGCAATCCAGGGAATTTGTGGAGAGCATTGATAATAACTTCCTAACACAGGTCATCAATGATTGGACAAGGATAGGCTCTCTTCTTAATGTGATTATCCACAAATAAGGGAGACCTTGTGGGAGATGAAGTCAGGGAAAGCCTTGGTTGCACCGAGAAGGAGATGATAGAGTTCAGGATCCAAGGAGAAAGGAACAAGGCAAAAAATAGGATCACAGCTCTGGACTTCAGCAGAGCAGACTTTGTCCTGTTCAGGGACCTGCCTGGAAGCGTCCCACAGAAGACAACTGTGGGGAGAAGAGGGGTCCAGGAGAGCTTGTTGTTTTCCAGGGCTTGAATTCAAGCTCAAGAATGGCTTACTCCCCATGATCAGGATAGCAAGCAAACGTGGCAGGAAGCTTGCGTAGATGAACAAGGAACTCTTGACTAAACTGAAATATAAAAAGGAAGTACACATAACATGAAAGGAGGGTCAAGCAGCCCAGGGCAGATGTAGAGACGCTATCCAAGCATGCCAGGATGAGTTTAGGAAAGTTAAAACTC
The DNA here is from genome assembly GCA_028565335.1 of Limnodromus scolopaceus. Classification (NCBI taxonomy): domain Eukaryota; kingdom Metazoa; phylum Chordata; class Aves; order Charadriiformes; family Scolopacidae; genus Limnodromus; species Limnodromus scolopaceus. The sequence continues at coordinate 93,201,564 of JAOXNO010000013.1, read as the reverse complement.
ATCTGGAGTTGGACTAGAAAATCTCCAGAGGTGCCTTCCAACCTCAAACATTCTGTGATCCAGTGATTTTGTGAAATATTCACAGAAATGTCCAGCTCTCCCTAGTATGTCTTTTACAATTCTTTTCTTAGCTCCATTCAGCCTTCTCATTTCTTCTTCATCCTGTCTGTTAGAATGTGTGCTTCCAGGTCATCCAGATCATATAGCTTCCTAAAGCCTCCTATAGGCTCCTGTATGTCTACATGTTAGTTCTTACATGCTGACAGCCAACATCCTTAATACTTGGTGAAATGTCAACACCCTAGTCCTTTCCAGGCTAAAATGAATAGCATAGAGAGGATGTGGGATTCATATGTCATGAGGCTTCTATGAAGTTCACTATCACTTATGAGGAAGCTTCTAGGAAAGAATGTAATTCTGTGATTCATGTAGTTAACTCCCAGTGGCTCAGGCGAAATGCAAGACTTCAGAATTCAATTCTTCCAATCTCAGAACCTTTAGCAGCAGTGGAGAGGAACTTCAACAACTTCCATCCCCCCTCCACTATGGCAGAGCTGCTTGATATTTTCATTGATATTAGATAGCTCTCCAGTATTTTACATCCTCTTTCTTTTTCCTGTGCTTTTCTTTTTTGCAAATTTATAAGGGAAGAAGTTGTGTTTTTTCCCTTATATCCTCTAGCTAGAAAGATAAAGGACTTTTGTATGGCAGACCTTAGGATTAAGGCAACCTTTTTGTCATTCCCCATTGAACACGTCTGATGTTTAACTATTTTTAGTTTATTTGGAAAACTGGACTCTAGACTCAAACTATACTTAAGGGACCTGGTGCAGATTTTCCTAGCTACTGAAGATTTTTGAGCTTATTTTGCAAATGCGTCAGGATAACAAGATAATTGGTTGCTTTGTAAATCCCAAAACGTCCTTGGTTTGATGTAGCGTTCTTTTCTTCCTAGTGACATGCAAACATGCTGGATATGAAAACTGAGCACCCAGAACTAACAAAATGGGCGACCACAAAATATTCTCTTTATGCAAAATCCTATTTCAAATAATTTTGTTTGGATTAAGAAGCAGTCCCCTGGGGCCTCTTCCTACACACCATAGTTCTGTAGTCTTCCATGTAATACAGATTTCCACTTCCAGCAATAGATATGCAAGCATTTTTCTCATCTCTTATTCAAGCCCTTTGTTTCTCACTGCTTAGACTTCTAGTCTCTGCTTTTCACTCTCACCAAAGCAAAAAAAAGATCCAAGATTCCTGTGGCTCTGCTACAGCTGCGTACAGCTACAGCAATGACTATACAAAGTTTTGAAGGTCAAACATCACTTGAGTATAGGTTCAGTGCCTATTAGCTCAGATTTTAATGACATCTTTATTCACCAGGAACATTGTGGAAATTCTCTCTGTTAGACACTGTAACACTATAATAGAAAAAGTTCATATTTTTAAAATTAGCATATGTACAAGTCAAAAGCTTCATCTCAAAAATGCTGCCACAGTAAAGGAAAACTGCCAAATATCTCCCAGTGAGTAAGAAGGTAGGGAGATGCAATTGCATATAAAATGCCTTTTTATTTGTTAAATAAATAAAAATGTGGAGTTAATTCTTGTCAAAATTAGGTGTGTTATCTTTGAAATTTACTCAGTTTAAATCTGATCAGCTTTTTCTACCAGGAAAAGACTTTATCAGGCCAATGCTGAAAGAAACCATTAATCATGTGATGATCATAGTCAGAAGATGCAAAACAGTTTAAATTATATATTCTGCTACATGGCTGTATTTTTGCTCATTTATAGAGTACCACTAAAAAATCTAAATGAAATAATGGTTTATCTAATAAGAAACTATGGGTAGACATAAGATTTATCATAGCCTGAATCATTCTTGATCTAGTCAAAAAAAGCTATGTACTTCATTATTCTGAAAAAAAGCTGCATGCTTTGTAAGAAGTCCTTGATGAATCAATCAATATGTAGACAGGTAGATCCCTATGGCAGAACTGCATGTGAGGAAATGGATAATACTTTCATCTAATAGAGTTTCTGGAAGAAAATATTTTTGTTGAGGTTTATCCTGCGTTTTTCGCCTTATTTGGATTGTTACCAGCAGGTGTCTAGGCGATCACATCCTGTTCTCCTCTTACTCGGCAACAACACAGATTTTTAATTGGAATTTGGATGCTCAGACTTCCAAAACTAGGAGTTCCCTTTTGCTTGAATTCTAACGCATCTTTGCCAAACCTTTGCCTATGACCAAACTTTTACCTTGAATAAATTACTCATTACAAATTATTTGCTCAGTTTCAAGATATTGTTACAATTCCTGAAACTATTAATCAAATTTCTTTGAACTCTTGATTATGCTTGAAAACAAACAAGGATATTTTCTTTAGATTTGCTTCTTCCTTTTATTCTTCTACAGGGTTTTGATATTTGAAATATTTTTCTTTTGTGTTAATGATTGCAGTGAATTTTCATAAAAATTTCATTTATGGTTTACTTAAATTCAGGGACAATTCTGGCTACCTTAATATATACTTTTAACTCTCTAGGGATAAATCCATCCAGAATCATATTCTCATCTGTCTTGCTTCTTCTGTATACGGGATTTTTTAGTGATTTATTTCTTCACTGATTTCCCTTTCCTTTTCATTTTTTCAGATTCTGTCCGATTCCCAATTTTCAACATCTGAAATTGTGTTGAACCTACTCTGGAAATAATTCTTCCCTTGTAAGATATTTCTTTGTGTGCTTTCACTCTACAATCCTTTTTCAGAATAATACTGCAAACAAAGGGGATTATCCCCCCATCTCCAGTTTCCTTGTAATTTGATAATAAAGACAACAGATAATTTATAATCTAAGATATTTCCAATTTCAAATGATTACTAGGTACTGCTTTTGTGGTGTGTACTGATACATCACAATCTTTTGTCTCTAATATCTTTTATGCTTTTATACTTTTTATACTTTTATACCTTTTGTACTCCTTACAAAAAGTCTGACAAATACTTTCATATTTGAGATACTACTTCAGCTTGCTACTCCAGAATAATATCTATTACCTAATAGCTACTGTCCTAACAGAACATATGCTTTCTAGAGAGCAGTTGTGGCAATTTAAAAGTAGTTGCTAAATTGTGTATGCTCCTTTTGTCAGCATGCCCGTATCAATGCATTCAAACCTTGCTCAGTCCTTTCCACACTTTTCATTCTGCAGATCCAAGACACTCCACAATGGGTTCTGATGTAAGAAAACAGTCAAAGCATAATCTAAAATCATCTGTAGTCAGGACAGCACTTAAATACATTTAACCTGGAATCTCTATCTTGTAGACTTCAATAAGAATTAATATGCTGAAGATCCATGTAGAATAGCTTTAGCAGTTACAACTGACTCTATATTGTACATATGTGCTCTTCTACAGACATACCTAAGTACAAAATGTTGTTAAGACAGCAAGTGAAATGATGTGTCTAAAAGACAAGTTTCATCAAAGAGTAAAGAAGAACAAATACAGCATTGCAGCATAATCCCCCTATGTCACTGATCCTGGTACTCCTAACAGCCTGAGTGTACTCCTAGACACTAAAAACACTTGACAAATCAAGTTCAATCAATAAATGACTCCTGCGAGGACCACAGATATTTATTTCCCTCTTGGCTAAATGTTTCTTCTGTTATCATTGATCACATTTGGTACAATGATTGAATTATTGCAAATTCCAGCTGATTAATCTTCTTTGAGTATTCTGCTTCACTGGACCTGTCAGTTACTTTAGTCACTTTTTTTTTGAGTTCAGACAATTCTTGAGTGTTCACTAGCTTTTGAGGATGCTGCTCCTAGGTTGAGTGCAGTGGGAAGCATGATCAAAACGTACCCTTCAGTGTACAAAGTTCAGAAATCTTCCTTTATTCTCAAATGCTCTGTATTTTTTTCACACTTGTGTCTAGAATTACTGTTGTATATGGACGCAAAATGCAAAATTATGGTTTTAGCTTAATAGTTAGAACTGTATGAGTAAAGACTATGTAAATAATTTGGCTAATACCGTACTCCATTACTTTATAAATTGTTCATCAGATTGACTGCCTAAAACACAAAGAACAAAGGAAGAGCTGAGACAAACAGGAAGACATCTGCTGTTCTATTTAAGAAAGAGGTTGTTGCAGGCAACCCCCTGCAAGCTGGACAACTCCTCTTGCTGTTGATTAGATTAATGGTTTCTCAGTAAAGCTCCAAATGGGAATGTCTTGTCATAATGCACTATTCCATGTGCAGTGTTGGTTCAACCCTGGATTCCAGAACACCTTAAAATGAATCAATCTTGCTTTGCAGATAGGAAAAAAAAAATCTAACCTGGTACAATACATTGCACAGTTTCAGCACCTGTCCTGGAGCCACTTATCATGAGCCTTGTCTGTCCACTTCGTCACATGGCTTCAGGACCACAGAATACTGCCACTGAGTGCTCATGTAGTTCATACTCTCAAATAGCATCTAGCCTTGTAAGGACTGTGAAGCTTCCAGAGTAAGATAAAGCCAACATTTGCAATTTTTAGTATAGTAGCAAAGAAACACGTAAAACCATTAAACCATTTAGGAAACAACGAATAAATGCCTCCTGCACCCCTGTTCACTTCCACTTTCCCCACCACCACCACCCCACCCCCACAAAACAAAAGAGACACCATGTGGCAATTTTTCCTCCTACTGACAATGGAATTTCCAACTTTAATCTTCCAGTCCATCACACAGGAGTGTTCAATAAAAACACTTAAGGAAATACGGGTACATCAGACTGTTGCTACTGCTTGAAAAAGTTTTTAATCTATTTGTTGCAGAAATTATATTCCTAAATAAGTTAACAAGATGATGCTATCACATCACCTTGCTGTTGATAAATCTTAACACATTTCTTCTACCTTGTTTTTAGCAGAAAGTCCGTATGTTATAATGCTCTCCTGCCTGTGCTGAGCTGAATGTTTACAGGATGCTACAACTCTACCTGAATCATCAGTTTCCTCCTCTCCTTCAAGGGATTGTAAAAGTCTCTAAACAGTGCAAGAGATGCCTTTTTGATAGAATAGTAAAAATTATCAAAATAATTTTGCTTTTCCTTTGGCCTTGCTTTCTTCGCATTGAGTTTTGTGAATGCATCATTATAAATGTTTCAGCACAAGAGGTTTGCATTGTTTCATTTTTGCACTGCCAGTCACTGTGCCATCATGCCTCTACTTTCTTCCCATCAGTTATTCTTGTCAATTTAAACATACATTTCTTAGGCATGCAAAAATTGCGACAGCAGATTCCACTAGTGATGCTTAAAATTTATCCTTCATCTAGCAACGATGCTAATATGATCACAAATCACCTTAATGAAAGAACAAGGTGTATTCTTATCAAACTTTCAGATATCACAGTTGCAGTCCATTGCCAATATTCAGAAAGACCAAGAATTCTGCAGCAAGGATTGGAAAATATTATTAAACATCTTACTAAGGCAAAGTGCAAAATCACAAATTCTATGGAAAAATTAGAAGAAACTTTTCTACAGATTGGGATTTCACTAACAAAATGAAAAGAGAACTTGACACAACTGTTGATGATAAAGCAAACTAAATGCTGTATAGCCATAAACAATTTAATTCCAGGAGGCAGCAGGTGTGGTATTTTAAGTAAAGAGAAGGAAATATTCATTCTATTGTACAAGTCTTTACTAAGATTTCATTAGAATATCAGACTCACTTTTGATTAGCTATGTTTAGAACAATAATTTCAATGCAAAACCAGCCTACTCAGATGATAAGGGGGTTTAGAGAACAGATCTTACAAGAGACCAGTGAAACAAAAGTTGGAGCAGGATATGATTATTTCCTATAAATACATTTACTTGATAGACAAGGAAAGACAAGGACTGCCAAAACTAAATATGCTTGTACAAGATCAAAAGAATGTAAAAATTAGTCATGGGTATATCATCCCAGTAAATGAAAAGAACATTTCTAACCACTGGAGATTAAGTTCTGGTACGGTTTTTTGAATGATGCAGGGGAGGCCTGGAACATACATTGACTAAAGATGATACTTGAGAACATCTGCTAGACTTCATGTGGTCACCAAAACAAAAGCAAATAATGGTAATATTGATTCATTTCATAACTATAAATATTTTTAATTTTTATATATATATTACACTTGCATACATATGTAATATATATAAAAATATATATGGTTAAACACACATAGATGCACATATATATTCTTGCAAGCCTAATGTTTGAAGTGCTATATATCCTTCACTTAATTAAGTATATTGTTTGTTTTATTTGTACTGAACTGCAGAGACATGTTCACTGAGATTCACTGAGATTTCACTGCTGAAATCTAGAGATTTTTCTTGAACAATTGTAGTGCATTCAATTGAAAAACATTTTAAGTACAGTATCAACTCAAAGACCAGGGTACATTTTCTTGTTCATTAGTAAACATTTATCCTAGCTTTGCTAGATTCCTGTGGACTTATCTTAAGACACAAGCCATCTTGAGCAATTCAGCAGAGCCATTCCACCATTCCAGCCCTTCATTCAGTTAATCAATGAAAATATTTAAGCAGACATAAAACCTCTTCAGATAGATAGCCCATTATCAGCTTCCTTTCATACTAGAATATGACCATTCTTTTCCTTTTTCACTGCTGTCTCTCAACCAATGTTGATCCTTCCTTGTCCATCTCTGTTGTGAATGAAATTTCAAGTGCATACTGTTCTTTGAAACACTAACACAGACATTCCTGGTACATAAATGAAGTTATTTGTAACTCAGTTAGCAATGATCCAACAAACAAAGATAAAATATCAAGAGGAAGAAAAAGATTTTTAATTTTTTTCATCAGTGATACTGGCAATGTTCTGCCATAATGAGCGGTTCGAGAGTCAAGTAATATCCATTTTTACAACAGCTTCATGTATATTTATCTTTTTGTGTGTGTATGTTTGCTTGTTTATCTGTTTAATCAGAGCTATTTTACAGCTATTTGACAGAAAATGTGATTTTTAATTCCCTCACATTAATTGATAATTTTTCACTTTTTCAGTCATTCAAAATATGATTTGCATCAGGTTTGGTTTCCCTGTTTTCTTTTAATGTGAATCTGCATGGCCTGAAAGAGATTTTTTCAAGGCAGAAGAATGTACACCTGTTTAGCTACATTCTGTCACCAGGAGCACATGGCTGAAACAGGAGAAATTTCTCTGCGGACTATAAAAGTCTGCAAGGAAATCTGGAAACCTCAACAGAAATGTGGACCAAACCATGAGGCTGGAGTAACCAGCCTGACTGATATCTAGGTCATAAATATTTGCTTGGTGGCCAAAATATATCAAACTTTCAGCACGCCAATGAGAACCAGAATGAATATGACCCAATATGAATGTGGACCCATGTGTGAGATTCAGGGTCTTGTCCCCTAAAACAAATGTTGTCTGCAGAGAAGCTTAGCACCATCTGCACCAGCATCAGTAAACTAGGCAAGGACCCTTATCTTGAAGAGAAATGTCAACATCAATCTCTGGTGGAAGACTATTACTTGAGTTTTAAATTGTGGGTGTTTCAGAGGGAAACTTTTATCTTTACTCTTCAGTTTAAATAGGTGTTCATACAGGCAAACATAGTTCAAAGATCTTCTAAATTATCTGCATGAGAATCATTTCCTCTGTCAATCACATTTATTTTCCTTAGTACTTATGAAGCTGTAGTCCTGTTAATGTTCTCATTGTTCAAAAAATCTTCTCTGGTAATAGGCGCTGAATTTTCAATTTAAAAAAATGTGAAAAAGATGCACAACTTTTTGTGAAGAATGAGGCGCAGAAACTTACTATTTTACATTAAGGATGTAAGTAGAGCTGTTTGCAAAAAGATGAAAAATGTAAGCCCCAAGAAAGTTCCAGCAGTATCATCTTTTGCGTAAGCACTATTGTGGATTTGCCTCAACTGGGTAGGTATTGCATCATCACAGTGAAGAAATGAGGAATGGCAGGGAGAAGAAAACTTCCATACAACAAAAGAGCCCACATGACAGGAGAGGACAAGGTGTAGCCAGGGATACATATAGCTTCATAAATAACTGGTCACTCACTCTTTGCCTCGGAAGAGGAGGGATGAATAGACAGAAATGAGCCTTTTGATTTTCCTAGTGTGACGTATGAATGTTTTGCTGTTGCTCTGACCAGCAGCAAGGAAGACTGTCAATACCGTCTATGGGGTATATGGTTCACTGTTGTGCTATGGGAAATGGCCACCAAAAATGCAAGAAGCAACTTGAACATGCTGTGTTTGGTTTGGCTGAACTGTAGCAGACACTAAACTAGGTCCTAAGAGAGCTTTAATATACTCCGAACCCAGCATATTTTGATAATAACCTCTCCATTATATTAGTCATTAAGGAAACTTGAAAATACCAGTTCACAAACTAAACAGAATAACTCTTCTCCATTCCAGACTTTTGCTACAATTAGAGTAATTTATTTTGGGGAAAAGCCAGGAAAAGATAGAGGGAGGGGAAGTCTGAAAGAAAGCAGTAACAATTAGATCACTTCTGCCTCTGCTTGCTGGGTGGGTCTTCTGAATGTCAGCCTCATTATTCTGGACATCAACTCCAGGCAGCAGCTCCTAAATGCCGTTCCAAATGGTGGCCTAAATGGCAGTCCCTGTTGTACATTCTTTCTCCAGTAATAGTGGCAGGCTGTTGGGAACTTCTTTTAGTTCATAATAAATTTCAGGAGTGCTAGCTTGAGAACAATGTTTGAGGCTTATGCCAATACAGACTGGCAGATAAATGTTTCGAATCCACAATTTCATTATCGCTTCTGAAAGTCTGTAGGCTGCAAGCCTTGTTCACTGGTGGGTAAGAGCCCAGATATTCTGAGGTGACAAGGACAATTTACATAAAACTTATATAATCTCAGTGTCTCAAGGGCTTTGCATGGCTCTGTTCACCAGGGACTCTAAGCCCCTCACAAACATTAAAGAAAGCATCTTCATTGTGGTTGTATTAAAGAAAGAATCCTTCTGTGAGGTCAGTTGGGATCCAAAACATGGACAAATAAGTGAACAGACAACAAATTTGTGGCAGTGCCAGGAAATCATGTTGTAATTCTCCGTCCACAGCCACAACCACAAGAGTAATCTCCTTGTGCATTTCTGGTAGCAAAAGAGAGGGGAGAAAAAAGACCCTCACAGAAGCCTCTTCATTCTTGTTTGACATGGATTTTATCACACATGGAAACAACCGTTCCATTTTCTCACATAGACTGTAGCAGGCTGTTGAACTAAGCTCCCAACAAAATGCTTATACAACATGTAAAGCTGGGCTGTTTGAAGCGAGAGATTCAGACTTCAGGCCGATTCAAAATGCAGACTGTTTCCTACTAGCAGATGTGCCTCAAGCACTAACAGATCTTCATGCCTTTCTCTCATTTGTTTGGAGGGACAGCCAGTACCTTCAGCCACAGGAGGCTGATCCACAGCTGTAAAAGTAACTTAGCAGAGGGCAAACCCTTCCTCAAGCTACTCTTACAGTTAGTTTTGCTAAAAGGTGACTAGACAGCCACACTGTCTCATGGGCACTTTGTAGCTGCCAGAGCTGCCTCTCCACTGCTCAGCAGTGCCAAAATCCATCCAGTTACACCTCAGTTCTTATGCATGGCCATTACGGTAGGGGAGCTTGCAAGATGAAGGCAGAATATTCAAAGGCATTTCTCCTGATCACTATGCTCCTGTTCAGGGCAGGTTTACCATCTTTTGCCTGGGAGAAGTCAAAGTACGTGGCTAGTTTTGCTCTCTTCTGATCACTTTTTCTTTCCTCCTCTAAACTATTAAATGAAACACATTTGAACAATATAAAAACATCGAAAGAGCATATTTACTTTGTGTTTAGATTTTTATGAAGTCCAACTACCACAGAGAACTGAAAGAGTCCTGGATAGAAGCACATTAATTGAGCCACATTTTCCAATTTGCTTTAGTTGATTCACTTGCCAAGGCAAGGCAAGCCCAAGCCCTAACACTTTCACTCAGTGCCACAATCTTGCTGTCATGCTATGGCTGTGGTAGGGAGGAGCTTGTTGCTGCCCTGCCTGTGTTCTCCACCTCTTCTCACATAAGCTACATGGTAGATAAGTGAGAAAATATTTCCTGTCCTTATCCTCCGTGGACACAGTAGTAAGTTCCAACCCATGTTCAAGGTCTCCCACATTTCTGCAGGGGTGACTACACTCCCCAAATGCTGGTTACAAAGTGGAGGACTCACTGCAGTGAATAGATTCCTTACTTTGCCTCAGAACATGATTTCAGTTTTCTGTGCAGCAATACATTTTCCATGGTGGAATTTTGTTTTAAGGTTTCTCTTGAGAAGCAGTGTAGAATAGAAAAAATTAAATTAGTCTTTCAATATGCAGTGGTTCCAGTAACTAGACCCCCAGGCACATGGTGTGCCTAAATCTGACTAATCTGTGTCTCCTTCCTAGCAATAAGAAGCATCCAGAAGTCAGGAAGCCTTCTGGCTGCTTTGGGCTCCCAGGGCAGGCTTCTTGAATGACTGAATGGCACCTTGACTGGGTCATCTCCATGTGATAATGGTCCTCAACAAATGTAAGTGTGCCTTTGAAGCCACAAGCAGCAGGAAATAAGTGAGTGGTGCATGTGGCTGTGGAGCTGTCTGTATCTATCAACTAATGCCACCTGAATATGGCATTTCTGCAAAAAGGCTGTATTAGGTAAGATGTCAGAATGCAGCTGTGGCACCTTATTAAAAAAAAAAAAGGAAAAGAGAGAGAATTTTCCTCCTGACTGGCCATTTTTTTCCAGTTCAGCACAGGAGTGTTGGCATTAGCCAACAGATTAGCATTGGTAACAGGAAGCCTGGTTTACTGGAGCGGGGAGGGGAGAGGGAAGGCCTGAGCTGTCACCAGTGACTCACCAGGTAAGGAAGTGATTATGGTGCCTTTAATGAAGTCTGTGTACAGCTAAAGCTTCGTTTCTTCTCTTTCCCACATATCCTCCTTGGGCCATGTGGTATCCTTGTAAATGGAGGACATTTCATGTTCTCTAGCACTTACTTGGGAATAGTGCTTCTCCCTGAAAACTATGACTCTGTGAGTCTAGATAATTTAATAATGAAAAAGACAAAATAATATACACGAGCTGTGAGTCACAGCAAATGTAAACACAAAATAATACTCTTAGATATGTAGTCACACACTATTATGGAAACCAAAACACAGGGGGTTTATGGCTGACTGTCTGCTAGTTAGCAAAGGGAACAAAAAAGGTGTGAGATAAAGGGAGTGATACGTGTTCACATTTTTCTCAGTCATTTAAGCAACTAGCTTCCAAAAGAGAAAGCAAGCCTTTTTCAGAAGTGAAAATTTCAGTGAGTTTCAGACCAGAATGAAATTTTACCTGAAAGGTGCCCCTATGCTAAAGGAAGTCAGCATGACTTATCAAATCTGTTTCGCGTATTGCTCTGTATAAGTGCCATTTCAAAAGATTCATTGGCTATGTAGGCTTTTACTATCAGCATATTTATTTCACCTCCTAAATGAAATCCAATTTGAGGCTATTAATATTAATGTGCTGAGATAATTCTGATGATGAATTAATAAAACACTTGGCCTCTCAATATGCTGTTTGCTCTTACCATTTAATGATGCTCTTAACTGGAAAAAGGAAGAGATAGAGCAGACTCCAGCAGGAGCCTGAAAATTAGAAACCACTTCATTGTTTTTAGCTTGCCGCTTTAATGACAATCGATGGCATTGATTTCGGACTAGAAAAGTATTTAATAAATCTTTACCATGTGCTACAATCCTTATTTAGATTCCTTAAGCATAATCTGTATGTAACACCTGCTTAGAGTACTTCAACAGCTTGATGAGAATGACTTAAAAATATTTCATGCATTTCTGTAAAGTTTGTTTGAGATTTGACCCTATTGTGTTTGTCGTAAATATTGTTCTTTTTTACAAAACAATTCTGCCACTGAAAGCACAGCTGTACCTTAGAAAAATCAGATGGCATCAACAGTCTCATTCCTTTACAAGAGGAATTTCAGTTCACTGGACATTTTAGTTCAGATAAGGCTAATTCACCTGCCTTATTATGCTAGAATAGATTTCCGTTTGAAGAACTGAACTCAGTTAACGTACATGATTTTTACATTAGTCTTCACAGTTAGCATACAATCCTAATAGAAAAAAAAATATCTAAATAATAATAGGATATTTCCACAGACAGCTAATGGAAAAACATATGTGTAGACATCTATAGTGTCATATTCATAATTGATATAGTTTTTTATTATTGATATAAGAGAATGCAGAATATATTTCATTCTAAGCTCTCAAATACATATAATTTATTATGGTTAAAACATAGAATCTTAATGCTAGTCATTTTTAATTTTCATCTAAGAAAGAATGAATATATTCTAGCACTGTGCTGCCAACAATTATAATTTCATCTAAGATTTCAGTCCCGGAAAGCCTGTCAAAATCATGGCTAGCAGAACACATCTAATTTTCAAAATATGAGGTGAACTTTAAAAATTCTGGCAGGACAGCAAACATGAAAGTGCATTCTCAACACACTTCATGTATAAGCCTGGAGTTTTCACTCAAGCCAAATTGCCTCTCTTTGAAATTGGTCAGATCTTCAGATGATATAAACTGTTTTACTATACCTGCAGTGGTAGTAGTATGCAAAAATATCAGGAGACAAAGAAGCAAAAACTCTAGCATATTATTGCTGAGATTAATAATATTATTAATAATTATGTTTCTCAAACAGAAAAGCTAAATAATTTACTACATTCAAACTGTTTCTTCAGAGAGAAAACAAAGAAAAAAAATTTACTGTTGTTTTTCATTAAGTTATGAAGCACTCAATGTGGTAAGAGCCCTGTATGCATCTAGAGAAAGTTCTCTGATATGGAAGAGAAATGTCTATCATTTCTAAAATTATGCTAATTAAGAGTCAGATTTTCATTTTTATCATTTGTGACAGGATAACAGCAAGTTGGTTTAGGTGTTAGGGAGATGAATGTTGTCACAGAGTACGAATTGTGTGTCAGCTCTGTTCGATGCTGCTTCTTTTGAGAAGACATGGAAGGGAAACATATACTGTGAATCATAATGCAATCTGCACTTCATAAAATTTGCCCTCTACAGCCATGTCTGAACACAAACTAAGTAATGCAGGTCAAGAGTCACTGCATCACCACATTAAAAAACCAATCAGGGAACACCTATTTGTTTAGACTATTTCCATCTGTCCCCTACCTCTCAGAAAGTTTAATTTCTCACAGAGTTTCTAACAACCTAAAAAGACAGACCAAATGATAACCTGTACTAGTAAACACGAGGTTTATTTATTTATATAACAGTACGAAGGTTTAGAATTTTCATCTCTAAGCACATTGCAAAGACAATGTTCCTTCAGCAGTTGCCATATTATTTCTTTAGAACTAATATTAATTATCAAATATATCTTATAGCTTCCATGAGACATAATGTAGTGGTCATTACTCTTAACTTCCTTCCTTGGAAATGATCTGAGCCTTTTCTTTCTGCAAAACAGTATCCTTTCTCCTGTTTAGATATACCCAGTTGCCAATACACTCTTGTTATTTCTGTCCTCAGGCTGGCATACAAGATCTTCAGTTACAAATTCTTGATTCACACTACATATGAAGAATGAATTTCAAACATGGTGTTACTCCTGACTTTCTCTTCCATATACTCTTGATTGAAAATTACAAGTTTGTAGAAGTTGTGTAGGTTTGTATACTTCTTCCCAGAATCTCAACTTTGGACTGAAAACTATAATTAAGAGAAATTAAACAGAACCCACATAACCGCTACCAATTCATTCCAAAACAACCAAAGTTAGCTAATTGGGTCACCACTCTAACCATCAATAGGATTCTCATGTTACAGTTGTTGGAATGATAGTAGTGGCTACATCTTTGGTATTATATAGGAATTTAGATTATTCTAAATAAAGACCTAATTTTCTTAATTATGTATATGATAGAAGGTAAGGCTTTCAAAATACACTCAGTGCTTTGAAAATTACATTGCCCACATGTCTTTGGCCACCATTCTGATGATCATGACCCTAAGGAGACTTTCATGTGTGCTTGATTTCATGCAGTTCAAAAAGTCCTGTAAAAATCAGAGTGGCTACTCCGTTGCCTGTAAATTGTTCAGAACTGAAGTCATAATATATAAAACATCTGACTTCGGTAAGTGATCTGTTATGCCTAAATGCCCCTCAATGCTGTGTATGACAATATTATTTCTAGGAAGCGTACCTACATTCAGTCACTCTTGGAATGTTTGGATGACCATGCTTTGTGTGAAAGTTCTGACCTCTGACAGAAAAAGGAAATAAACAAGAAGAATCTGAACACCTTTAATATGAAGATGTTTTAGGAAAGTGTTTTAAGAGGCTGCTTTATTCTCTTCTTTCTATCATAAAATGTTACACTTTTCAAAATCAGTTAATTTGGTGAACAAAAATTGATTTAAAAATATTAAAATGCATTTGAAAATGCCAGGCAGCTTTTCTAAATACTGTTCAATGAGAAGAAGATAAAATGTTCTTGTATTTCATCTGCAATATATTTTCTTAAGCATCTCCAGTGATGCTTCATAATTAGATAACCTAGGGCTAGACACCGGGAGTTTCTAAGTGTTGAGTACCTTAAACTTTTGATAAAGCAAGAGCTGCGAGTACTCAGTGCCTCAAAGGATGGGTCCGTGTTTATATAACAATGCCTGAGAATCAGTTTTTGTCTTGTTTTTCTTAGACATAATTTGATGTTTTACAATAAAAAAAAGTGTAAGCACACCCCAGCATATCACTTTTATCACTGGTGTGTATAAAACACTTCCCCTACGCTTTTAAGGTGATGAAAAGGACAACTAGCTGGTGTCTAAATCAGGAGAGCTTGATATGATGTCAAAGCCTTTGGCTAAACATAGATTGACTTAATTCTTTCAATAATGAACTTTGGTCCAGAGCATTTAACAACCACAAGAGGAGAAACCCAATATAAAAGAGAAAATCTCCTCATTCAGGTTATCTTGACGCTGCTGCAGGCAAAACATAGAAATATTTTTTTTAATCGAGATTCTCTGCAGCAGCCCGTTCCAAATGCCAGTATCCATCACTGATGACTGGATCAATAGCTCTGTTTTGGCCCCAGTCTCCTACGAGAGATGGCATGCCATCAGTGACAGACAAATATCACAGTTAAGCAAAGTATCCAGCCAGACCTAGTAACATTTTTATTGATTTTTGTTGTGCAAATAATGTCTTTTTGGGCTGAATAAATGGCTTTGAGCCAAACAGTCATTGTTTATGATTCCAAAATGCAATAAAGGGACAGGAAATATATTATAGCCTATGTCTCAAGGCACACAACATAATCATCCTTTGGTGGTGAAAAACTATCCAGCTGAAACCATGAGTGCATATTTATCCATGCTTAAAGGTACCTGTAGGACTTGCAAATCTTACACAAAATGTCCTGTTAGGAAACAGATGGTATTGCCCTTTAACCTATTGAATAACTACTAGAAAACCAAGCAAAAAATAAGCACTATATTTCTTCAATCAATACAAAGAACGCACTTTATTATTTTCCCTTCAAATGAAATATCAAACTTGCCAAAATGGCATTAGGATGCTTTGAAAAAAGGATGAAACAGAAGGAACCCTGACAGTTTTTCAAATGCTACAAGATTATATTAGTAGTTTAGCAACAAAATTGGGTTTGTCTTCTCTTCTTTTTTTCAGGAATTACTAAAACACATTTTGTATACTTTTTAAAAGGATCATACTATTTATCTTTCTTTTAAAAAAATATTTCTTTTATACTAATATAATTATTATTTAATCCCTTAAGCTAGAAATATAAAGAAAAATATCTGTGTATGGTTATATCTGCACACTAAACCCCAAACCATTTCTATTGGATATGTGTCTAATATATCCAGTAGATTTAATGAGAAATCTCTCTTAGGCTCAGCAAGTGTGCAGTGGCCAGACTTTGTAGACATGCCAGTTTCCAACTAATATTCTCTTTCAACTATATTGTTAAGTCACAAGCACAAATTATCAGCAGTGAAGGTCTGAGGAAAGAAATATTCTTATAGCTGCCACACTATCTACAATGAAATATTTTAACACGTTTGTTGCTGCTGTTTCCAGTTAACTAGAAATAAGCTGTATTAGTTGGCATTATTTCAAAGCTGGTGAAACTATTTTGCCCTCATTGCACAGCCCTGTGTTTTCATGGAAAATATCAATAATTCAAACACCTATCAGAAAAATTCAGGTGTATTTATCCTTACCCCAGAAGAGTCCATTCATCTGTAGGAAAATGTTACAGTAATCAAGTGCCAGCTTAAATCTTGTCTCTCTCCTACATCTTTAACATCTTTTATTAACTCTCTCATGACAGCTCTAACTATACTTTTGAAGGCTTTTGGAGTGCAAGACAAAGGCTGATCATAAGAAACAATACACAAAATCAGATTTATTTGTGACATTTTGAAAACTAAATTGCAGAAAATAGGGTGGAAGTCGATAGGAAGCTTTAAGAGGAAACATGGCTTTATTAGTCTACATTTCTTAATGGCTTTATTATTTCTGCTGTTTAACAAAAGCTCTGATTCTCTTCCCAGTAAACCAATTGCAATTTTTTTATATTCTTCATCAGAAGTAGGTATTACCTTTGAATTGCATAATATCATTCCAGTAAGTCTTCCAATCATACATCTTTACTGTATGTCTTTTTACTGAGTTATTCAAATGTAATCAGCATGTCACTGAATGCTTGCAAAAGTTTTTAGGGGATTTAAACTTTTTTTTTTTTTAAATGAAAATTCTCAAAGTCTCAACCCTGGAAAGACTACACCTGTGATCAGAAAGCATATGTGAAGACAGCTTCTCTGAGACAGGACATCTCATGAACCCAAAGTGACTCCAATGTCTAAAGGTTCGTGAAGGTAAGATATGAAAAGGGAGAATACAGATAAAATGAGATTGACTTTTGACATATCACATATCATACAGGATGCCCATAGATGGCTTCAGCCTGCAGATCCTGAGCAGATGATGGTGTCTGTGTTCTTTAGGGCTGAACTGGGCAGGACTTCAGGCACACTGTTGCTTTGTATTTTCAACTGTCATCCATCCTGAGAAATATGTTTACTTATTTGGGAGCCCAGTTTTTAACCCAGCTCCCAATTTTAACCCAGAAATCTGGTACCTAATGTGAGGTATTTTGATTTCTCTCTTTAGGTGTTAAAAAGTTTTATTGGGTTTCGCCAAAAGTATAAGATTTGTTTGGGCTGAAATCAAACTAGGAGTCAGGTGGAAGTAATTGGACCTGCGTATCGTACTGAAAACACATATCCTCTTTTGCTTTTCTAAGTTCAGAGGGTTTCGGGGCACTTTATTTGAAATTTTAAATTCATTGTAAATTGGAAACATTAAACTATGGAATATGAGGCTATTGGCAAACATTTCAGTGTGTAATCAGCCAGGTTACCAGCTCCTTGGAGTAGGTAGCCCCCCGTAAACTCAGACACATAGTGGAACATTCCCGAGCCGGAGGAGTAGGCCTAAGTAAAACCCGAGCTGGGTATTAAGAGATCTATAACTGCTCCTCCTGCAGACCTCAGGAACATATGTTCACATGCTTGACACAAACCGTCTGTGCCAATAAAACCAGGGCCATTGTCATGCTAAGGAAATTCAACCCTCCCTGCAGACTAAGCCCCGTCTATGTCAGTTGGTCAGGCACGTCTTCTCCTGGGGGAGCTGAATCCTGCCAACTGAGTACATGGTTTCGGGAGGGCAAATAAATATGCTGTAACTGGATAGCATGTGAAATCTTCCTGCAAAGAGTAGTCACCTGGGTGTTATGAACTGTGAAGTAAAGATACTAGAATGAATATTGTTAGAGCATGAAATCACCTTCACTGATGAGGCTAAAAATAATGGAATAAAAATGGTTTGGTCATAATCCTCTTATTACAGATCCTGTTTTCTCTTTAGGTAAGAACCCCTCCACCCATTGCTGTCACTTCAAAAGCACAATTTAAAGTATTTTTTTTTTATAGCAAACACAGCAAGGTAAAAACATGCTTTACTAACTGGCTTTTAAAGACAATGACAGCTGTGGCCAGACTGATCTAATCACCCCACTGGCAATATTTTTATAGCAGTTAGAGTAATGGTAAGGCAGAGGCTTTCACACTTGCATTTACCTAACTGTTTTCATTCCAGCTCCTTCTCTGATGATAGCATATTTCCTATTTATTTTGTAGATGAAATTTTCCACACGTAGTCTCTATCAACCGGTAAGTTACTCAAAGTGCTTTATTGACACTTGGAGATGTGTGAATTACAGCTTTGTATTGGACTTTGCTTCTTGGATAAAGAGAAAGGCTGATGGGGAGTAAGGGTAGGCTTGGGAACATGCAAACACGAGGTCTGTTCAGATGCACTTAACAAGCACAGTCCTGGATATGGAACAGCTAAGATTTGCATGAGACAGGCTTCCTGGAAGAAACAGGGTGAGCCAGTGGACAGGCCCCTAACAAAGCAGTCCAGATGTCTTGTGATCTATCTCTAGTTTTCTCTAGGTTGCCATGTGATCTTGGGAAAGCCGCTTCCCCTCTGGGCCTTAATTTCACAGTCTGTAGATGCTTAGAGGGACACCTAACCTACAATGTCTTTTCAGATCTTTCTGAAATGCCCATTTCCAGCAACTACAATCCCTGCAAAGCGTTAGCTGACTAATAATAGCGAGTTTAAGACAGAACAAAGGGTTGTCTATTATATGCTTGAGAGGCAAATCTTCAGCTTGATCACTTTGTATGAGCTCTGATTTTCCCTTATCAGCAATATCTGTTTACTTTGTTTGAGTACACAGAGTACATTTGGTACAGGAATTATTCTTACTCTCCTAAATATTAACAGCAGATTTTAAAAGACCGTACTAGGAAGAGGAGGAAAGTGATATTTCTGCCTTATGTAGAGTGTGATTTTTTTCCTCAGATCTTCTGAATAAGTTTTTCTGTAAAAAAAAAAACAACCAGAGATAGGCAGTATTTAAGCCTAAACAATCTGCATCAGTTTTTATTAAAAGCAACAATCTCTATAAGCCACCATAGGCTAAAACAGCGTAGCTCATGACTGAACCTCCACTATTGCCTCTGTAGCATAATAAAGATGTGATTACAGTATATGTAACCATATATAAGCAACCATATTCACAGTGAACATCACAGGCACAGGTCACAAACCAGAGCTAGAGAAATGAGGTAGCAGCAGCATTAGCAATTAGCACACAGCTTCTGCAAAAAGTCCCCAAGAATATCACTGGCTTACTAGAGTGCAATAACCATTGTGTGTCTTCAGTGATATAACAGATACACTAGACAAACTTGTTTTGCTGGGGTGAATAAGTCCAATACGAGTTACAGGTTCATAGCCTGTAAACTGCATGGTTTCTCCAAGGCTTAGGAGATTTCAGACACTTTTATAGGTTGGTTGAGGAAATCCTGATCTTTATGGGGAAACCATCTCAATGACTTTGGGTTTCTTCTGATACTCATGCTCAGGGAAGGAGACTTAATTAGATCAGTGATACACACACATTCTTGTGTATGAGGGAGAGTTTCATCTCCACACTTCCTAACTATTTAAGCCATGCTGAAGTACTCAGTCATTTGATCTCAGTATCATCTGGGGACCAGCTGTCCTGCCAGCTCTCCCACTCCCCATGTGGTCTCTGCACCCCATATGTTTCCGGCCCTTTTTCCCACATGCCTTGATCTCCCTGTATCTACCAGATACCCAGATCCCAGATCCCTTACTTACCTTACAAGTTATCTGGGCATGGTACAAATGGTGGTTCCACCTCCATTTTTTCCTTAGCAGGTATCTGGCCAAGGTTAGTCCCAGTTTGCCATGGTGTTACGTCAAAAGTAGCATTTCTGGAAAGTTCCTGTGTTGCTGAGTAAAATAAATCAAAAGAAAAAGTGCAAAAGATGAAAAAACCTCAGATGATAGAGGAGCTTTGATGATCCTGATAATGTACTTATTGCCTGGAAAAAGATAGGGAAAGATATGGTCTCTGAGGACTGGTGACTGTATTTCCAAAAATCAAAATTCTGCCAAGATACGAAGGTTGGTCACCAGACAGAATGAGTCCTTTACCTCTTTCTATCTGCTTTTCATCAGTGATGTTGAGGCCTCTGTAAGTTTTACAACCACTCTCTGCTGTTAGAATCCAGCTTCATTATAAGCTTAATATTATACTATATAATCCAACATAATCTTGTATCTGATTCTATCCATATGACTTTAAATTCACTTCTCTATCCTACCATTGTTTTTCAAAGGTTCTATGAACATTTAAGCTTTATCTAGTAATGTAAACTAAAATATGTTGTACTCTTTCTGAACACTTATATTGTGTTATATTTTATATATTGCATTTTGTACATCCTGCAATCAAGCATGAGTACGCAAAATAAAATGTCTTCACTGTCAGCCAACTTTAAAATATCACTTTGACTTGATTATGATCAAGGTAGAAACAAAGGGTATGCTACATAGTCATCATCTGAGCTCTGAATAGCACGTCTTGAGAACTAGATACAATACTGTTTTGCCAGGGTAACACTCCGCTAGCTTCTCAGCAGAACTGTTTACCAGAGAAGAATATTTTCAATATTCAATATTCAATACACATGGAATTACAAGTTATCTCTGCACAGTCCTTTTTTCATTTGCAGGTAGATATATTCTTCTCTCCTTACATCAGACTAATGCTAATGCATAACCACACCTTTCAACCTGGAATTTTGCCTTGGGTTGAGAAAGTTGTAGCAACCTTGGTAATGCAGCCACCTTCACAAGTGAGATGTTTAAAACAATTAATCACTGGAGACAGTATCTGCAAAATGTTCCCTGCACCATGCAACTCCACCATTCAGGATTAGACCCTGAGACAACAAAGCATGAAGCAGATGCATAATTTCAAGCATGAGAGAAGTCCCATTTTCTTCAATGAACTTGTGCCTGAAATTTTTTCCAGATCAAAACTTGCACCCTCACATCAGCAACTAAAGTGGAGTCAGGCTAAAAATCTAGGGATGAAACTGAGGATAGGGAGTGGTTGTGCAAATTTGATGAGGCTGTCAGGATATGAGGATAGTCAAGCATTGCAACAGGTTGCCCAAAGAGTTTGACTAGTCTCCATCTATGAAGGATTTCAAGACCAGAGTGGATAAAGCCTTGAGAAACCTGGTCTGACCTTGTAGCTTACCCTGCTTTGATCAAGAGATTGGACTGTAGAGTTCCTGAGGACCTTTAGAACCTTACAACAAATTATTCTATGACTTTATGAATGTAAGGATACAAAAATCAAAACCTTGAATTGCATCAATGTTTCTGTGGTCTTACTTCTCATATACCATCACCATAATTTGCAAAATATGTGAAATCGTGACACTGATGACATAGACCTGAGATATTATCAAAGTTTTGTCCCCAACTTCTGCTATTTATTGCCTGATGGTTGTCTCTCTTCTACCTCATGACTATTGAAGACCCTTGTTGATAAGCATAATGTTTTCAAAAGCACAAGTTAACTGGAAGAGAGGATCAGTGTTTGTAGTCCCTGATGATGATCTCATCAGTATAACAAAGGGACACAACAACAACAACGTGATCTTCATGTTATATTAGACATTTGGGAACAAACAAAAGTTGTCTAAAGATATTTCAGCAGCATATAGCTGGACAAGAAGGTGAAGGGTTTTTCTAAATGGGTGTCTCTGACCATGTTCATCTGCTTACATAAATACTGAGAGGCAATGCTTGTTCATACAGCAAAATATTTCTCTAGTTCTTTTGTTTCTTGACTGTAGCATAAGTGAAATGACAGAGAGTATAATTTTGCAGAACAGAAAAGGACTTCAGCACTGAGAGAGACTTGAAAAAAATTTAAAAACACTTTACAAAACTATTGCAATGATATTGTCATAGTAACCTATTCCTCCTGGACTGTGATTATAGGAATCAGGGAGTGAGCAAAGCAGTCATGAGGATTTTTCTGGGTTATCTGGCTTTGAAAGGATCATGTTCAAACCCTGAAAAGATAAAAGAGAGACTATACAGAATGTAAGCTGGACCGTTAAACATTTCCATATGACAAACTCCTCTCCTGAGATCTGACCTGCCTGTAGATTCCCCAGTTTGCAGATCTAAAGGAACCAGGCCCACCCGCCCTTGCTCTAAAGAGAAGAAGCTGGATGTGTCTAGCTTTTGAAAACCACTTTAAAATTCTCGCCAGAAAATACCTCAATAAAAGAGGAAGAGATATCCATAAAACATTCAAAAGAAAATCCCATGAACCAGGATTTTTAGAAAATAACTCATCTAAAAATAATTGTAGGAACAATATCCCATGTAGGCATTTCTGAAATAAATAGTTGAACTCTGTAGAAGACATTTCTTTTTCCTATAGATTACTGGTAAATTATGTCCTTAGGCAGCAATCCTGACGTTTATGCACATGCATAACTCCAAGCACATGGCTAGTTTCATAAACCACAATGGAACTATCTGCATTCTTAAAGTTAAACACATGTATAAGCATTTGCAGAATTGAGATCCGTAATCCTAAATCAAAACTTTATCTGCCAGCAATAATTATGCTAGTGGGGCAGAAAACTGGGGGCACAAGTAATGTTTCTCCTTCATCAAAAAACTGTTTCTCAACTATACTTCTAGCATCTCCACAAATAGTAGATCCTGATCTCACCTTCCATCCCTGCAGCAAGGCAGGGCCTTAGGTAAGTCACAGGAAAATCTGCGTTTCTGCTGGCTTTCAGGACAGTTCTAGCTGCACACCTACCTACAGCGGTTTGTGACTGAGCACATGCTCCAGCTGCCATTAACAGAGCTGTTCCTGACACATTGTCACGTGGCTGATGTCACGCAAATAATGTAGCTCAAGGTCATTCCAGAAAGCTCATGACATCATCTATCACAAGACTAGGTGTGATTTGCAGGCAGCCTGAAATCAGTCTGCTCTTCGAACAGAAGCTACAGGTATCACCCCTACAGGAGAAAATATCAGCACTGTTAGAATGCATTACTGAATAGCAAATATTCAATGAAACACCAGAATTCTAGAAACAAAACTATCAAAATAATATTTTTTATCGATTTCAAAGTCAAATCAGGCACTCAAGTTAATATTGAGTGAGTAGCCATCATATAAATACAGATATAAAATCCTTCTTAACATTAGTGGGAGTCAAGTTGAAATCCACCCATTAGCTTCTGACACCCAAAATACAAGGGTGCATGTGTCTTAAGAAAGCCTGCCACTTAACTATTTAAAGTGTATTCTTAGCAAATGAAGAACAGCTTCTCTGGCAAGTTTCCCATGTGGATTCCCATTAACTATTGTAAACCCACTCAAAAGGCTCATTTCTCATCACAAATTTCCTCTTAGTTAAAAATAATAATATTATCAACCATCTATGTCATCATGTCCAGTGATTAAAAAAAGCTATTTTGACCATTCTGATCAGATAGTGGTTTGTGAAATGTTAATTGGCAATGGTCTGTCCTGTGTTTGGGAAAACTGATGCTTGCTGAAGAGCTAGCCGTAGGTTGTCTCTTACCTTAGCTTGATACCAAAGGTCCTCGCTGACAGACAGCCTCACTCAAATGCCTATCTAGCTCAAGAAACTCCTCTGTGTAGAGCAATCAACCTGAGGTTCTAAAAACCTTCTTTCTCTTGCCATGTATATATGGCAAGAGAAATATATACTCTTATATTTGTATAATATAAAAGTATATTTTATATACTTGCTGATAAACATATTGTTTTTGCCAATTATTCTTAGCAGACCCGCAAGCCTCCTCCCTGCTGCACAACCCTCAGGAACCTCTCAGCAGTAAGCTGCGCATAGCACAATCAGGGGCCAGCCATCTGACAGCCCAGGGGTGTTTCACTTCAGGGATCCTAAATCAGGATTTTTTCACAACTGCAAGTATCAATAGCAGCTGTAACCGTTATATGAACTACAGAAGTTAGGAAGCCTGGTTTCTTGTGACTTTTGTGGTTGAATTGCTCCATGTCTAATGGATTAATGTCTCCATAACACATTTCCACGTGGATCTTCTGATTCTAATATTAGAAATCATGGTATATCTTTCATTTCTGCAGGCCCTTCTCCATTCAGCCACCTCAAAGCCTGCGGAATATTCTTATTTTTTGGAATCTGTATTCTTGTACCAAACTTGCTAGAAATTTGCTAGCGATTTCAAAAGGCATTAGATGGATGTTCAGATCCCCTGACTTTATAAAACATATTTCTTCAGGAAACTGGTCTGATAAATCTGCTAGATTTTTGTATTACTAAAAAATCACTGTGAATAGTAGACCTCACCTTCACAGGCCCATGTATCGTTGCCGTGTGTTTTGACAAGTCGTTTGAGTACAGCTTGTTTAGATCTGTTTAACTAATTGGATTTAACAACTATTAATAAATTGCTAACTTACAATTTCCTCTAGTAGCCATCTCAGCCATCTTTCAAAGATCTTTATATTTTTTATGTAAAGATGAGTTCTTCCTATTTATGGGTTTCATGCTCTCAGAAATGAGCAAGAATCTATAGACAATAGACAATATCAGAGGAGTATGAAATACATGCATCAAATTATTAGTTAAAGAATGACACTTCTTTTGCTCCCACAATAGCCTGCAGAGAAAAAGATGTTCAAAACTTTCAGCCTTTCAAGACTGACTGAGAGTTTGAGGCATGAAGTGCAGAATATAGTTTATTAGGTAGCAAATTCAGGGCTTTGAAATTTTGTGGAGGTGGAGATAAGTCTTAGAAATTATATCTATAAACTGAGGGGACAGTTGCAGAAAATAAAGATAAAGTCAACTGAAGCAAAAACTCTGCTATAATTATGGGAAGAATGAAGAGTTATTGCAACTGAAAATCTATATATCTATATATCAGTGTATTAGAGATCACTTTGCTGTGAGTAAGAAATAAAGCTGGTTTTAAATACTAGAACACAACTTTACCAAATTCTTTCACTAATAACACACTTTTTGCTAAGAGTTTTTACACATTTTTAATTATTTTCATTACATATGGAAAGTTGTTAATTTTTAACATGTATATCTTTGGCTGTGAGTGCACAAATTAGCTGTGAATATGCACAATTACAAAATGATCAGGCTCAAGAGCTCTTTTGGGAGAGAAGTTGGAAGAAAAATGGACTTGTATTCTTTCTTCTCCAGTCTTCCTTGCTTTTGCCTGATTTTTAATGCTATTTACCCTCCTCTCAAAAGCAGTTGTCCTCAGCTAGCCTTTGTGCTTGTTCTTTGTCTTCCAACTTTTTGTTACATGGGTGTTTCTTACTTGCAGCTACACACATCCTTTCCCCCTTGATGGTCACATTGTTCACATACTGATGTAAAATGTTTATACATTGTGTCTGGCTATGCCGTCACTTCTGGCAGCATTTTGCAAAATATTTGTATACTGTTGTTTAAACTATTTTAATATGGTTATATCTAACTACCCAGTATTAATTATATACTGATTAATACAGCTATAATTTCTAAGTGTCACAGATCTCTGCTTTGCCTTCAGAGTCCATTTTACAAGAGGAGACTGAAATAACTTTGGCAGACAACCTTATAAAAATAAGACATTGAAGGGTTTCCTGTTGATGATGGCCATGAGATTCTGGAACATCCTTTCTACAGAGGAAATTTGCAGAGGGAAGGGAGCGGGGAAGAGAAAAAGAAACCTTGTAATTTTTAGAATTTTTAGGTGGACTTGATCAGTTTGTTCTATTTTTGAAAGGAGCAATATGTTGTGATTTCTGCAATGACGGACAACCAGGTATGATGACTCAGTTCAAGTTCTATGATCTTGTGTTCTCCTTCCATATGTTGGATGATGATTAAGTCACCCAAGGGAGGAGAGAATTAATAGTCCATGCAAATAGGAACTACTACAGTGATCTGCTATTATGCACATCCGACACAGAATAAGGTTCTTCTGGACCCCTTTGTGACTAAGCTATTCACAACCTGCTCCTGCTTTTGTGAGGAAGCAATAAGCATTTAATGAGTAACTTCAGGCTCTGCAGCCTTAAACAGGAATTGCACTCTTCCTCTCGGGATTTGGCCCAGGATTTTCATTTCTATCCTATCAGCCCCAGAACTGAGACTACTATATGACCATTTTGGAAGTTTTATCTATTTGGTCAAATTAGGATGACAGTTCAATATTTCTAAAAAAGGGAATATTGAGCAACCCAATAGGAAAATAGAATTCATCCTCTATCTTTCAGTTCTTAATATTGCAGTAGGAAACTGGAAAACACGGTACTCACTTTATACCTTACCAGCAGCTACTCAGTCAAAGCAGAATTCATAGTAGATAGAGACAAATCATCTGATGGCAGAGGTTAAAAGAAACCTGTTACTATGACAACAGATAGGGTCAGATAACAAAATGAACAGACACTTTTGATCTTCAAAAAATTCTTTTTCCTTTGCTCTCTCCTCTGTTATCTGGACCACTCCATCAAACACCTAGCAGATAACAGAGTTGAAAACCCAATCGACCTTCAAGGAAGACCAGACAAGTTGGAAAGTCTATGGAAAGGTTACTATTACAGTGGAAATGCTTATGACTATTTGTGTGCGGGGGTGTGTATGTGTGTATATGTGCATGTGTGTATTTTACCAAAGTAACAGAATACTGTTCAAAAGGATTTACAAAAGCCACTAACATTGTGATGTTGAGGCTTTTTTTTTTTTTTTAATAATGCCACTCAAGAAAACGAAACATAATATAATGTGATCTGAAATCATCTGCTACATAGTCACATTGTACAGTTAGCATGTTGTGTGCTAAAAATAAATAAATTATTTATGCCCTCTTGGATTTTGGAGCAGTAATTTATTGTGTATGCCTTACCACTAAATGCTTCTTCACCCATGCTACAAAAGCTGGAAAAATACCTCTGAATTCCAGGCCCTAAAAAATATTATTGTGTCATATTTTAGTATTTTTTTACAGTATTTCAGAGATTTGTATACTGATAAAAAGCAGTATGTTACACACTGATGAGTTGGAAAGAAAAACAAAGCACTGTGTTACCACACTTTACAGCTGAAATGACAAAAGAGCAAAGACAAAAAAAAGCAAAACTACATTAACTACAGGAAAATCCTTCCTTGCCACCTGAGGCTACTGAAAAATCAAGTTTTCAGTATACATGTTAAAAGGTCTGTGTAGGGAATGACACTTTCTACATGTAGTAGTTCTGCTGTCCTAAAGGTGTGTTTCAACCCAGCTGGGCTAGGTAGGTGAATCTGTTTTGGACCAGGAGTCGTACTGCAACATTATTTTCCAGTCCTCTTCCATATGGTACTGGCATTGAATGGTTAGGTGAGACAGTGACTATTCCAGACATTTTGTCAGTTTAAGCTAGGTATGGAAGATCTTCAGTGTTGCTTGTCCGTGGTCAGGAATCTCTCCTGGTGACTCTGACATATATTCATAGAGTCATAGAATCATAGAATTGCCTAGGTTGGAAGGGACCTTTCAGATCATTTAGTCCAATCATCAAGCTAACACTGACAAAAACGATCACTAAAACATATCACTAAGCACCACGTGTACCCATCTTTTAAATACCTCCAGGGATGGTGACTCAACCACTTCCCTGGGCAACCTGTTCCAATGCTTGATAACCCTTTAAGTGTAAAAATTTTTCTTGATATCTAATCTAAACCTCCCCTCATCCATGATACTTGTGTAGTATATTACATTTACTACGTGCATCAGAGGAAATATGTATTCTGCACAAAAGCAAAAGTTGTGTGAAAAATTCACAGGAACTCTTGCCCTGATTTCTCTGAGTTTTCCACAAAACAAACTAATTTAATGGTAAAAATACCAGTCATCAAAAAAAGGGTGACAAGGTGTGATACTGTTACAGAAATTGCACTGCTACTTTCAATATTGTCAACAGAGAGAGACAAACAACCACTATCTTCACATTAATGAAACTGGAATTTTTTCCCTTCTTTCTGTTTTCAGCAAGAAATTTAAAAATATCTCTTTAACCAAAATTTATATTTAAGAAATATTGATTTGACTTGGCAAATGTTCCTGTCAAGACAAGAGAAGATATCTGTGTTTTAGCTGATTCTGCATGGGGACCAAAAAAAGGCTCCGATTCCTGGATGGATAAGACCCTACACTTCAATAAAGTAATTTCACACTTCATTACTTGCACACTCTTTTGTTTCACAACTAAACTTTCAAAATAAGTATTTTAAAAATATTTTTCTAATATTTTTCTATACCTATCAGAAAAGAAAAACTAAAAGTTAAGTGTTGGTATTACACATATTTCTGTTGACTTTAGTTTTTGGTCAAATATTTTATTTACACTTTTGGGTTTTAAAAGTTTCAGAGATTTTGAATTAACTGTTTAATGGTTCCTTGTCCATGCTAACAAGTTTGAGAATTTGTTTGAGTTTTATCAATCCAAATTTTAGCTTAACTGATTGTAAATATCATGCTCCAAAACTCATATAGCTTCTGGCCACAATTCTGATGGAGAACAAGGGCAGAAAGTGCTGTGCTATACACTACACATTATACACTACTAATCATTTTCTGTAAATTAACCAATTACAGATAACCCTTTCTTGAAAATCCTAGTCCAAAGCAAGAAATAGGCATGGCATATGAATGTAATTCCTTACAATTAGTTGATCTTTGAGCCTTTCCAGAAATCTGAAGGGAGTTTTCTGTTTTCAGTGAAATGGTCTCCAAAAACCCCCACATTTTGTGTTCTTTCCAAAAAGTACCAAAAATCTATTCATAGTTCAGAGTTATGGGTGGGAAAGGAAAAAGAGTTTATGAAATTCTCCATTTGAAGAAAGACAGTACTACCTTGCTAGCACCTGTTTACTGCACAGAAGTATTGCTCTGTTTGCATACTGTGGATGAAAAAAGTCAGGTTGAGGTGGCTTTCAATTTTGGAACAGTAACACATTGTACATGTCTCTCTCCTCACCACTAACATGCCTGACAACAAGTTGGGCCACAGCAGTCATGAGATTAGCTTTAACATAATAGTTGTTTAAAACATGGTACTATGGTTGTTTTTATTTTGAGTTTTAAGGTCCGTATTTCTAAACTTGCCTTGTAATTCCTTATTTCCTTACAAACTTGTAATTAAGAGGGTAAGGCATTTCTTTTTCTTCAAAAGTGAAAACTAAGTATTTATATAATGATTTAGGTCCAGGTAAGGTTTCAGTGGAAGCATGACAAGTTGTTAACAATGGGAAAAAAAGGTTGTTCATCAAAGTCTCAAGTTTGACTCATGTAATGACTATCATGAGGCTCCTCATGCAGTTCTTGCAGAATTAAAAGGCTTTATGTTTTTACTGATTAAATATTTTACCAGATATCTCCTGTAAATTAGAATTATGCCCCAAAACTCAGAGGCCAGAAGAAAACAAAAAGACCAAAGTACCCAGGACGTCCTGTCAGCAAAAATGGAAATTCTCATTTATTTGTTTCCTTAGCAGTTGCATAATAGATTTGCGTGGAACTGAAGTGATCTAAGGAATCCAAATCAGAGCAGTTCCAAATTGCATTTCCGTTGCTGTCTCACTGCCTCAAGAAAAACATTACCTATGTTCCGGAAAGCTGCAGCATTTTCTTAGGGCAGATTCAATGGCCAGACTGCTTCTTTTAATGTGATAGTCTGAGGCACATTGGCTCCTACAGCACTGGCTATGGAAAGTTTCTCAGAGACGTGATGGGACACACAGTCGCTCCAGGGAAACTGCTGCATGGGGGAGGCATGAGACCAGCAGGCATTTCCCGGAAATGCAGCTTGACGATGAACTGATTTGAAGTTCAGTGATTGTAATTTCTCAGTTTAAAATCCACAAAAAATGTCAGGATCTGAGAACTCCGAGATACTTACCCGAATTAAAAAAAAAAGAAAAATCAAACAAAAAACAGCAGGCAATTTTACAAGTGTCTACATATACTCTAAATTATTCTTAGATATCAGTGAGTTGGTATTGTACAGTAAGTGTGATGCTACTGAATGAATATTCATAGAAGGAGCTGGGCCAAGGGCCTGGGAACCTATCTCTCATTTGTTCATGTGGCAGACAGCATGATAGCAGCAGCTGCTGCACACTCTTCTTCCCCTTGTCCTAGCAGGTCCTCTCTTCAAGTTACTCAGCACCTCTGTTGAAGCAACGGCAGGGTCACTAATTTGTGCCAATTACCAGAAACCAGGCTTAGATGTGGAAGGCCTTTTGTTCAGGCCACTGAAGAGTTGCCTGTCACCTGCAGTCATTATTCACCTGATCTTGTGACGAACCAGACAAAAAACAATCCATGTTAGAACATTTTCAGACAACATATGCTGTACCTAAAGAAGAAAAAGGTATTATTAGAGAAAAAAATATATACGTGCTATGTAGTATGTATTTCATCAATGCATCTACTTCCCAAGCTAGACAGAAAAGTCCAATTCCATTTTTTACTCAGCTATATTCATACAGGAAAAACAATTTCTGATTCTAGACAATGTTTCTAGATAGTGAGTATACCTGTAGCATTTCCTATCTATTTTTTTCTTGAATATTTTTCCATTTAAGAAAACCTTTCAGAGAAAAGATTTCTAGATTATTCCACAAAGTGCTGATGTCAAAAACCCTGTATAAGGCCACTGTTCGGTAGCTATTCAACTTGCCTTTTTAACAAAATAAAAGTGTGCAGGTGAGTATTGTACTGTATGTCAATAAATAAAAAAAAGAGATGTTAAAGCAAGGTAAATAATTGCCTAACAGTGCTTGTACTAATGACCATAAACTTCTACTATGCTAATTTTTCTCTGCACTTTTAATTACAGATCAATAATACTTTGCGGTTGACATTTAAAAATGCTGAACTGCATGTAGGAACACAGACTGAATAAAAATATACAATGTGGTACTGAATTTTCCAAATCAATAAACTTTGCCATTTAACAAACAGTAGCATGTAAACAGTCACCAAGATTAGCAGGCGTAAAAGACTATGCTTCAAGTGCTTAATTATTGTTTAATAACACTAAGCTTCAGTTAATTGACAAAATTCCATTGTTGAGAAAATCAACCATTCTATTGTTCATTTGCTTTGTCTATGCATAACATCTCTTTCAAAGGTTTGAGTTTAGCTGAATTAAAAGCTAAACAGCACTCACATTCTCTTTAGAAAATAAGGTTCTTAAAGATCAAAATATGAATAATTGCATAGGTTTTACCTTACATTTCCTTACTTTTCCTTTTTCCTTTAAAAATGCTTCATTGCGACAAGAACATTTAATAAATAGCATCATGGCATTAAATAGTAGTTACATATGAGAATATCAATATCAATGATTCTGTTTGAAACTAAAGGCTAGAATCAATAAAATACCGTTCAGCTTTCCTATACCACCTCATGCTAAGATAAGCAGGAAAGAACAATTTTTCAGTCTTCTGACTGTGGAAATGCTTTTTTTTCTTTTTTCCTTTTCTTTTTCTTTTTCTCCTCCTCTGGGTTTTGTCTTCATTGCAGTAGTAGTCTGAATTTTAGCCAAGCACTACCTGATTCCCATCCACATAAAAACATTTCTAACTGTCTTAAGTGGGTTTTTAACTCCAAGGAGTATGGAAGGAAACATAAGCAAGGTTGGATCTAATAATTCAGTAGGAGAACCAGTGATTCTGTATTGCTAATGTACCTATTTAGTTCAAGTGTTGTTCTACTGTTTGAATTTTCTGGCCCAAGATAGGATTGTTGATTTGAGTGTGGGAAACTAAAGGTAAAGTCATAATCAAGATGACCAGCTCATGAATCTCTACAATATTACATAAAGCATG
The DNA here is from genome assembly GCA_028565335.1 of Limnodromus scolopaceus. NCBI lineage: Eukaryota > Metazoa > Chordata > Aves > Charadriiformes > Scolopacidae > Limnodromus > Limnodromus scolopaceus. Next base: position 93,169,469 of record JAOXNO010000013.1, on the reverse strand, counting down.
TGACCACTGCATATAATTTCTGACCTAAATGATCGTTGTAGTAACAAATGCTGTCACAGAAATGTTCTTATTTTGCTACTGCACAAGATACGGCAGATGTTCTGGCACCAAAGCTGGATATAAAATGCAAATCCTAGCCTGTGAAAAATATTACATTTTCTAGAAGAAAAAAATACATGTTGAGTCAGGACACCAAAAAAAAGGTTGCCACTGGTGTCTTGTTCCTCCTGCAGCCAGACTTGGAGGAGGAAAGAGATGCCAGAGGCAGGGAGTTGGGATCTTGTGCCTTCTGCCTACATTCTAGCTCATCTACAAGACCTTTGACAAGTATCTTCTTGGCAAGAACAAGTAACTGTCACTTTTGTATCAGGGTGGTTCATCAGAGAGTATAAAAAAGTTCAGTTCAGGGAAAAAGAAAAGGATTTTCCATTGGTAAAACATTTCAGCAGGATATTACCAACAAGCTCTATTTGCTGTTTACTTCCTGGAGCTTTCAATCAGAGATGAACAGATCAAGAAATTGTCTCATTAAGGCAGCTATTGCACATTTGTGAATTTAGAGCTCACTTTTGCAACAGTTATTGACATTAAGGAGCACTTACTCTTCTAAGTGGTTCAAACTAAGTCCCTTTTAAATCAATGGATTTACGATTTCCTAGCTGGGTTAAGTATCTCCATAGCTCCTAGAGCTGACTAAGCAAAATCTGCTTAGGAGACTTTACACGAAAGTAACTGATACAAAATGTGTTCAGTGACTAGACATTTTCACTAGGGAATTTTCCCTGACTGATATCAATCTCCTGCAGTGTAAAGCATAGACATATCTCTAACCTCAACTACACCATCCAACATAAGAGTGGGTAGGAGACAGGGATGAGCATGGAAAGGTGAAATTTTGGAGGGGTTCATTATAACTGCTTTCAAGGCTTTGTATTACTCTTATGCATATCGGGTGGGTGAAGAATTGTGTTTAACATTACAGTTGCTAAATGCTGGTGAGCTGGTGTGCACATCAGTATAGTATGATTGAAATAGTGTGCCTAGGCATGTTTGTTGCACAATAAACCTGTTATAATGTCCACTGAAGAATTTGGCTTGCCAGGACTTTCCAGAGGATACCAAGTGTTATAGAGAGATTCATTTCAAAACAAAGCTAGAAAATGAGAAGACCAACCAAACAACAACAAACTTGTTCCTGGGACTGCTTTGCGTTCCACACATCATATGTCAGATAAATAACCAAAGCAGTCAAGGGAGGATGGCAATATTTCATATGGGCTGTTTTGGAAAAGCTGTACTGAGTGTGCTGGATAGTATGAAACCCAGCTTAGGCAAGTAAAACTCCATTCTCTATTTCACAACTGTGAAGTAACATCCTAGAGCTAGGCATCTAACTTTCAGTTGTTGTGGCACAGTCTCACTGTGCTTGTATTTTACTCTGGATTTGATCCCTAAGCTTCCTACTGCAATGTCTCAGAAGAGTTGGATGGTAAGCTCTACTACACCTGACACAATGAAGATGAAGCCAGCTAAGGCAGTCACTAGGGAAGACTTCAGATCTGAGATGCTCAACGTCATTTATTTCCTTGACAGTTGCAATTGTGAACAGATTTCTTGCTTTAGGTGTCAAGTATTTCTCATACAGACAATGTTATGTGGGGACTACCTCTCTATCAAGAATGCCGAAGTCTCAGGCAGAATGTGGAAGGTCCAGTTTGCTGGTGCATCTGATCCACATTTTATCTCATCTGATCCACATCAGGGACCAGAAACTCATAAGCCTAAGCAGGTATCTACTCATTCACTCTTCTTAGATGGCACTCTGCTGCCTATATCCAAAGTAAGTATTCAGCAGTAGCAAAAATGGTAGCATATGAAACATAATCACTTCTATCCCATCGCTATGTTAAGCAGACGACATCCTCCATCTTGGTCCTTCACATCTCAGCTGAGTGCTAATTGGAGGGAAAAGGCAGTAAGTAGCTCCTTTGGCATCATTTTGTGTAATACTCTGTCCACTCGGTACTTTCAGATGACATCTGTCTGACTGGATCCCAGCAGTAAGACAAGCAGAGGAACATATAGTTTACATAGTGTCAGCAGTGTTTTCTTCCAAGTACCTTGGTTAGGTCAAGACGTAATGGTCTTGTGACAGCATCTTAGGATGTAGATTATAAAAGTCTTTCACAAAACTGCTGGTTCACATTGTTCACCCCCACACTTTCTCTCTTGCCTCATTGACTCCCACCCTTGGCCATTTGTCCTGGCCCCATGCTGCCTACTCCATCATGCTGATGAAAATGTCTGTCAGATTGCAAAACAGATCAGGACTCCATGTATAACTAGCAACCAGAGCAGTTTCTCAATCCATTTCGCCTTGTGTGGGCACACAAACACTTTTGTTCGCAGAGAAGACGCACAGCATAAAGACAGAAACTCTAGTCAAGAACAGGGAGGAGAAAATTACAGCCTTAGTTGGCCTAACTTGCCACTGAAAGTAAAGTTGTGATCTATGTACCTAGAATAACTTAATGAGGGAATTCAAGCACCTCCATGGCAGCAGGAAATTGGTTAGGAGATTTTTTTATGATGACCTTCCCCACTTATTCCTTTATCTTTTTTCTGCTCATCACACTGTGACACTGCCATGATGCTCCACTTTGCTCTGTACTTTGGGACTGATATCATATGCTATTTGACTACTGCCTTAAATATTAAACTTCTGGTCATGGATGTCAGAATCAGTGAAGTTACTATACCTCAGCTGAGGCCACTTACAGTGTTAGCATTCAAAACTTTAGCCATTCAGAAAAAGTAGTAGATATTTTGAAAGGCTTCCACAAACACTGCATCAGCAGAAGCAGTATGTTATTGCAGAAAACAAGAATTTCTGGGCACATAAAGAGAAGTTTCTTTCAAATGAGAAAAGTCTGGGAAAATATTTTGAGAAATATTTTGGGAAATACTAAGAGAAAGCACAAAAGGCTTGCTGTATGTTTTGCTGCACTTGCCAATGAGACTCCAATTTCATTTTGCCTGGCAACAATATGGTCAATATTAAACAATAACCACCAATTTTAGTGAAAGCTTTTGGTTTGCTCTGATATGAGCATTAATATACCTTCAACTCTTAATACATTATAATTTGGCCTGACTCACCATGACAATTTCCAGTATGCATTGTCAAGTTTTATCCATATCACTCATAAATACAAGGGTAACGTAGAAGCTAACTTCAGCCATGTAAATCTGCTTCTCTGGTGCCTCTTCAGTTCTTTTCCAATTCATCTTCTTACGATAAAAGTTAACTAGAAAATACAGTTACTAAACCCACATTCCAACAGCACTTGAGGATCGTCTCTTCTCCATTAAAGGTTTCAAAAAGTTACACAAGCATATGGGGGAGAAGGGAAGATACCTACCTCTGACTGGTTCCTGGGAAGACTTGGGCCAAGGATCCCTTCTGCATTCACTCTCCACTCACTGTACCAGGAGCCATTTCCCCAGCAGCATGCCCTTAAATTTAGTGGTATCGCTTTGGGGCAAAACTGAGGGGAGCTTTCAGAGATTACCAATCAGGGATTATTTTACAAATTAGAGATTTTCAGATTTCATCGGTCTCCCAGACTAGGATGTCATATGCAAATTCCTGGAAACTTGGTGCAAATGTCAACAAAGCAGAGTCTGATGTCCCAAATAACAATCACACTCATGGTATTAGTGCATCTTTGAAGGAAGACAATGGCATTGCAAAGGGGATTCATACAGGCATAGGTCTTATCTTCCACCCTCAAAATATTGGCAAGGCCACCCTTCCATTCTCATATGTTTATATTAAGCCATTCCATGCAATGAAGTCTCTGGAAAACCTGACTTACACTCCCAGAGTTTTGCTGAATGTTCTGGACTGCCTGACTCTTGTAGACTGACTATGCACATTGAATAGAGCCAGGAGTAGGACACCAGCTGTGCTACTCACCTAGTAGTACTCATCTAGTCAACAGAAGCAATTTATCTGTCCCAAAGCCATGGATGCTACCACTATACAGTGGCTGCGGTCCCAAAGTGATCCCAAAAAGCTTGGAATTCAGGGGCACTCCAGGGACCCAGGGGCCAGCATATTGCACTTTTTTGGCAGTCTGCACTGAGATTTAGCTCAAGATACAAGTTTCATCTTCCCCCTGTGCAAGATGCATCTAAATACTGGCAGGAAGCATCCTAGAGGCCTGGGAGGCAGGAAGCATCCTAGAGGCCTGGGAGGCACATTCTGCTGTCATTGCTGGGGCCAACAGGACAGTCAGTGTCTGAACAAAGTGGTGTGACTCATTTATACTTCAGTTAATGTTAATGTACTGGTTCCTGTATTTTCTTCCTTGAAGTTAACATGGGGTAGTTTAGGTCTCCTTTGTTCCTGTGAGCTCAATTTTCTCTAGCAGTATCAAGTAATCAGCCTCAGGTTCCAAAATAAGACTGACAACACTGCCAAAAAATTTTCCTACAAACTCTCTTAGCCGTCAGACTTATCTTTCTTCATTTTCTTGCTAGAATACATTCTAGAAAATAATATGTTCTGAAAAGAAAATTGGTTCTGTTTTACCTCAAACCAGGACAAATTTCTTGATTTTGTATGTGATCATCTAAGATCCTGTATACCCTTCTAGAGCTGCAGACCTCATCATTCCTTGCACCAAATGAAACCTGAATCTCAGCCAAAAAAGAGAAAGAGAATTTAAAGATCAGAGTATGCCATTACAACAGTCTCTTTGACTTTCCCAAATAACAGAAGGTTGAAATTTTCACTAAAGGATCCCTACATGAATTCCACGTATCCTGATTTAATCAGAACATGTCTTTCATACAGTCACCAACCTTTATTTAAAGACTTCAAGTAATGCAGAAGCCATCACTAGAATTTACAAGTTGTGCTGATAGACAACAGTCCTCACCATTAAAAATACACATTTTGTCTGAATTTATTTCATTTTACCCTCCAACTGAAAGATCCTGTCATAACTTTTCAAGCTGAAGGACCCTTTTCTTCAGCTACATATACAACACAGAAGTGAGTAACTACTCAACTTTCTCTCGGATAAACAAAACAGATTGAGTTCTTCTAGTCTATCCCTTAATGCAGTTTTCTAGACTAGGAATTATTTCTGTAGCTTTCTTTTGAATCCTTTGAGGTAAAGGTAGCTCAGGTCTGGCATTGGTGGATATTTGATCAGGAGTGCTGGTGGCCCAGTACATATGCCAGTGGTTTGTTTACCTAAAAAAGTATGAACAAGAACTCTAAGAACATAATTGTGGCAAAGTTTACAGTGCTTTTCCTTTGCTATGTACAGCACTTGTAAAATACAAGATTGATTAATATGCAAACATGAATATTCTTGTCTAATTCATAAATTCACTTTTACATTTAACTGAATGAGCAGTGTTTTCTCACTTTAAAAACATCTTTGTAAAAGATTTTCACTACTTTTATCAAACATTCCACTATATTTATAAATATTTAAATAGTTACTAACTAACTTTTAGATTCCTAAAAGGAATCAGAGCTATTTATTTTAAGGTCTCTGTAAACTATGTAAACTATGTGTTTGTCACTCCTTGAACAAACTTGTTTGGTGTATAGAACTTCAAAACAATACTAAGTGTGTTTTTTAAGACAGGTCTCTTACAAAGAGGTATTTGCTTCTTAGTCTCATGAACTATGGAGTTACTAAATTCCTAAACCTGAGAAGTTGACAACTTTTTTTCACTATGAAAGTTGTACATGTTTCAATTACCATAAGCGCTGTGGCAGAGCTCTAAAAGATGTTTATGAAGTCTATTAAGATGTGATAATATTTTGGAGCTCCATGAAGCTCAAAAGTCCACTGCCAAAATATTAGCTAACTAACCATACACAACATCAAGAAATATTTCTTGTGGAATGCAGGTACCTGTGATTTACTGTAAAAAAATGAATTGCTAGATGTACATCAAATCAAGATAAATCAGCCTTAGCCAGAAATTAATTTACTCTAATCATCTTGGCACCTGCTTCAGATGTTGCAGATAAACCAAAATGAGTTACAGATGTAAAAGCTGGAGAAAACACAGGAGATAGTCACTGTAGTAGAGGCTGAAAGCACAGTTATAACAGTAATTTTCCAAAAGCTAGAAAGTGTGGTGTATCAGAAGAAAATTATGTTTTTGTTCCAGAATCTGAAAGATTCTGATTCTACTGATCTCTGAGCTAGGACTGTCAGATCAAACTCCTCAACAACGTAAGAATGGGTTTACATTCTAGGAGACATCAGTGCCATTTTTCAAGTTCCTAACTTCCAGTCACAGCCCAAACACTTTACCTAGTATAGAACTGTATTTGTTAGGCCTGTGCTCAGCCTGGCTAATGTGTTGATCATCATGACAATTGGAAAAAAACTAAAAACATTTAAAGGACCAACTGTCTTTTTGATTGTTGAATCTCTCAAGCTCTTTCAACGATGGCATTTCTAGCTCTGCTGTGATGAATAATCATTCCTCATTAGGGCTTTGGCAAGTTGTGGGGTAACTGGTGATCAAACTTATTGCTAATGTATCAGCATCCTGTGTTTCAAGGAGAGGATGTGCTGCTTACCAGGGGCTTGTGTCAGGGATGTCACTGAGAGACTACCAAACCTCGTACAATCCATTAACTATTATCTGCTGCTGCTGTTTTACATGGGCACCAGTAATACAGCCAGGAGAAACCTGAGGAGTATCAAGAAGGATTACAGAGCCTGAGAGTCTGGAGGCAGATAGCTTTTTCATCAGTCCTCCTGGTCAAAGGGAAGTGGCTTGAAAGGGGCAGTTGAATCTGACAAATCAGTAAATAGTTACAGGACTGGTGCCACAGCCAGGGGTTCAGCTACTTAGACCACAGGACTCACTTTGAGAAATCAGGTCTACTGGGGGCTGATGGGGTCCATCTATTGGAGAAGGGGAAGAGCATCTTCAGTCATAGGCTTGCCAAGCTTGTGAAGAGGGCTTTAAACTAAAGTTGATGGGGAAGGGGACCTTCAATCCATCCCACTCCTAGCCGTTTAATGCCAGTGCCAGCAATAGATGCCCAGAGTCTGGAGAAGGATCACAGGTCAACAGGAAAGTGGCACAAAAGAATTCCAGACACTCCAGCCAGTAAGTCAGCTTCACTGGGTGCCCAACTTAAATGCCTCTGTGCAAACAAACATAACATGGGGAACAAATAGGAGTTAGAGACTGAGCACACCTGCAGGGCTATGATGTTATTGGCATCGTGGAGACATGGTGGGATCGCTCCTATGACTGGAGCATTGGAGTAGAAGGATATAGGCTCTTTAGGAAGGACGGGCAGGGGAGATGAGGAGGGGGTGTCGCCATTTATGTCAATTACTAGCTGGAGTTCATGGATTTCCACCTGGGGATGGATTAAGAGCTGACCAACAGCTTATGGGTCGGAATTAAGGTGACAGGTGGCATTATAGTGGGGGTCTGCTTTAGACCACCTGACCAGGAAGACCAAATGAATGAGGCCCTCTACAGACAGATAGGAGCAGCCTCATATTGACAAGTCCTGATCCTCCTGGGGGACTATAACCGCCCCGATACTTGTTGGAGGAACAATGCAGCAGGGCATAAGCAATCCAGGATGTTCCTGGAATGCGCTGATGATAACTTCCTTCTTCAAGTGATAGAGGAGCCAATGAGGGGAGATGTTATGCTGGACCTTTTTCTCACCAGCAAGGAGGGGATAGTGCAGAATGTGAAGCTCAAGAGCAGCCTTGGCTGCAGTGACCATGAAACAGAATCACAGAATCACAGAATCTTCTAGGTTGGAAGAATCGGCGGAGTTCAAGATCCTTAGGGCAGCAAGGAGGGCACACAGCAAGCTCACTACCCTGGGCTTCAGGAGAGCACACTTTGGCCTCTTTAGGGATGAACAAGATGTCCCTGGACAAACTCAAACACAAAATGGAAGCCTAAAGAGGGTGGAAGGAAGGGCAGGTAGCCCGGGATGAATACAGAGAAACTGTCCAAGCAGCCGGGGATCAGGTTAGGAAAACTAAAACCCTGATAGAATGAAATCTGGCTGGAGATGTTAAGAGCAAAGAAAAAAGCTTCTATAGCTACTGTGATAAAAAGAAAACTAGACAAAATATGGGCCCTCTCTGGAAGGAAACATAAGACCTGGTTACCTGGGATATAGAGAAGGCTGAAATACTCAATGGCTTTTTTACCTCAGTCTTTACCAGTAAGTGCTCTAGCCACATCACCCAAGTCACAAAAGGCAAAGGCAGGAACTGGGAGAATGAAGAACCATCCAATGTAATAAAAAATCAGGTTCAAAACCATCTAAGAAACCTGAAGGTGCACAAATCCATGGGACCCAATGAGATACATCCGTGGGTCCTGAGAGAACTGGCAGATGAAGTTGCTAAGCCACTATCCATCATATTTGAGAAGCCATGGCAGTCCAGTGAAGTTCCCACTGACTGGAAAAGGGGAAACATAACTCCTATTTTCAAAAAGGGGAAAAAGGAAGAGCTGGGGAACTACAAGCCAGGCAGTCACACCTTTGTGCCCAGCAAGATCATGGAGCACATCTTCCTGGGAACTATGCTAATGCACGTGGAAAACAAGTGATTGTGATTGGTGACAGCCAACATGGCTTCATTAGAAGCAAAGGGTGCCTGACAAATTTGGTGGCCTTGTTTGAGAGGGTTACAGTGTTGATAGATAAGGGAAGAGCAAGTGACATCATCTGCTTGCACTTGTGCAAAGCAATTGACACTGTGAATGCCCCATCCCTGGAAGTGTTCAAGGCCCGGTTGGATGGGGCTTTGACTAACCTGGTCTAGTGGGAGGTGTCCCTGCCCACAGAAGGAGAGGTGGAACTAGACAATTGTTAAGATTCCTTCCAACCCAAACCATTCTATTATTTTATTCTAATCACTTTTTATTTAGTCCAGCTGTGGCATACAAAAACTGAGATTATTTCATATTGCTGAGTGCTCTCCAGATGCAGATGTCCAGTCAGACCAGTTCTAACACAACTGATCTTGTTGTAGATAGCAAAGGAGGCCGTTCTAATACACAAGGCAATGGATTGTGGACAAAAATCTCAACTGAAACAAAAGGATAAACAATTATAAGATTTTTCTGAATGCCTCTGCTGAGATGGAGCTTCAAATCTTTTGGGGCAGGTGTAGCCTATCTATCAGAAAAGTTAAAAAGTGAGTATTTTAAAAACATGTTTAAATAAATAATATTAATCTGTTCATGTATAGTAAAGTTATAGATTATATATGTGTATATCAAACTACTTTCACTTAATTTTTTCTGTCATCTGAAAACAATATTGTTTTACTGTCCTGATTTCATAATGTAGGTATGATATGTAAATGGAAAGCTGCTCTATTTCTATTAAAGATTAAAAGTATTCAATAAACAGAGGAGTTGAAGGAATATAATTCAATTTAAGATCGGTAATTTGTGTAAATAAATCTCTAATATGAAAGAATCACCATAAGTGGAAATTAGGAATGTTCAATTTTTCATGATACTTATCAAAAGAACAAAAGAGTTCGTGCTCATTAAAAAAGTTCCAAAAATAACAAGGTTCAGTTTCTCCTATGGGTTCATATGAATTTTTTATTTTCCATTTTAAAATTAGGATTGTGCCATATACATGTTTTTTTCTGCATACATGAATTGAATTTAAACTTTTCTCTTCAATTATTAACAATGGTTTTACTATGCTCTAAGGTGAGTAAATTAAGAAATCTTGGATTGTAGGAGATGTAGAAAGTGCCTGTATCAAAGGAACTGGTGATAAAATTGCCTGGAATTATCTAAGAATAGATACTTCAGATTTCTTTGCAACAAGAAGAAATGTGATGCCTGATTTGAGCTCTAGCCTTTATGGGCTTTTGACTGGTTCACTGACTGACTGGATGATGCTGGTAGAGTACAGCAGGTGATGCTCTTCCCCACGATAGAGTTCCATTGAAAGTAAGAGGGTTGCACAATAAAGAGGAGTTGTTTTGAGGTTAAGATTGATATTATTTAGGTATTTAAATATTAGGCTGTTCTTCAAGTTTGGAAATATTTTTGTCTAAATGCTAAAGGAGCAGAGAGGATAGTTTTAATAAGGGTGGTCGCTTTTGATCTTCAGGAACTGACCATGTGCAGTTTATACAAACCCTATCTAGATTTGTTTTTCAACAAATTAGAGGTAAGCATGTGGCGAATGACTAACTTTCCAACAAAGTGAAAACACAGGAAAGACAGGGAACACAGGAAACACAGGGAATAAACTCTTTTGTGGAACAATAATGTCCAGAAGGGCTGGAGTTCAGGATCATGGGTTTTTTTCACAGAAGCAAAATTGCTTATCATGTAATGATTCTAGAATAGGGAAATTCTGAGGTCTTTCATGACTGCCATGATGACTGTTTCTGTGCAATTTACAACCTAACCACTCCAGACTATACCTTCTTCAATGTAGTAATTGCACCATTTGAACACTGCTGTGGCAGATGTTCAAATCTTAGGCTGACAATACAACATCCTGTTTACTGTAATTTTGGCCAGTTTTGTCTACTGAGGCATAAAGACTTCTGCTAAAAGAGTGATCTGTAGTGTACAAGCAACTTTAATGTCCAATACAGTCAGCTTGTATAAATAAATATTTGTGATTATAGAAATTGCTATTTTCTATAAAATGATCCTTTTTCATAAGCTTCTGCATAAGAAGACATCTCAAAGAAAATGCCTTCCTTATGACTCCTAGCATTAACTCAGTCTTTTTATCTATGGAGATAACATTGAGCTTGATTAAGCTTAGATATGGTTAGGCTTAGATGTGGCAAAAACATTTAGCTGGTCTCTAGGCTGAATATCAGTTCCCCGTGGTGAGATTCTAATGGAGTTTTAGACAAATAAAATTTGATGTCTACATTTGAGCTATTTACTTTAGGCTGCCCTTACAATCAATGGAGAGAGGTAAGTGCTTCTTAAGGGCAGTTTGGCTGTCCTATTTCAGATGCTTATCTTAGCATCTCTGGAGATGCCTATTTTCTTCCACTGACCACAGAGAGTATATAGGATGACTGCATCAGGACTAGACATCATACTTACAAATTACAAAGTTACAGCAGAAGTATTCATCCTCAGTGATGAAGATAAACTTGCGTTATATTGAGTCTTGAGCCCATTATCAGCCTTTTTATTCTTGGGCCAGAGAATGTTGTTAACTTGGCTCCAGATCCTAGGTAAGTAGAAGTGTTTATTCTTTCTGAGCATTTGATCATCTGTCCATAGCAATTTTTGTGCAGGATTATGAAAAGTTCTGTTTAAATCATCTGCTATGTCCCTCATCTATAAGAGGCTGCATGATATTCTCAGTGTGTGTATCTTTTTCCTATCAAACTTTGATGATAATGTCTTCACTTTCTGAAGTTCAGGTGAAGTTGGTATCTGTACTTCAGTCTGTGTCAATTAAAATGAAGGAAATGTCAATGATTCTCAACAGTAAATGTAAGGTGGGGTAGTTGTTATCTCTTTACAGTGGATTTCTTATTCTTTGTCCAAAAGATCTTTAATTTGTGCCAAATATTGCGTCCTCTGTAACACAACTAGAACTTGGCAGCAAAAGCAAGGAATATGTTTTTTAATAGGCTGGCTAGTCATTTGTAAATTGTTATATTAAGACAAGACTTTAGGCCCTCTAGAGTGAATGACTGGAAACATTTTTAACTAAGGATACCTACCAGAACCATGTCAGTTAGTAGTGCTTTTAACAAATTAAAATATGTAAGAATAATAACAATATTAAAGAATATTATTTCAGCCATTGTATTTTAGAAGAAACTTGTCTAATCTTTCTACTTGACCTAATAAAGTGTTTAATACTGACAATATTTATTGAAATAATTACCTTTCTTTGTCTACCAATAAGTTTAGAGGAATGATAACATCAATAATAACATTATCTGGAGAAAATAAACTAGGCAGACTAATTATAGAACTCTGCTTAATAAAAACCCAACTCCATTGCCTTTAGCATTGACATAATATAGTATGGTGTAATGGTTATAGTTTTCAGGGGGAAATAACCAGCATGTTTGTCTCACCATCTTTATTATTTAAATGATCATATATTATATAATTACCTTCAATGTAACCATCTTATCTCACGGAAGATCTGCAGGAAGGGAAAATAACTTAAATCTAATGACTTTTCTGGCACAATCAGTCCTTCATTCTGTATCTTTTTATGTGAATGAGAATACTGATACTGATTTGAAAAGGGGAGATTGGAAATGCATAGGAAGCACTGCCCGGAATCATCCAGATCCTATAGAGTAAGTATCTTTTGAGTCATCTGATATCCAGATCCTATTCCCAGAAACGTATCTAGATCTGCATTAAACATGTAACTCATCTTGCCAATCTCTACTCAGACTTTTCCAGAGGACCCTTTTGGGTTTTTGCTTTTGTTTTCTTCTGGTGCTTTTTCAATCTTATTCCCTCCTCCCACAGTTTTGCGTTTCTCTGTCCCAGCTCTCTTTGTAGGTGCAATTTCATAGGAAAATGTTATCATGTCACAAGACTCTCTTTGCCCTCCAGCTCAACTACTAACTGAAACTTATTATGCTAGCAAATTTCACTACAAAGTCACTTGTGCTGTGAACCCAGTAACAGGATCAGAGAGCAGAGGAAAGGGGGAATCTTTGTGAGAAGGAGAGAAGCCAGCATGGGAGTGGGAGAAGAATCCCAAAAGCTGGAAGCCCTTCAAGTCTCATATCTCTGGAATGATGCTTGCTTATTTGATAGCTTGCCGTGGGCTCCTGAAAATAAGTTAAGCCATGGCATACACAGCTGAGACTAAAGGATGGGTGACAGTTGCTCCTTCTGCCAGCCAGACAATTTTATGGCAGATGGGACCACTGGCATTCATGTGGTATGGTCCTTTGTGTGGCACAGGACCCCTAGGTTTTAGATTTGGAAGAGTTCACACTTTTGACTAAAACCAAAAAATTTACCACAGCCCTATCAAAGCTGTTCTAGGAGAGCCAGTTGCTCCTCTGGGCAACCAGACAAATGATCATTCTACCCCTTACATCTGCTGTACCTGAGAGAAGAAACAGCAGCTGGGGAGTACTGCCAGAGACAGGAGAGGAGGCCAGTATCAATCCCAGCAGCTTTCCCCAGTTCTTGTGAAAAAAAGCCTGCTCTCAGCCCCAAGCACCTGCCAGTTTTCCATTCACAAGCCCTTCCCTAGGCACCCCGAGCATTCACCCATTTATTCCCCCTAAGACTGAAAAGAGTTGCACAGGCCACGTCTTTTCTCAGGTTTTCTTGAGAGAAGATATGTTGCCTTATCACCTGATGTTTATGATTTTGTGTAACTGAACTGAAAATATGCAAATAATCTTATTAGCTAGTGCCAAATATGGAACTACAAAAAGCTCAACAAATAATTCATCTGCTCCTGGCCACAGATTTGGCAAGACTGTAAATTATTACACTCTGGGGCTATATAGGCATAAGGAAGAGTACCGTAGTGAAGTCTGAGTCATCCTCCAACACAGAGAAATGAATGTGCATCCACTTTGGGAAAATACAGATGACTGAGAATAAATGATGGATTGATTAAAAAGCATAAGTTTCTGATGAAATTTGAAATGTAATGTCACAAGTGACAGTCAGTGACTAATTGAAGCCCCTTCAGCACATAAATATCTGTGTCATGTGTGAACCAGAAGAGACCTAGATTCCTATGGCTTCAAACCTTGAAATTGAGTTGGCATCAAACTGTATCATGGCATAGTGATTAGCCACACTGTGAGTAAGCTTGCAGCAATGTTTCTGTTTGAAGACAGATTCACAAATCCATCCAAAAGCCACATGCAGTGATGTCACCTTGAACACTGACAGGGCGAGATTTTCTTGGGTCTTTAACATTTGAAGTCTAGGGTTGGAAGTCCCACATTCTGGATGAACACAAGGAACAGAAGATTGTTTAAGTAAAAACAGCAGGGGAGGATGAAAGAGGCTGACTGAACAGAGTAGTCCACATGTCAGTAAGAGGAAGCTGGCATAGTCTGAACTGGAAGCATTTAAGAGCCCTCCCCAGCATGACACACCCCATTCCACAGATTTACAAAAGGACATCTGATAACCCATTTCGACAAGACTTAGGAAAAGATTCCATAGCAGGATACAAAACATGAAATATGACAGTCTTTATGACAATCTTTTTCACTTTGAGGCCCTAGTTTGTGCTAAAGGATGAAGAGAGCTGTTGCCTGCTTGGTGGTGCAATCAGTAGCCTACAAGCATTCAACATTAAAGCTGTATGTAAAGGGCCAAGATGAGCTTGCAGATTTGTTCTTCAATACAACAGTAATTTAAACAGCTGCTACAAAATCTGATTGAGAATTGCAACTATTGTGTTCAGGATGTTGTAATCAAGTTTCTTTTTTCAAAACTTTTTGTAAGTACTGCCTGACAGCAATAGGACTGTGTGGCAGACCCTCAAAGGAGAGGTGATTGCTGTGTTTTGTGGCATGAGAACCACAGGAATGCAAAAAATGACAATTGGGAGTCTTTTATGTTTGTGCTGTTATGGATTCTGTGAAGTTAATGTTACTATTTGGAGTGTCTAAGATTAGTCAAAGCCTCCTTTAGATAGCACATTAATGTAATGGATTGTTTTCCATGTCTGTTTAATTTTAGCAAATTGTTCAGTTGCCTCAATATTGTAAGTTTAAGGAAATCCAGCTGTCAATTCCTATTAAATTGTCCTGAGTTTCATATTGTTAATTCAGTTGTCTTTCACACTCTGGCTGCTAAACCTAAAGAAGTCTTTACAAAGGCAGATTTATGATGGATGCCATCTGGCCTGATAGAAGGAAACAGATATTGATTTTTAATATTTTCTCCAAACTTGTTTACTCTAGGATAATACAGCAGCTGTGTGGCGGCTTGTCTCAGAGTGGAAAGGATTATTACCAGTGCCTTTTGATGAGATAAATTACCTAGAATGACTTGAATGGCTAAAGGGTATACTTTGATGTTATGTCGCTTCATTTACCCTTATGACTAAATGATTATTGATTTTATATTTTTAAGCTCTTGAAACGTGAAAATAAGTTGGTAGAGAAGCCTAGCTGTGTTAGTTTTATTAATTTATTTCTGCAGGGCATAATTCACTTTGGACCAGGTTGTGAAGGTTTTGGGTTCATGACCGACTCCAGATACAGTTGCAAAGAAATGGCTTATTTATATAGTCATTGCAAGTAGTTCCAAAATCAATACAGTCTGGGATTGGATGATTAAACTTAGTCCCTTTGTGGGATTCATTCCTGTAGCTACCTCTGAAATGATCTTGACTGAAGCAGATTCATGTGATCCAGTCTACAAATAGCAAGTTTGTTCAAGTTGAAATATTATTTTTTGCTCATCATTTTTTTATCTACTGTGTTCACTCAGTGACATTTTAACAACCAGAAAAAAGCAGTTGATTGACTACTTCAATGAAATCACTAATCTGCATTCAAAGACTTGCCTCCAAAGACTACTTAGATTTTCCATGGATAGATTTAACTACTGCTTTGATCAGTTAGTCCCAGTATGCAGTGGATTTAGGTCTCTGTACTTATGTAGGCAGCAGGAATCCAAGGTGTACACTAAACCTTTAAATAGTCTTCACAGTTCAAAACAGCTCTTTGCCTTTTGTGTAGAGCAGACACCTACATATTTCTGTGAAGTATTGCCTTTTCTATCATCATTTAACGTGTTGGTGCTATTTAATGTTTGTCTGAAATGTGACTCTGTTGTCAGTCTATTGAAGTATTTTGTAGACACTCGAACAAGTGCAGAAATGTTCTCAGGAAAAAAATCTCTCTCTCCAGTTTCCCACAATGACTATTTATATATGCACTTTGTTTGGTGCCTTTTTATACCTTAAACAGCAATACTTTTCAGCTTAATTTCTTCTGGAAAGGTACCGTAACCAAAATGCTGCATTATCTTACTTCATCTCAAAAATTGTGTTCAAATCCTGACATTTCATTTATACAGACCATGAACAAATTACAAATAGTATTGCTAATAGTATTTCAACTGTCTAAAAGGAACTGAAGGCAATAAGCTATAACAAAAGCTGTGGCTCTAACAAAGTTTATTACTTCGAAGAGTTAGCCATGCATAAACCTGCACGGGATTGTCTAAACTAAAGAATAATATTTCATGATTTAACAGTACATATCTATCCATCTTCTGCACAGGCTATTAACCATATGTTTGTCTCTTGTTTGGATTTAGCTAAAGGTGGAGTTGTGTGTGGTTTTTTTTAAATCTATGTCTCACCTAAAACTGTGCATTTCCGAAACACAGAGACCTTTCTAAATGTTAAATTCATGTAGGTAATATTATTTACTTTATATATATGCATGTGTATGTGTGTGTGTGTATTGTCAGTCAGGAATACTATTCCTCCGAAAAGATCTTTTATTGTTATAAGCCTTAGCAGCATATTTTACAGAGTTAAAAAAGGTGTAAAACACTTTTCCTTACTTAGTCACACTATATGTATAATTAATGTGTAGTAAATTATATGGCCCAGTTTAAGGCTTGTTTAAATGCATAGAATTTGAAGTCTAATGCCGGAATAAAATAACTTTTGGATCAGTGTAATGTAATATGTTGATCCATTTTACAGGGTGGTGGTGATTATTTAATTAATCACCTTTTGACAATTATTCACACTGGTCCAAATCAAGGTCTCCATTAAAACCAAAGAATAGCTTCATTACAAATGACCCATAAAAGTGTCAAGTGCTGGCAGTGAAGACAAGTAATTTCCTTTCCCTTTAAAACCATTAGATCGAATGATGGGGGTGGGGAAGGTGATGAAGTGCGTAATAGTGTGATTACAAAGAAAAGCTTAAACAGTAAATTTGACAGCCATGTTAGAGTGGATAGAAGATAAGGGTTATAAACTGTTGGTTCTATACCTTCAAAATCTTTTAATTTTGTAAGACGACAGGAATGAGTGGATTATATTTTTGCAAAACTTTTTATCCTCTTTTGGTGTTTACTTATACATTGAGATTTTAAAATTGTCTGACTCAAAGGCATAGAGATATAAAATACTGTCTTTCTTTCTGAATGTTGCTTAAAATAGCAGTTAATTGAGAGAAAATTGTTTTACAGCTCTGCAACTATTTTCAAAGCCTGCTTATCTACAGAATCTCTTCTATGTCTTATTGGCGAGAAAAGCAGCAGGACCTTTATGTCAGTGTAATTATTTGGGCACTGTCTTTTACATCTGGAAAGTACCAAGAACCACCAATTTATTTTGTGTAGAGATAAAACTGCACTCATCTTTGATTAAAGGTAAATGCTGCACCTTTTGCTGGAAGTCCTTATGTTCTTGCTATGCCAAAACACGTGAAATGATTTTAATTCTCAACTTCTGATAAAACCTTGTATATTTCTCTAATGACCACTACAGTTTCTTTACAAAAGAATTAATTTTTTAATTTTAATTTTGCATCTTTCAAATCAAAATATTATTTTTTCTCTTCATTATTAAATCCTGATGAAGATGTATACACTGAAATTAGACAGGAATGTAGATTCAGAAAGTATAAAAAGAATATTATAGTGTCGCTTTCGGATGGGCTGAACTGAATAAAGCATTATTCATAAGCCACGTTCTTATTTTGAACATGTGTTTAATAGCGGTTGTAGGCTTTGTTGTCATTTTGTTTTGTTGTGCTACTTAAGACTGTGGAATAAAGCTTTGCTAAAGAATTACGTGAAGTGACCTTATCTCTTAGGTAGGCCCACTGGCTTCAATTTGTGAGAGCTAACAGGTGGTGGTTATTAGCTCGGCTATCATTGAAAAAAGATGTGAAAATAATACTTTCACTTGAAGGTTCTGGATAATATTGCTAGCATAGATTCCACTTACTATAGAAGATGAATATATATTTACTAGTTTTTCAAAAGCACAGCAAATATTGACCAGTTCCACAGACATATTTGTTAAATCTACTTGTCATTCTTTCTTTGATCTTCATTTGTTTTAAAATCTTGCACCTAAGGTTGGACTAGTTACTGTAAAAAATCCCAAAAGTTCAAGTGCTTCTTCTAAAAACTAATGGCTATTGACTTTCATTAGGATTTCTGTGATGTTATCTAACCCTGTAAAGACATTTGCGGTATGCAGTTTACATTGTATCTAGTGATTGTATAATCATTATTGATTTTCCTTGTGTGTAGTACCTATGTCAAACAACCTAATATATTTAAATGGTGATTATTTCAGCAATATATCTATTATTAGATAAGATCAAAGGCAGTTAAATGTGTAGCAGATAGTATGATAAGACAATATAATGTGTATT
Source organism: Limnodromus scolopaceus (assembly GCA_028565335.1). Classification (NCBI taxonomy): domain Eukaryota; kingdom Metazoa; phylum Chordata; class Aves; order Charadriiformes; family Scolopacidae; genus Limnodromus; species Limnodromus scolopaceus. The sequence goes on along the minus strand of JAOXNO010000013.1, from coordinate 93,151,044 downwards.
TGTGCCAGTACCTATGCCCTTTTGTGCATAAAACTGCAATTCATAGTCTTTAATGATTAACTTTCTGAAGCATGTTGTGATTTCTATCCTGTAGTAGAATAAAGTACGACAGATGGATTAAAGGAAGCCCACTTTTTAAGCAAAAGGCCTAGGAGTTATGTAAATGTAATACAATTAGATGAATTGCTTTTCAAAGACCATGGGAAATCACTCTGTATATTCCATTCACTTCTTGTTTTCCTACCAGTACTTCTGAAGAAAACTAGAAATGTGTTTAGAAAGCTGAATGATTTCCCAAAGGATATGATCGCTGTTAATCCCATGAGTATGGATTAACAGAATAACTCGGCCCATAACAGCAAGTGATTTCTCAGCCTAATCTCATGAGTAGAATGGTTATTGCATTTTATTAGTGATCAAACAGTATTCTAGTTAGATTGTAGTAAAAAAGCCAAAAATCTAACGCATTCACTTAATATCAAAGAATGCTATACTTTACTTGTGGAGTTTCTCTGCTTTTACCAATATCATTTAATTAAAATATGTTTCTGCTCAGTAAATAAAAGTTGCACTATACATTTAATGCAATTAAAAAACAAAACCAAAACAAAGCAAAACCAAACAAAACCCAAAACCAAATATGTAAATATACCTGTAGTGTTTAGGTGAAAATACAGACCCAGGATTTTCATTCTGTCTTGTTATTGTTACAATTTTATCACTTTCTGCGTAGCTCCAAAAGCAGATACTACATTTGAAAATACAGTATCTGTGCATTCAAAATGTACACTTGAATGTGTGACTGTACTTTCTTAACAAAATTGATAGCTTTATTCCAATTTTTTAACTAGTTCTGAAAGATAGAGCCTTGTGATGGTACAACACACCTGCATTCATTTACTGTAGCTCCATTTTCAGTTTTGAAATGGTACCTGTTCCTCACAACAATTGCTCGCAAGTCATTGTACTGTGTGCATGTACCAATTCTGCTACTGTTAGATGGAGATCCTCTCTGCTACTCTCTATTACGCAGTACAGAGATGCACGCTTTGTCCACCCTTTAGTTGCTACCCATGTCCTCAAAACTACATTTTGATTTCACTTTTTATGTCATCTTCATCCAGCTGTAAATGTAAATGGAAAACATTACCATCCCTAACTTTATCTTCCACCAGGAAGTTACCGACGTTGACAGTCAAGTGTTGGAGCAAGTCATGTGGATGTTCCCCAATTAATCAAAAGAAAAATCAGAAGTATTATTTAAGCAATTAATGTGATGATGTGCCATAACCTGTCTGAATCTGTTTGAAGCAGCTGGGGAATGTCTCAGAAACTGTTCTTCCAGTAACTCATCACTAAAGGTGATCATTCTGATGACCAAGTAATAAAGAGGTAACTCCAGTAGAGAGTAGGGATGAGCAGTCAAAGCATTTATCTGTTTGCTGATACAGCTGGATTAAGAACAGGACGTTAGTTCCCAGTGGTCTGCTCTGTTTCAGTCGGTCCACAAGGATGAAGATATCTGCTTGGTAATGCCATCTCCTGGCTCCAGCCCAGGAGGGTACTCTAGTTCAAGTTGCTCACATGGAGTGTCCCTTTGCTGTAGTTTGCCACCGTGGCCCGTTCCTGAATTCCCCTGATGCTCCAAGCTAACCCTCATCCTGGGTAAATGTGAGAGTCTTGATAATCCTGTATTCTCATCTCAGGGAGGAGAGCACTGCTTTCAGTTGGGAAAGCTTCTTTCACTGATGGTGAAGCTCCTTGGCTGATTCTCAGCTATGGAAACTTAAAATCTTTTTGATTGGAAAATTTCCATATGCGACTGAACGGTGGAGTTAAATGATAACTTATTTATTTTATTCATTTTCTCTGGATCCTGATTGCACAGGTCTCATCAAAGCAATGTCAGGAATTTGAATAATTTTGTTGAGGCTGCTAGAATAACATGTGTTGCTATAAAGCTACTTACCATATGGGAACGCTAAAGACAAATTTTAGACTGCAAAGATGATTTCTTCATGTTCCTGATTAACTAAAGATATCTTATCCAGTACAAAGAGTTGCAGCCTAACAGTAATTATTGACCTGACAGTACAAATTGACATAGCTGTTCCTGGGCAAACCATCCAGATAGGCTCAATTGCAGGAGTAGGACCTATGTAATTAGCTCTGTTGTATATATAAATGCACCAGCTAAACCTGTACAGTCCCACAATGTGTCAAGAAGGTAAACAGAAGTAGGAACTGGTGGCTTGAAGAAGATGAAAACTTGTAAATAAAGGCGGCTGCACAGAAGATGTCCCACCAGCAATTTCATCCATGTACTCATGATTCATATTCAGTCTTAATACTGTTCAGAGCTGTGAGACAGCCTCACACAGGAAAAGGTGGAAAAGTTCTAAGGCGTTTACTTCTCTGCAGAAAGTGCAATAATGATTCTTCAGTTTGCATTTAGAAGCTTAACTGTTTCCTCTTATCCTCTGATACATTACCCTTTGAGTATCAATGCAGTTATTCGTGCAAGACTGTAGTTCATCTTATTGCAGTCACTAGAGAAAAATGAAGAAAAAAGGTCTATGATAGTCATGTCTGGAGTATACAATCCCTTCTACTACAGGCAGAGCGTGGGAGAAGACAGAGTAAGCAGCCAGGAGCAATGCTATGAGCAAGCTTGCAGGGGGTATCCTTACTGTCAAGTTATGCTGCTACATTTCTGAGTGTGATCATTTAACGAAAATACTCATTTGTTTATTTTAATGTGGTCTTTTCCATGTGCAGGAAACAAAGCACCCAGACAGGAACAAACTTGCTCTTTATGTAAATGCATATTTTAACAATGTTTGTAATGCATTTTTTTCAGTTGATACAGTTCTTTCTCAAACTTCAGGCATATAAACAATCTAAATAAGTCTGTATTTACTGCCTGAAGCTTTAAAATGTTAAAGAAGTTCCCCTCAAACCTTAAACCTTTTTATGCCAAATACTAAATCTCATCGCATAAGGATCCAGAGGCCAAAAGGGTGCCATGGGGCAAATTGCAGACAGAGCCTCTAATTTCATGTGTCCTTGAATTTTATTGCACAATTTCTGTCTCTTTCCAAAAGGGTGCAAAAGAGGAAGCTGGGAGGAGCACGTTGAGAGCATGACTATTATTATGTCTCTGCATCATGTACAGCCGCTATGCCGAGGAGCTCTGTAGTGGTTGGTTACAGCAGCATAACTTCTGCACATCATAGCTTTGGGCTGCAGGGAAACAATTCCCCCCTCCACCCTCCCCTTCAACTTCACATTGTTTTTCTCCCTTTCTAAGTCCATTCAGACAGGCTTTGAGCAGGACGCAGAGGAGCTGGCAAGAAATTCCACTCATCCATTACCACAGTACTTAAGGACTCGTGCCCGGGAGACATTCAACCTCCAAGGTGTCTTTAGAACCAGGACAACCTTACAGTTCATTTCTTTAAGTTAGGATGACCACATATGCCATCTTTTGTATTTATTTCGTTCTACCTTTTGAGGGGTGACAGGCAGTTTTCCCTCTCTCCTCCTCTCAGGCCATTGCCCATTCTCATCTGTGTGACAAACCCTGGATGACAAACACCCTGACCCTTGTGCTAATCTATGTAACCCGTTGGAAAAAAGTTCTCCAGATACATGATCTAATACAGAGACATGTACCTTCTTCTGTCTTCTACTGTTAATTAAACTCTGGCCAAGGACTCATCCCATATCCCAACCTTTTCTTTTTATTTAACAGACCATCCTGGCTTATATGCATCCTTGATGCTCCCAGACTTACCTTCACTACACAGGTGCTGTGTGTATCTGAAAATACAGATGGGGGAAGAAAAAAAAAAAAAGAAAAGAAAAGGAAAAACCCTACTAAATAAAAAGTGTTTAGAATAGAATCATAGGGTGGTTTGGGTTGGAAGGAACTCTAAAGATCATCCAGTTCCAACCCCCCTGCCACGGGCAGGGACACTTCCCACTAGACCAGGTTGCTCACAGCCCCATCCAGCCTGGCCTTGAACATGAACTCCTGTGAGGAAGGGCTGAGAGAGCTGGGGTTGTTCAGCCTGGAGAAGAGAAGGCTCCAGGGAGACCTTATAGCAGCCTTTCAATATCCGAAGGGAGCCTATAGGAGAGCTGGCGAGGGACACTTTGTCAGGAAGTGCACTGACAGGACAAGAGATAACGGTTCTAAATTGGAAGAGGGGAGATTTAGATTAGATGTTAGGAAGAAATTCTTTACAGTGAGGGTGGTGAGGCACTGGAACAGGTTGCCCAGGGAAGTCGTGGATGCCCCATCCCTGGAAGCGTTCCATCCCAGGCTGGATGGGGCTTTGAGCAACCTGCTCTAGTGGGAGGTGTCCCTGCCCATGGCAGGGGGATTAGAACTAGATGATCTTTAAGGTCCCTTCCAACTCTAACCATTCTATGATTCTGTGATTCTGTGATTTCCTGGGATTGGGTGTCCACAACTTCTCTGTGCAACTTGTTACAGTGTCTCACTCTCCTGACAGTAAAGAATTTCTTCCTTATATCTTATCTAAATCTACCGTCTTTCAGTTTAAAACTGTTACTCCTTGTTCTATTACTTCACTCTCTGATAAAGAGTCTTTCCCTGTCTTTCCTGTAGGCCCCCTTTAGGTACTGGAAGGCCACTATAAGGTCTCCCTGGAGCCTTCTCTTCTCCAGGCTTCATAGTAGATGTGCTCCATCCCTCTGATCATCTTTGTGGCCCTCCTCTGGACCCATTCCAACAGGTCCATGTCCTTCTTTTGTTGGAGGCTCCAGAGCTGGATGTAGTACTCCAGGCGGGGTCTCACCAGAGAAGAGTGAAGGGGCAGAATCATATCCCTTGACCTGCTGGTCACACTTCTTTTGATGCAGCCCAGGATGCCCTTGGCCTTCTGGGCTGCAAGCACACATTGCCAGCTCATGTCGCGTTTCATCGTCCACCAACACCTCCAAGTCCTTCTCATCAGGGCTGCTCTCAATCCATTCTCCACCTAACCTGTATTTATGGGATTGCCGTGACCCAGGTGCAGGACCTTGCACTTGGCCTTGTTGAACTTCATGAAGTTTGCACAGGCCCACCTCTCAAGCTTGTCCAGGTCCTTCTGGATGGCATCTCTTCCCTTCAGCGTGTCAACCACACCACACGGCTTGGTGTCATCAGCAAACTTGCTGAGACTGCACTCAGTCCCACTGTCCATGTCACTGACAGAGATGTTAAGCAGCACTGGTCCCAGTACTGACCCCTGAGGAATGCTACTTGTCACTGGCTTCCACTTGGACATTAAGCCATTGACCACACTTTTTTTGTGTGCAGCCATCCAGTCAATTCCTTATCCACCGAGCGGCTCATCCATCAAATCCATGTTTCTCCAGTTTAGAGACAAGGATGTCATGCGGGACAGTGTCAATTGCTTTGCACAAGTGCAAGTAGATGATGTCAGTTCCACTTGCCTTATCCACCAATGCTGTAACCCTGTCAAACAAGGCCACCAAATTTGTCAGGCACCCTTTGCTTCTAGTGAAGCCATGTTGGCTGCCACCAATCACCTCCTTATTTGCCATGTGCTTTAGCATAGTTTCCAGGAGGATCTGCTCCATGAACTTGCCAGGCATAGAGTTGTGACTGACTGGCCTGTAGTTCCCTGGGCCTTCCTTTTTCCCCTTTTTAAAAATGGGAGTTATGTTTCCACTTTTCCAGTCAGTGGGAACTTCACTGGACTGCCATGACTTCTCAGATATGATGGATGGATGGATAGATGGATGGATGGATGGATGGATGGATGGACAGACAGATGGACAATGGTTTAGTAAAATTAAGCCTTTTAAAATGATCCCTCCAAACTTGTGTGGCTTCAAAGGGAGAGAAAATGGGAAAGATTGTAGGTTTCACCTTTAAAAACCGAAAGGCTAGTAAGAAGACATTCCTGGCAGATTTCTCCCATGTGACACCCATATGAAGGCTCCCGCGTGGCCGGACATGGAGCAGGGACTGAGTTCTTCCCCGTTGCAAAGAATCATCCTCAGAACTGCTATTCCAGTGACATCTCATCACCCTGTTTAGGCTTCATCAAGGATGGCGGGTAGAAAGTACCCAGTTAGCTGTAGATCCAGGATGCTGTCACTGTACTGTACCTAAATCAAATCCTTTTACTGTAAGAACCCCTAGAGAAGTTACAGCTACTGCATTTGTTTCAAAAAAACCCTGTCTTTTCATGTGCCAAACATGGAATAGAAGATATTTGACTGAAATTAAAAAAAAAAAAAGCCACACACCACACAGTATTTTAGGTTATAGTCATTACTTATACAAAATAAATGATCAAAACTAAGTAACGAATTCACATCTCTCTTTTGAGATTTCTATACACAAAGAAATTGGGTTATCTACAAACACATTATGGTTTTGAAATGTGTTACTGCATTCTAAATACTTGAATTAAAACAATTTGGTTTGAATTGTACTATTATAGGAGACTCAAAATCCTTTTATCAGAGGTTCTTTTTTTTTCCCTCTCTTCTTTTTTTTTTTTTTTTTTCTGGTATAATTAAAGGATTTCAAGCTTTGTTATTCGAATGAGATAAACACTATGGTAACTAGGAAAGCCAACATGCTTTAGAAGTCTGCGGTTTTGAGAGCTTTCCAAAGATACAAGGTAGTATTTGTATCCTAATATTTTCTCAATGCATGAAATGTAATTGAAGGGAACCATTTCAATAAGATTCCTTAAAAACTATTAGGCATGCAAATCCTGACATGGTGGAGATATAGCTTGAGGTATACCTCCAGGATCAAGGTCACTCTTTATGCCAAAGCATCATATTGTAGGAGAATCTTGTTTTTGCAGAATAGAACATAACATTTTTTAAGTAAATCCTAAATGCTAAAGAAAGTATTTCACCTCCAGGTTTGTGGAAATACTACTTATATATGTCCTTTTTTTGGTGGGCAGGTGGCTTAAATGGCAACATGAAAATACCATATGTCTTTGCTATTCAAGTGAAACACGAAGTCAATATTAAAAAGTTCCTGGTTGAAGTTTACTAAGTAAAGATGGCCAAATTTTGAAAACCTTGAAGTCTCAGTTTACAAGTCTGGATCCTAGTTTGAAGTCTTCTGAACTGTAAAAATGTTTTGGATGTGAAAAATGTGGATGGACATCTTGTGAGAATTGCCTGTTTCATTTCAGAATCTGTGTCCTTCAGACTTTTCTTATTTCCTTTTTTGAATCAGAGCCATGTGTATAAGGACATATGGCATTGTGCACTTGCTAATGGTCACAAATCCTTCAGAAGGTGTGTCATAATCACCGTAAAAAAAGTTATAAACATGCAAGAAATTAATTTCCAGTATGCACTGACATCCCCATTGGATTATATTATTCAATTAGTATATATCTTAGACATACTACTTAAAAATACGTTACTTTTTGGACTATTGGGGGAGTTAAACATCACTGAATTATTTTTTTCACTCATTTACTAATTAGGCACAGTCTACAATTAATACATCCTGTTGTTGGCTTTCCAAACTCACCACCACAGGATATCAAGGCAAAGACTTTTAAATTTATAGGATTCATATTTTTATAAGAAGACAATAAATTAACAACAAAAAAAAACCACCAAACAACCAACAAGAAAACCCCAGGAATTTAAGTTATAGAAACTGTCTACTTAAGGTCATAAATCATCTTCTGGTGACCTGGTTGTAGGGAGAAATTCTATCGTAAGGAGAATTTCTAAGGAAACATACAGCATTTTATACACCTTTATATAAAGCTTAACTAAATGGATGCCTGGATTAATTTTTGCAGTAGTACAGTTTGCTACATGTGGAATTTGTTTTCCACAAAGACAAATTATGAGAGTTCATTAAAGGAGGGGGTAAACCACCTTTTTAAGGAAATACTTATTTTTAAACATTTATTTAAACACTATTTAGCTTTTGCTAAATTAGTTTTCCTGATTTTTAAACATTCAGGGATTTCTTATATGAGTTCATGACAAGAGTTAGTGACTGTTCAGTTAATTCTAGTGAGTGTACAAAGTATGTTAGATTATCAGAAAAACTGAATATTTAAAAAATGATGGAGTAACTTGTAGCTTAGCAGGACAGCTGCTTTTCTGTCTTGCTTTGGTGATGTTCTTGCTTTTTACTTAAAAAAGAAAAAAAAAAGAAGGTAAACTTACAGCCAAAATTTTTTACTCAGTGCCTTTGATTATAAGGCCCAAATAAGGTATTTTTACAGAAAGGCTGTACTGAGACATGTTCATAGAATTTTATGTGAACTGGGAACTTTCCATTATTTTATATACGTCACAAATTGTTCTTATGAAATGACACATTGTTGGGTATGCCCAACAAGCCTCTACTTCTTGAACAAACTGCTGCCTTGGTGGTCATGGTGAAGAGACAAGTGAAAAAATAAAGGAATCATTCATGCTTAGCATGATACTTATTTAAATAAAGGGTTCTTTGGTGGTATTTTTTGACAACGGTGCTGAAAAGAATGGCTGAAAGTGGATCACTTTGATAAGTTGGTAAAAGACCTGTACATTAATTTACCAAGTGCTATTACATGATCCAGGCTTTTATCTAGTAAAATAAAGACTGTTAATAAACCACACTTCATACTGTATGGGCCCACCTGACAAAAACATTACTGAATTCATTTTCTCCTTTTACTGACAGTCAATCCTGCAGCAAGCCAGCAGTATGCAACTAGTAAGCTTTCAGTAGGCTGATAGCAAATTCTCTACCTCTAGAGGCAATAACTATTATCTCTAGTAAGTTATTCAGGGTTTCTTTCCCTCAGATTCTTTTCCATAAACTACAATATTATTTGTTATGGACAGAACTCTTTCATTGATAAACAGTAAAAAGGCTTCTCCAGAAGTCACAAATAGTCTGAGTTTGCTAGTAGGTCAGTGGGTCTGCAAGCATATGAAATTATTTACTCCATGTCACAGACTAAATATGAGTCAGTAGAAGAATGAGAGTCTACTGTTCTTTTCTGCTAGCCTTTGATCAGCATGTGTTTTAGCATTTTAGTGACTTATTTTATAAATAGCATTTAGGATGAAAAGTTTCCAAACATTTCACGTATTTAAGATGCTTAGGATCTGATTTCAGTAAGTAGTTATTACAATGCACTGCTTTGTATCTTCAATTCTAATTTTTGTCTGCTCTTCTGAGTTAAGAGAGCTCAGGATGTCAAGTACGAATCTGGAAAACGAGAAACACACAGTTAGTGAATACAATTGACACCATTATTTTAAGTAATCTTCCCAGCCTGGCAAAAGGACAGCAATGTCAATGTGCCTAAACACAGCCCATTTTGGATTATTTCCATCATCCTGCCAGTCATCAGCTACTGCTCCAGAAGTGTGTGGATCTTCCATGACCCTTGTGTCATATCTGACATCCCTGTGTAGGGCTTCCATATATTCTCTGGACTCTGTGTTTAGGCACCTGAGTCACTTCCAGAAACCCTAGGACAAAGACACACAGATTATTCCAGGACAGCCTTTGTCCACTTGCAATCTCCAGCTCTGGTCACAGCACCGTGTCCAGTTTTTGAGGTGATTTTCCTAACCGAGAAGATGTTTCTTTACCTTGTTTCACTCCAGATGCAGGATTCCCCACCCCTCCCCCTCCTCAACAATTTTATTTTTGATCTCTTAATGTCATTTTCCCCTAAATATCCAAAATCATATTCACATGAGTCTTTCAGGAGTTGGAAATGTTGGCTTCCCTCCTCAGTACTTTGTCACAAGACATAAATGAAAAACCTGATGGGAGTCATTGCACCTGAAGCATTCTTTAAATCAAAGCACAGTCCCATTGTGCTGTTACTCGATAATCGATTAGACAGAATATTTGGAATATTAGGAAAACAAGAAGTCCTGAAAAATAGGAATGGTAGAATTGCCAAGATTTAATACAAGACATAACTGTGTTTGGAAGAAAACCAGATTACATAGGTACACAGTGCTATGAAGATGAAACACCTTTTGCTGGAAAATTTATTACCTGGATATTATAGAGCACTTGTTAAAGCTAGTAATTTTTATATCATTAACTCCAGAAAATATGTTGTTTTATAAAAGAACTAATGAAAGAACTCGATAGATTATTAAAGCTGTTTTTCAGTAACTCTAGGAATTGGGGAAAGTCTCCCAAAATGGAATAAAGTTATTGTTGTGTCCATGTTTTAGAAAAATAAACGGGAAGACCATAGCTATTACAGGCCTTCTAACCTGACACGGGCCACAGATTAATCACGTAGCCAGCATGACATGATTAAAATGAATTTAGAAGAGTAATATAGCTGATCCTACTGAACATGGACTTAGAGAAACTTGTTTTATACATTTTTCCATAATAGGTCTTTTACAAAAAAAAAAAAAAAAAAAAAAATAAGGAATTTAAATTTAAAGTGGGTAATGAAAAATATTTCGAACTGTTCAGTAAAAACACGAACCAGGAAAAATAATTGATCAGTTCTTGTCCCTTCTTACTCAGTCTGTCAATAATCTGAAAATAGTTACCATTGATAAAATTGGTGATTGATAAAGGATAAGGAAAGTGTGATCTATAAAGAGGAGTCTCTGATTAATGGGCATGTGAATAAACATGAAATATTGGGGAAAAGACATTTTTTTTGTGACAGGTGGTCATACCCCACAAAACTACAGAACTTTTTTGAAGGAGTGTGTGGACAAAGATTTAGTTGATTTAGCCTTCTCAAATATCCAAAAAAAGTTCAGAAAAGCTCATTTTCAAAGGCTTTCTAAGGGAAGGTTCTTAAATGGATAAACATTTTTTTTAACAGATGGTAAGAATAAATGGTCAGCGTTCATAAAAAAAGGGAAATCACCCAAGGATACTCAGAGGGACTGAAAAGGGATGAATATTTAAGGGAATAACTTTGATATGATGAAATTAAGGTACTTAGAATAGTAAAGATAACTATAGAGAATATGGCAATGAAAGATTTGTTAGCAGAGTGGCAAAGTCTGGATGCTAAATATGTGTTTGAATTAAAAACAGAACAAAACAAAACCAAAACAAAGAAACAAACAAAACAAAACAAAACAAACAAACAAAAAAAAGAAAACCACAGCAGAAAATTTCATGGAAAAAAAATTTATCAATAGCAGTCAACTGTCACGACAGTACTTGGGAAATTCCCATGTCATGTACTGTTGGCGACTAGGAGAATACTCTCATAAAAGGTACTGCTACTGGACTCTCCTATTTTCCCTTAATCATACATTTTTTACCCCTGGGGTTGTTTTAGGCTTTTGTGCTAAGCCAGGGGACAGCTCTAATGCAGTTCACCAGTATCACAAAATATACAGCTGTTTTCTACATCTGAAGAAATTACAGGTACAAACACATTTGAATAGATTTTCCCTGGGAAAATCACCTTCTGGTCATTATGTCACCTTTGCCAAAAGCTGAGAACTGCTGTCAAAGAAGGGATATTGGGCTCAACACCAAGGTTGTATGCCTGTAGGTGAGAAGGCAATATAGCTCCCTTGGTAGACCAGACATGAGCAAGACTCTGTTTCTATACAGTCAAATATAAAGTGCAAATCTTTATGATAAAATATAAATGTAAAGGAGCAAATACATAAAATTTGTCTGGTAGCAAAGCAGTAGCTTGGAAAAGACCAAGCATTGTGTAAGCAGTTGAGCATGACCCTCTGCAATGTTTCTGCAGCCAAAGAGGATTGTTTCGCCTCCTCCAAGCTCAGGAGAGGTGCATCCCAAAAAAGAAGAAGTCAGGCAAAATAGCCAGCAGGGTTGCGTGGATGAACAAGGAACTGCTGGACAAGCTCAGGACCAAAAAGGAGGCCTATAGAGGGTGGAAACAGGGACGAGTAGAACGGGCAGAATACAGAGAAACTGTCCAAGTGGTCAGGAATGAGATCAGGCAAGTGAAAGCCCAGGCAGAACTAAATCTAGCCAAGAACATCAAAGACAATAAGAAAAACTTCTACAGATATGTCAGGGACAAAGACAAGACTAGGGAAGTTGTGGGCCTTCTCCGGAAGGAAACTGGAGACCTGGCCACCCAGGATATGGATAAGGCTGAGCTACTGAACAACTTCTTTGCCTCAGTCTTCACCAGAAAGTGCTCAAACTACACTGCCCAAGTCATGGAAGGCAAAAACAGGGGCTCTGCAAATGAAGAACTGCCCACAGTACAAGAAGATCAGGTTTGAGACCACTTAAGGAACCTGAAGGTACTTAAGGAACCTGATGAAATCCATCCACAGGTCCTGAGGGAACTGGCGGATGAAGTTGCTAAGCCTCTTTCCATCATATTTGAGAAATTGTGACAATCTGGCAAAGTTCCTGCAGACTGGAAAAAGGGGAACATAACCCTGATATTCAAAAAAGGAAAAAAAGAAGACCCGGGGAACTATAGGCCGGTCAGTCTCACCTCTGTGCCTGCCAAGATTATGGAGCAGATCCTCCTGGAATCTCTGCTAAGGCACATGGAAAATAAGGAGGTGATTGGAGACAGCCAAC
>JAOXNO010000013.1:93117599-93138382 GCA_028565335.1 Limnodromus scolopaceus | reverse complement strand
GCCCATGGCAGGGGGGTTGGAACTAGATGATCTTTAAGGTCCCTTCCAACCCAAACCATTCTATGATTCTATGATTTCTATATTGCAATCCTTCTACCTGATCCTAAAAGATTGGTCAAGTTGACCTAAATGACTCTCAGTCGCCTGACATTTTGGGAACAATATTTATTATTGGAGAGGATACAAAGTTTCACTGAAGAAAATGCCAATCAATAAATGAACTGAACTCAGGTCATTTATCACTTTGGTTAGATGTTCAGTACCAGAGAGATTATGAGAATTACAATATTACCTGTTCGTACTGAGAAGAATCTCAGCCTTTGCTAGTTTTTCCTAACCGTAGACCCAGCTACAAATGTGTGTCTGCAGAACCCTGAAAGATAAAAGTGACAGACCTTCAAAAAAATAATGGCCATGGTTGGTACAAAATTTCTAAACATTCTTAGCTTCACAAAATCAAAATCTTACCTAGAACAAGCCTCTGCATTAGACTTTAGTGAACTATTTCCATATGGAAAGGCACTTCCAAACAGGATAGATGCCACTAGCAAGAAATTTCAACTAGAAATTAACACATAAATGACACTCAAATCATAAGACACATGAAAATGCTTTGCAACATTGAGCCTGCCACACACTTTCAGCATTCAGATTCTTTGCACCAGTTCAATTGGAAGGGTTAAACATAAATTTACAGCTTTTTATGGTAGATCTGCCATGGCTACAGCTAAGCCAGAATTCGGGAGACTTGGGGCATCTAAATGTTTGTCTTGAGCAACATAGTCTCTCAGTGGGTCAAACTAGATAATTCCTCTGAATATTCTGAGTATGGTATTAAGATTGAAGTTAAATATAATTTAACAGAGGCGTAAGAAAAAAAGCCATTGTACTGGCAACCCCAGTACTATTAATAAAAAAAATTACATTTTTTGTGGCTGGACATTAAAATGCAGATATAAAACAGATTAAAACATATCTCAGTGCACTTTAGGATTGCAAAATATCCTTAAAAATCAAGACAATATGACATGTTTTGAAGTCAGTTGTTTCTGAATGACAGCTGAAACATTCATATTTGAATGTTTCATACAACTTTACTTCCCCCCTCCTTTACTCCCTTTTTTCTTTCCATATCTCTAAAAAGAAAAAAAAAATCTATTACTTTATGAGAAGATTAATAGTAGAGTTTATTCAACAAGGTTATGGGATATAGATTTTCTTTGGCTTGCTCTTTATCCATAGACACCAGAGAGGGATGAAACCTGCTGAAATATGTAACACTAGATTTTGTGGATACAAGGTCTTAAGAAGCTAGAATATTACTCCTGCTAAGCTATTCCATTCTCATAAATTAGCCAGCGGTCATTTGGAGTCTTACTTTTGTGTACTAGCATTGCAAGAATGTTTACAAAGTAGTTTTATTGTGAGCATTAGAATTATTGTATGATAGAGCAATTAATATAGTAATATATAATTAAAAGGCTTTTATTGGATGTTATTCTTTATTTTAAAATAATTGAACACATAGTAAATATATAAAAATTCCTTTTAGAGGTCAATTTATTTAGTATTTACTTTTTCTCCAAAAGGGTATTTGAGATATCCCTCGTTCATGTTGAATAAAGCTGTGTAGGAACACACCTAACAAATTATAAATGGTGGGGTTTTGCAGGGGACATAGTTCAGTATATTGTTCAAATAGCCTGAGGCACTATCTGGACTTTGTTAGGCTTATCAAGCTTAGTATCCTTTGTTGTAATTGCTACCTAAAAAGATGTGACAATCTTTGTCATGGTACAGAATGGTGGAAGAGGTACATAGCGAATGAGTGTAGGAGGCAAGCGTTAGAGTAAAGGTGCAAGACGCTGCTGGTGTTAAACTTTGAAATTCTGTTTGTCTGTAGCCTCCCTCCAGAGGTTATTCTAGTCACTTCCCCTGAAATACCAACTCCAGCAGCTTCTAACTCAAGAGATGTAGTTCACCGATCTTTTCCTGTTAACATCAAGTCTTTCGTGTCCAAAAAAATATTGTGGCGTCTTCTTACTCCCCTGTGTATTTCAAATGAGGCATCCCTTCCCGCTAGCTCTTTCAGTCCTTTTGGTTTTGTCCTCCACTCCACAGTGTCAAGATGCCTCAAGACAGCATTTGTAGCTGGTTCAGAACATCTCTGACAATTTATTCCTGTTGAAAAAGAACCAAAAGGACCAACTAAAGGACCCCTTGTCTCTTCTCACCTGCTTGTTCAGGGAAAAGACTTAGCCAGGGAACGCTTCAGCCTTCCTCTCTGGTTGCCAGCATGCTTGTTTTTCAGCCATTTGTTGTATCAGCTGAGTGAGGTTTGACCTCAACTAGACAGGAGAAGGTGGCTACATGGGTACCCTGCTCTACACCACAGGCTGAGAGATTCAATGTGATGAACACACTGTGGCAATGGTGCCCAATTTATTTAGCTGCAATACAATTATCATGTAATTTCTTTACTGCAATTTCTATGCAACTGCTTTATTTTCCCCATGTTTGTCTCACGTTTAGAGACAAGACACATGGTACAGTTCTACTGACTCCTGCTTTTACCATTATAAACCCTTCTGCCCTTACAGGGAGCAGGGCAAATGCAGATTATAAAACCCCATTTCCTATTTAAATCCTCTTTTTCCAATAATGTCCTAGCAATTTGTTATTTTGACCTTTGTACATATTTTTGCAGATGGAAGATGGGAGGGAGCCAGCCTGAGACAGGTGTAGGGAGACTGAGTTATGAAGAGTTATGTGCAGAAAGGGAGCAGACTGGGAGACGTGACAATTTCCAGACATTTGAATTTTTTGAACAAGTAGATAAATATGTTTTTTTTAAAAAAACATGATGTTGACTGTTGGACAGCAGCTGGATTCCACTTTTAATGGAGCTTAGTGATCTGGCCCTTAATCCTCTGTTTTGCAAGGAGTTTTGCATATAAATAAATGTACCTGGTATTATCACAAGCTTCCAGACCATATTTTGGAATCATTGGACAATGAGATTTGAGGAAACAAGCATGGAGTGGACAGAAACCTGATCATAAGGGGAATGGGACAAAGGATGAGGTGCAGCCCAGCTCTGGCAGGAGTATTCACTGCAACGGGCACCATGAATGAAAGAGGAAAGGTTTAGAGCCCTAAACCACCTCTGTAAATTCATTCTTGTGAGCTGTAGTCCAAGAACTGAAGACTGATAACTGAAGAATCAAGCCATGGCTTTGCTTGTACAAATTACATCCAGAGAACTGCTTACACACACACATGAGTTTCATAACATGCCTATTAGCAGATCTAGATCTGTTCCAGGTTAAAAACACATGTTAATGTATTATTCCTCGGAAGTGATTTCCTTAGCTGCCTTAGAGAAATGGGACCTGAAGGGCAGGGCAGAGGGGAGTTCCCCTGCTGGAAAATATGCCCCTTTCCAGGTATGCGCATGAACCGGTGGAAGGGCAACTTCAACTTATGAATACACTGTGCTTCAGGCATCTGCTGGGGTTACTAGCATTAGTTCTTTCAGATCTGCTTCCAATACCCCGGGTAGTATTTAAAGAGTAAAGAGAATATTTCAGTCAGCTGCCACAGACAGCCACAAACAGCAGTTTTTGCAGCCAGAATAATTTTAAGACAGATAGTTTTGCCAGGTTGAATTAAAGAAGGTATGCCATCATTAGAAAGCAGCACTTTGTATAGATATGATATATGATATGGTATGATATGATGATATGATATGATATGAAATATTAACTCCCCACAGCATAATATGGTCAGCTGTAAACATGGTGAAGTAGGCAGTTCCTGGAGGCAGCAAATAGTCCTGGATATACTGCCTACTTTCCCCTGTCCTCGGAAGCCTATACTGCTGAGGACCAGTGCCCCATGTGCAAGTCATCCCTTCCCATAGGGGCAGTTTGCCCAAAGAAGAAAACATTCGTGGGAAGGAGCAAAAAAACATGCTTAACTCCCCAGGGCTCTCCCCTCAGCTCTTAACTTAATTCTGCCCTTTCCCCTTCTGCCTCCAATTCTCATTACAAGAGTTCCCATCCTTGTCCTGGTCCTGGCATCCCATTGTTGGTAAGAAAATTCAGTTTTCTCTGCAGACATTGAGAATCTTTGAGTCAGCTCTAGCCAAAGAAGAGTTTTGCATTTTGCTGTTGTGATTCCTTTTAACTAAGCGCTACTGATTGGACATTAATGCCCTCCCTGTTTGGACTTGGAACATGGCAGGGGTGTTTTGTCACCTTGCACCCTGCCCCAGGGCTGATTTTGCTGTGTAGCCAGGGGCTGACTCTGCTGTCACCAAGCGCCTTAAAGTAGTGGTACTGTAAGAAAGGCCGGGGTACAAAGCGCATCACCTCCTCCTGTTAAAGCTCTCCTGGAAGCAGAAGCTGCCGTGAATATATGCAAGGTTTGTTACAAGGCTTGGACATTACAAGGCTGATGTTGTAAGTGAAATAGTTTTATTACCTCTCTTTGATCAGTTGTCCTTGATCCCGCACATGACTGAACGAGGTAAAACAGCTAGAACAAGAAGGAGGTTTGCAAGGAAATGGAACAGACTTTTCATTCACTGCATCTAGTATAGGAGATGAATGACTCTGCTGGTTGGGCATTCACAAATCCTTATTCAAGCACATGCATTCAGTAATCAGGTGGCTTTTGGATAGCACAGCCCAAATGATCTGCCCAGCTTGGTCATCACATTTCCTGGCAAAGATATTCTGGCTGTCACAAATTATGGTATGTTATTGTCTATTTATTGTCTACCTTTTCAGGGATGAAAATGTTCCTTCTAGACAAGGCGTAATATATGATATGATAAACTGTGCAGTTATGGAAGTTTACAACCCCTTGCTATTAATGTGGGGTGGGCAGCATCCCCTATATCAGAACATCCGCCTTTGAAATACAAAGTAACCACAACACATGAACTGTCAAAAACTATCATGATGATAAACAATGGGGTGAGCTCCAAAATAAATAAATAAACACTGCCAAAGAAATTATTTGCATATTTTTCTCTCTCCCCAACCAGTGCTTGAAAAATGTCCTCCTTCAATGTGCTTGCTCATCCACGCAGCTGCCAGCTGTGCCTCCTTCTTCAGCAGTAGTCACATGTTACATGGTTTGTAATACCAAGTCCATATTGCTGCAGAAACCTAAGCTATGAAATACAACTCTCTCTGGCCCTTTAGAATTTCTGTGGAATTATGACTTCAGTGCTACAACTAAAATTTGACATTCGGTTGAAGACTGTGGCACGCAGGAAACCAAGACAGACAGAGTACATGCAAAAATGTCCAGACACTAAGAGACATCTCCAGCAACCCTCATGTAATTAACATAAATCTGGGCTGCCAAAAGTACTAACAGCACTTGAAGCAGCTTTGAAATCCCAAATGCACGACTTCTAAATTTAGAGCTCTGTTCTTACTATATTCTGTTATGCACATGTTTAGATTTCTGTTGATTGTTTGCAGAAGAAAAAGAATGTAAAGGTTACTTGTTTAGAGTGAAACCGTGGCCTACAACTGCAACTCAGTACTAGGGGATGAAGAAAAAAACTACCCTGCCAACGCAGGAATTTAGAGTGGCACCGTCAACGAGTTCGGAACTGAGGCAGCTGCGTTGCTCTTAAAGAGGGTGAGGCTGGCAATAGCGGCGTTTTCCAGCATGTGAAGCCCGCTCTGTTCCCCGCGCCCTGCCTTTTGCAGATGCTAAAAGGAATGGTAGGTCCGCACAGCTGTTATGCTCACTGAGTGCGAGATCCTGACCATAACTGTGCGGATGGCACAGATACAGGAGATAAAATTAGAGCAAGGTGTAGTGTAAGTGCAGAAGGTTGCAACGGGCACTGAATAGAAATGCAGATCTCAAATATGGAGGAAGAAGGTAAGGATCAACACGGATTTTTTTCTTATCCAGGAGAGTTAACATTCCAATTCTGGTACTCAATAGATACAGCGTTTCTCATCCCCCTTAACATGTCACAGACAGCTAGATTTGGCTACAATTCAGTTGTTTAGCACCACCTAATTATCCATAAGGTCTGAATTTTAAATCTGTGTATTTGTTACAGGGCTTCTACTTCAGCAATTCCCCTCAGACATCTCTCCCATGGGCTTTTATGGCACGTCTGTGGCATTACATAAAGAAAGAACACATATCCTACTCCAGCTATTTTATCTTTTTTTTTTTTTTTCTATTTCCTGTGTGGAAGGAGATTAATAAAAGATCATACTTTGTATCTACTTTCTAAAATTTAAATCTTTCTTATTTCCTGTTTCTAGACTTATGTGCACCTTCATGAAGCTGAAACTGCTCTAATGTGTGCTTTTACATGTGCTTCTGTAATGATGAGACTGTTTTGCTTTGTGATTATACATGCTTTTATGCCGTTATGAATCCTGAGATGAATTTTCTCCTGTTTTTTTTTTTTTTTACTTAATTGTTCCCTTGTAGTTCTATTAACTTGGTAAAGTGTATTTTGTTGGGAAAATACAATTGCAATTATTGGTCAACCTGATTAACTTTCTCCTTTTTCTCTGTTCCTTTGGGGCAATGCAGTAAGAACTGTCTTCTTTTCCCAGCAACCTGAAAATTATGTTTCCTAAAGATTAAGGCCCTTTTATAGCAATATCTCTTCCTTTTTGTTTGTAAATAATTTTAGGAGTAGTCTGAAGAAGAAAGACCATGTACTCAGTGGAGTACACAGATACTATGGAAAGAGGCAAATTGCATGATTCTAATGCATCATAGAAGATGCATCATCATAGTAGGAGAGGTAATAAACTCTAGGTAAGGTACTAGGTTGCTGTTAATGTAACCATGAAGGCAGAGGGTAGTAACAGGACAATCCTAGTAGACATATACTCATGTGTTTAAACCAGTTTTATGGTATCCTCCACATGATAATGTAAGCAAAAGGGGTCAGATAAGGAACACTTTTTAACCATTTGCATATAAGTGATAGATAATGAAAATAGATAGTGATAGATAATAAAAAGTGATAGGTAATAAAAATAACAGCTGGAGATGCTCTTGCATGAGAAGAAATATTCTGCTTTTGGTCCTGGAAATATGATAAGATGGTTGTTATGACTAAAATAGCCTTTCATACTTCCAGCTTCTTCCATAAGTATAAAATGGGGAAAAAAGGCACAGACAAGGACTTCACATCAAAGACACTGTTAGTTATTTCTGATAGCTCAGAATGTGAGGCAAATGTTATGGATGAAACAGCTACATAGCAAAAGAAAAAAAAAAATTAAAAAAGAAAAATCTACTGGCCTGTTTGTAGAATCCACAGTAGAAAACCTACTCACAGTAGAGAGCAGCCTGTACTGTTATTTAACATCTGCCCATAATGTGTAACAAAGCTAAAAAATTTTAATAGGGGTGACTTCATCCCGGAAGATGTTTGCTCATCATCCCATGCATCACAAAATTTCCCAGAATTTCTAAAAATAATAAATATTAATATCTTTATGCAGAAGCTCCTGAACTCAAAAAAGAGAACTCTGTTTTTGATCTTGTTTAAATGAACTAAGAGTTAATTGCTACCATAAAGCAAATGGTTTCCTAGATATAGATGTCATGATCTGATTGCATTTACCTTGTGCAGACAGAACATATCACCAAACTATGTACACACACATATATATACAAAATTTGTGTAAGCTATTTTTAGATATATTCTGCAAAGAAACAGTCATTGGCATATCACATATTTAAAGCAGCAAGTATTGGCAAAATATGGGAGCTGTAAAAAAATGAAATCCTGGATATCCAAATGTATGGTTTACAAGTAAAACAAATTATACTGAGCAAGAAGCTATTCTTGTTAAAAGTAGATTGAAAATGAAATAGAATATAAAATATTAATACAAACCCTGAGTAGATACCAAAGTATTATAAGCTACAAGTTGAAATATATTCAGCCTGAAGAACGGACTATATATCTGAAATCTTGTCTGTTTTTTCCAGTTACATCTGTTAATTTAGTAAAAACATCTCCTCTCCCTGCAAAATTTGCACTAAATATATCCTCAAACAACCATGGCTACAACAATATATAATAACAAAATGAATTTAAATGTAGAGGACCAAGAAAAACCCTAGGTTATGGGTGCTTATTCTAGATTGCAAACTGTAGCTAGGTACCTATGTTGCATAGATAGTTTTGGGGTTGTCATTTTAAGAAAACACTATACCAATCACATTCAATAAAGTGCCAGGGACTGAGAGTTTATCACCTGCAAAGGATAGCACATGAGGAAACATGCTAAAATGGTATCATTTCAAGTTAACATATATTATGAAAATACTTTACATGGAAAGGCCTCATAGAAACTAATCACAGACTTTTGAACCACCACTATCACGTTTTTGTAAACATCTGAAAAAAGGGGAATTTTCAAGGTTGAAAAATTTCCTTTACCAATACAATTCTGATAGAAGGTTCAGCCAACCTGGTTTAACTAAAAGTTTTAAATTTAGGATTCTATTTACAGATAACCTTGGGTGAAGGAATTGTTGCCAAACAGCCTTTTTTGTCAAGATTACAAGTTTAATGAGTGTGTGTTATCACAATAAACCCAGATTTCTCCAGACCACAGGACGCTTCAAAATTGACAGAGACTACGTAGATCAGGTTCAAATTAGCTCACTAAATGGTCTCAGACTAGGTAGTCCTGTTTCTAAGGAAGTCTTTGAAGGTTTTTTTTTATCCATTTTATTTTATGCATGTCATCTAAAGATGGCACAAAAATCTCTGTTAATAAGTTTTGCAGATAACACAAAGGTTAGTGAGGTAGATAATGAAGAGGATCATCAAGAATGAGCCAAATAATCTGCTTAAAATGTCACCACCACCCCCTCCCAAATAATTTAATAAGGTGAATATATTATCAAGTAATATACCTGGGAATAAAGAATGAAAATTGTGCCTAAAGCCTGAGAGGTTCTGCTTTAGAAAACTGTGGCAAAAGGATCAGTTTAAAGATACTATGAGTTAACCACCTCAACTACCAGTGCAAGTCTATGGCAAAAAATAAAAAAGACTTGATGTGATCCACAGACATTTAAACTGGGAAAAATCAAGTGGAAGCAGAGAGGTGGTCTTGCCTTAACTGTCAAATTCTAGCTGTGAGGCTAGTTAAACAGGACTCTAAGCCAAAAAATCTGGACTGCCAGGTCCCTCCACACAGACAAAGGGTAGAGACAGGCTGTGCCAGGGGTCACCCAGCAGAAGCAGCCAGGCCTTGCTGGTTTGGGTCATCCCACGTTAGTCTCTGACCAGGCAGTTAATTAATGGGGTTTTGCTTTCCTCGTAACAACAGCACAAGGAGCGTTGGTGGAGAAGTCCCCTTCAGCCAGCGATGCCATGATCTTCATCTCTCCTGTGACACACAGCTTAGCATCCCTAAAAAACGGAAAGGTTTAAATCTAAATAGTTTGCTTGATAGAGGGAATATATTAGAGGCACCTGAGCCACTTCTGGCAGTGACAGTTTGGGTACTGGAGACAGCACAGCTGCAGCCGGGAGCTGCCGCGCCTGGACTACGTTAGCTGTACCGCTTTCAGCACTGCTCCCAGTCTAATGCAGCTTTATTGCTTCCTGTAGCTGAGCTAATTTGTTCAGAGGTAGCGCGGGTATCTCTATATGGCACTGCACCGTGTCATGTGCATATACCTTTTATGGCCTGTAATGCATGGGATGTCAGGCTAAGATGATCTAATAATCCTTTCTGGCCTTAAACCGCATGAAACCGTCATCAGTCAGTTCCATTAATCTTCCATGAAGGAAAATAAGACACCTGAACATAGCGAGACAGTGAGATACAGCAGTAAAAATGTTGAAAATGTTTCTCAACTTCATCCTGCTCTCTCCCTAATTCTGCCATAAATTACTGGCCTGAGTCACGCACTGCCCATGGAGACGCCAAGGCTCTCTCAGACTTTATTGGGCTGCTGCAGAGGGCTTAGACTTGGGCTTGCAACCTCAGCAATAGCAATTAGCACAGTTTGGGGGGAGGATAAGGAAGAAAGGGTTGTACACAAAGAAGTCCAGTATGGTTATCAAAGCCCCTGCACGGTAGCAGCAGGATTTTTAGGCAACCCGTAGGCCCACCGTGTTAGGCCATGCAGCCCTTGCTATTTTCATGAGCATGAGAGAGAAGCAAACAATCTTTGATTTAATCCCTCTGTTTTCATGTGTCTCATGTAAAATGCACTGAGCGAGTTGCAATCTGGAAATGGGTAAAAGCTTTGGATCAAAAAATCTGATGGATCTTGGCCAGTTTGTGCAGAAGTTACCAGAACACGGTCTCATTGCTCCATACACAGAGAACAAACAGCTGGAGGGCCTAAGCGTCCACGTGATGGGGGTTTGAGAGAACCAAGCCTGGGAGATGTGCTGATTTTCTCTTCTGGCATGTGAATAGGTTTATTTTGGACAGCATCTGTTTTATTTTTTTGTTCTCCGTTGTATGTCATGTTCCTTTAAAAAGGGAGTGACTAGGTCAGATGGACCCCCTGGAGGGAGCAGAGATTCCTCCTTTCCCTGGAGAGCAGATGAGCATGCTTGAGGACTGGGTGGGAGGAGGAGGAGGATAGGAGGAGCTCCCAGGCTTCGGGGTGTAGTGGAGAGAGGAGAAGAGAATGGGAGCCCTAGCGAGAAGATGGGAGCCTGCTGTTCATGGAGAGGCTCATGAAAGGAGCGGGAAACATATGCACAGCCAGCCTCCCTTGGCGACAGGAAGAAAACTTCCTAGGGATCAGAGAGGACTGCGCAGAGCTTGCTGCAACCCAGAAAGTCACTGAGTTGACTGAGACCAAACCTGGAAGCAAGTAGCCACCTAACACCACACAAGGGGAGAGGGGTGAAGCTGTTTATAAGATTTTATTTTCTTTTTTTTTTTTTGTCCTCACAGAGAGAGAGAATGTTTACTTATTTATGAAGTTAAACCTTCTCATTTCTATTCTATACAAATTGCCTTTTTGAGTTGAAAAGACCCTTTGGTCTCTTCAGGGAGCTCGCAGTAAGGAAAAAGTCTAGATCATCATCAAAGCCCTGTCTGTCCTCTCACGAGGTGTGGAACTAGAAGTGACTCCCAGTTTTGCTTCTCAGTACTAGAGATGCATGAATGATAGAAATATTGTGAAGCAGTTAACTAAATTTCATCTCTAGCATAAAACTACCTCCAAAAAGTGTATGAAAATGGGGGAAAAATATATTAGTTAATGTCTCCTTAATAATTCTTCATCTAGTTTCAGTAGGTCAAACAGGGAAAAAAATTGGTTCATTGGTAGTTCAGAAAAAAAAAAGAAACGGTTTATTTTGGATCAAATTTAAAATTTTTTT
The DNA here is from genome assembly GCA_028565335.1 of Limnodromus scolopaceus. Classification (NCBI taxonomy): domain Eukaryota; kingdom Metazoa; phylum Chordata; class Aves; order Charadriiformes; family Scolopacidae; genus Limnodromus; species Limnodromus scolopaceus. The sequence goes on along the minus strand of JAOXNO010000013.1, from coordinate 93,126,999 downwards.
TTTTTTTACAGTTTCATGAAACATTGCAAAACTGATGCAACCCGAAATATTTTATGTGGGTTCAAAATTTTTAAAACTGTTTTTCTCCAAAAATTGAAAGGAAATTTCAAAATGCAATGTCATTTCCAATGAAATAATTGAAATGCTTCACTTACAAAAATGTCAAAAGGAAGTATTTGATTCTTTCAGAAAATGACAAGGTTCTTTTCAAAGTGAAGCACTCAACAAAATTAACACATTTTTGCAAAATGTTTTGGTATATCTCTGCCTCCATTGCTGGGGAAAAAAAAAAAAAAAAAAAAGATCAGTTGAAATATTTCACTCAGCTTCACAAACAAGCAAAAGCTAAGAGCTAAAAAGCATGTAAGCACTGAACTTTTTCTGGCCATACAGACCAGAAGTGCCCCTGAAGAGCTAGTTTAGTCATAACCAGAATAGCCTACCAGAAACCCAGATCTGTTAAGAAGAAAAATTAAAAACAGATATGCCATGAATGTTTTTGTTGCTCTTTATTATTTTCCATTTTCTTTTACATTCCTTCTCCCCTCCTTTTGCCCAGTCCTTCTTAGATGCCTGTGTACCAGACATTCCAGGACAGAACATCTTGTGATCTCCACACAAATACCTCCCCCAGAACAATTATGGGTCTAAGTCTCTGCTAGCAGTAATTTTCTCCCTACTGGTAAACTGAATTATGTTAGCTGGGAATCTTACCTGATAACTTCAGATACAGTGATTGCAAAAGCTTGTTTTACAGAGAGGCTTAACATATTTTGACAGTTTTTATTCCACAGATTTTCATAGGCACCACAAAAGTTTCCTATTTTGAGATTTGGAGAGGAAACAAAGCCAGTGCCAGCATCACTGGTGGACTTGAATTATTTAAGAAATCAAATTATTTTCAGGACAAGGTGAAGGACATGCAACATTCCTTTGCAGGCTAAGAACTCTCCTCAGTAAGAAAAAGACCTGAGAGGTTAGGCAGAAAAGCAAAACTTGCGGCCTTTAGGACAAACTGAGCCTACAGAGTATTTTGACACGTTCCCAGACCTCCCAGAAATCTACAAGCACATCAAACTGTGCTAGGGGAAGAGTGCCTTGAGCTAATGCTGACCTGGAGTGCTAAGCCATATGGCCTGCTGCTGTGCCATACAGATGCCCCATCTCCAACTGTCAGCTGAGTTTATTAGTTTTAGTATCACACCTCAGGAACAAAGTTACTTCGCTTTTGAATCCAGGCAGGCTCCCAAAGTACCAGGCATGCACGATTCTAGGTCACTGGGAAAAATACTCTGTAAATGTGTCACTGCAGGTTAAGTTTTTGGTGTCCCTATTTAGTAATGCTGGATGAATGTGGACCACAGCAGGCACTAGGATGCTGGAAAATAGACCAGGTAAAATCAGTTTGATGTCCCTGACATAAAAAGTATCTGCTCTCTTCCTAATTGACTGAGTCCTCTGGTGTTGATGAATTCATATGGGGGACTTCTGTTGCTTTCAGTGTTTCTTTTGAGGGCAAATCTTCCCTTTGTTAAATCAATTTTATCTTTTTTTGTTTGTTTGTTTGTTTTAAATCTGAAAAAATGAAGAGAGAATTCACTGGAAAGCTTGCTCACTCTATTTCCTTCTTTACTTCTTTCTTTCTCTTCTTTCTTCTCCCTCTTTCTTTCTCTCCTCTTTCTTGATTTGCTCTTTTTAAGGCTTAACATTATAGGAATACCAAGTTTGGTCTTTGCCATTTTATATTTTTCCTGGAGCAGCTCTGGGAAGTCTTGTGTTCTGGGTGTTCTGGCACTGTTGTATAAAGAATGAGGATCTTGAACAAAGACTTTCTTTGCCCAAAATTGTAATTAGTTGCTGAAGTTGCTAACAAAAGCAGAGGCAGATGAACAAAATGATTCTAGACATTAAAAATCTTGTATGATGACAGATTGAAGAGATAGGGACTGTTTAGGGGAAAAACTAGGTCATTTTTGTTCAGAAGAACAACCAGACTTACTAAAGCAATAAAAATTAGGTAAACATAATATTAGCGCAATCACTATGTCATTGTGTAAATCAGTGTTACACCTCTCTGTTAAATACTTTGCTCTGTTGGCTAAGGTACCATCACAGAAGCGAAGTGGATTTTAAAAATTTTTCTAAGTTTCTTAGCTCTTGCCACATTAAGGACGGAAAGACCTCATCCGTGGATGGAGCTTTTGATAAGCAAGTCCATGTCCATTTACTGAACCTAGCTAACTCATGAGATTTACAGGATTAATTTTGTCATCTTTTGCAAAAGTCCAAATAAATTATGTCTTCCAATCTTCTTGTATTCATTCACTCTTTTGTTATCACACCCAACAATTAAAAGAATGTGAATAGCTTACAGAGGCACAGATTTCTTTTACAGAAGCCATGGTGATCTGTCTCCATCATATTATTTTCAGCTGGGTCTCTTATAATTCTGTTTTTAATTAGCATTTCAACCAACTTTCTTGGTGCTAAAGTAAGAATTCTCAGCCTGAATTTCCCAGAATAACCTTTACAGTAAAATACCATTTGCAACAGAGCTGTTCTCTGAGAGAACAGCTATTTCATTCTGACTTCTACTTGCTTTTTGAACCCTTTTGACTAATATTTTATTTTTCAGTTCTTGTTTTCAAAAGCCAGCATGCTATTTTTTTTCTATTATTCCTCACCTCCCAGAACTTAGCTAGCAACTACTTCCCCTGTAGCGCTACATGAAAGAAATTGAGTTTTACTGTAAACCCGAAGAAACTCTCCCAAGGAGAGGCGATAGACAGGAGGCCATCACATATGGAGTAAAAGAAGATGAATGGAGAGGCTGAGAGGGACCTCAGCAATCAAGTTACAGCATGGAAAGGTAACAATATGGCAGAGCAGGTGTCATCGCCTACATAACCAGTAGGCGATGGATCAGTTTAAAGTACCTGGTTTATGGTTCAGCTCTGCTAGTCATGGACATGCAGGAATCTCAGTGCTCCAGCAGCCTAGCTGAGTGCAGCAGGATGTGTGACCTGACCAAGGCATTTTTTTCAAGTTAACAAAAACCAAGCACAGTCTGTCTGTGTTTTTGACAAATCAAATTTTGCCATCAATTTCCTCAAAAAATAGCAGTTCCAGCACAGACGAAGACATGGGATCTGGTTTTTATAGGCTTTCAGGCTCTGTGTTGTTTATAGTCACAAGCCTAGGAACCCAATTCCTAATCAGGGTATTAGTCAAACATTTTAGAATAGTGTGCCCAACTGTGGCAAGGGTTCAGACACTTTCTAGCCCAAATCACACTGACACCAATGAAGCATAGGCTTCTAGTTATGTCATCATCTTTGAAAATGTCTTTTAGGCCCAAAAATTTTCTTGAAGCAATGCCAAAATACTCCCTAAAATCAAAGCCAAGGTCTTGGTGCAGCTTCTTCAGACAGATCTTAAGCACAGGAATTCACTTCTCCATGGTATTTTGATTCTGACTTGTCATCCCACCAGCTTCCCCAGACAACTTATTCAAATGGCAGCTCTGTGATCTCCTATATATGCCTGTGGCAGTATGTCCACCAGTCAAGTGTCCTATACAGTCCACAATGGTTGGGTCTACACAGTGCAAGAAGTGCACTCCACAGTGCATCCTACAGGCTTGAAGCCCTGGTAATCCAGGCTGACTGGCAACTGTCATAGTTTCCTCCATACATCTGCAAGAAGTCATTTTTCTCAACCGGAAATGAAGGGTGTGCAACCAAATCCCCTGTGCTGACCCAGAGAGCACGCACAGCCGATTTGTGAAGTGCACTCAGTTTGTATATTGTTCTTGAGTTTTATACCAATAGCTAATGTGATGTTTACATTTCATATACAGCTCCTAGAATGAAATAGGATGTGCTCTAATGTTTGAAACTAATTTTTGTCCTATCTGCCTTATTTGGTAGAACTTTTTTTATATTATTCTACTGAAATTTAGAGTTTTATGTCACACAGAATAACATGTACAAAATAAAAGCAGTTTTTAATAGGAAAACTCAATAAAAGCATAATGTTTAAAAATACAGAATATTCAAGTATAGTAGCCAATCTACCTTCTCTCGGTGTGGAATCCAGCATTTGGTCCTTCAGCTGAATTTCCTCTCATGTTGTTGTTGACCCCTAGGTCTGTTTTAAAGAACCAAGAATATGCAAGTGACCAGCCCAAAAGTACTCTAAGGAACTAATTTAAAAGAGCTTTGCTGGAAATATCAATAATGGCATATAACAAATGAATTAAAATAATGAAATACAAATGCTGAGGGAAATAATTCATGATACAGTTTTAATAATAGTGGAGAGAACAGTCCTACTGCTGATGCTTTTGTATGCTTTAAGACATGAAGAGGCAGAAACATGGTCAGTCCACGAAGATATCATTCTTGCCCAACCTCAGACACTAAAGTTCAAGGGTCTCATTTTGTTCATTAGGGCAGGGAGGAACATCACAGAATCCTTCCTTTATTATCTAGTCACTAGTATAAAGCTTCATTATTACAAATAGGACAAGCGGATGTCTCTAATTTGCTCATTCTGTGTGAAGTTCCACCTCACGTGTATGGTCTGTGGTTACCTGTACCAGTCCAGTCCTGCTCTGCACTCGGTCCTGCCTCTTGTCTGGAGAAATCAATTGCTTCCATGGCCCTTCACCTAGTAGTATTTTCTTTGATTCATCTGTGCTTGTCATCTTTTTTATGACCTAACTTATGATGAAAGTCTTCACTTGAGAAGCATAATTTATATTCCTAAACTTACTAACAGATCTGTAAAAGCCTGTTGGAATTACTACCTCCCCGCTAGTATTCCTATATATGTGTTGCATTTACCATGTAGGTTAGGAGCAGTCCTTTTAGCTGTGTGTTTGTGCTGCACCTGTTGTCACAGAGTCTTAATCTCCTACATAATAAGAAAGAGTAATCTTGAACATTGATGAAAGAATTATCTTCTTTTTTTTTTTCCTAAAAAAAGCATAACTTTATTGAGTTTTTCTATGACCGATACTGTGAGCTTGAAAACTAAGCAGCAATTGTGGCCTATGTGTTCCATTAACAAAATACTAAGCAGTGACTTTAATAAAGGTAAATCTTTATTTAGTATGTGTCCAACTAAAGGGAAAAAGGGAGGAAGCAAAAGAATAATAAAAGACTGGTCACAAGTAAAAGTCACAGATTAGTTTCACACAGATAGTGTTAAGGGACCAACATGCTTAAAAAAAAAGCAAACTCTGTTAAACAAAAGTCATCTAAGAGAGCTGAAAGAGACAATTCCATTAATCAGGTAAAAACAAAACAAACAATTAAAACAAAAAAAGTATATTAAATGTACTGTTTCTTCTTTCAATTGCATATTTGAAACAAGCATATGTACAAGGAAAAGATTCCTTTATAACCCATATTTTTAACAAGGGTTAGAAAGAATGTTTTATCCCATCATACATGATTTTTTATCAAGGTCATGGAAATATTTTTGGTGGATAGTGTTCTTAAATCTGATAGGGTGCATAAATTCAACTGAAATACAGGAGGTGTTAGAAATTAAACACATATCATTAAAAAAAAAAACCAAACACAAAAAACCAACCAAAACCCAAAAATAAAACCAACCAAAATAATTTCTGTGTAAGTGAATACGTCATATTAACTATGTTTGTGCAAAACCAAAAATCTATTATACATTCTTACAGGAGTGATCCTGAACAATTTCTTAACTCAGTGTATTTACAAAATTAAGTTTTTGCAGTTTATAAAGAAGCCTCACTAAACCTATAGTGAAGAATATCTTATGTGTCTGACTATTGACCTGAAGTTCAAACAACAAGCAGCAGCTCATAAAGTTCTTTTGATGAGATTATTCCCATCTGAAGGTGACAAAGCCAAGTCCCCCATTGCCAAGTCATGATGTGTCCAACACGCTTTTGCCTTCTAGAAAAATCTCAGCTAAGTGAAGGTAAGGAAGTAGCAGCAGGGGAGGAAAAGAGTGAGACAAGGAAGGAACTTTTGGCTTACATTTGTTTTGAGAATCCAACAGCTTTAAAAAACTGAAAGACCAGAACACTATAGAAATGTCGATGATCCCATGATAGAATTGTTTGAGACAAAATGTCATAGTGGAGGCTGCTGGATAATCAGCTGTTTTTTCTTCCTATCCTTATCACTTCCTATCTTTCATGTACAAGGATTCCACCAAATGGGTCCCAGATGAAAAAGTCAGGCGGTGTATTTGCATGAGAAATAAAATTTAAACATTGTGTACCTCTGTATTTGAGATAATGACATCACATAATTCTCAACAACAGTTTCAAAAATCCATGTTCAAAAGTGCAGAGGAGTCATGAACTTCTAGGACTTCACTAATTAGCAATTGGGGAACATCCAAGAAAAGAAAAAAAGGATCATTTCACTGCTTTCCTTTTAGAGACGCATTAAAAGGTCATATGTTCTAAGGCTGAGCTGCATAAAGCAGAATTCATTGTCTCTTGATAAGAACGAGGAGATTTGTTCTTTCAAACTCCTGGAACCTACACTTCAAACATAAAATGTCGTTCAGAAAGCGGAAGAAAATCTGTTGATTAGTTTGTGTTGGCATTAGTTTAATGTAGATCTTTTAGAAGACCTCTGTCAAGCTTTTTTTTTTTCCCAGATGTCTTACTACTATCAAAACAATGCAGGCTCTCCAAGTCTTCCATAGAGTGAAGAGCCAGACTGTACACAATATTTCAGCCATGACAGGATCCCACCACTGTGCTGAGCACAGCCAAACACACAACAAAGTCAACCGTTCATGTCATTCTTAAAACCATGTTGATATCAGAAGTAATCAAAGCACAACTCTTCTACTCGTTTTCATTCTGTTCTCCTACTGATGGAAATGAGTCAGTTGTGAGGAGAAATGTGCATGTGTTTAGACTTCTCATTGGCAATTTGGCAACCAGTCTTTGCCAGAAGAAAGCATCTTAAAACCTGTACAGTTATAGGTTGAACAGCTCGCAGCCAGATGATCTGCCTGCGCTTCCTCTGCCTGATGTGAAGGAAGGCTGTAAGCTTGGTTTAACTGGCAGCCTACTTGAGCATTGCTACAAAGTCAGGAAAAGCAGTGAAACTGTATGAGTAAACCTAGATAGCATTTTTTAACAAGTTAGAAATAGTGTTATGTGGTTTTTGCTCACAACAATATTCAAAGTAATATTTGGGGGTTTGTTTATTTACCATTTGCATATGAAGGACTAGTAATATGAAAAATCTTCCCCTCAAAATTCAAAGATTCTAACTTGAAATAAAGCTTGAAGGTAAAAAAGAAAAAAACAAAACAATAGACTTTTGTACTAATTCCCTAACTAAATGTAAGAAACACTAGAAGTTCAACATTGATTTAGAGGAAATATCAATGTAAAGGAAAATATGAAACGCAGAACTTCAATTACCCTTGACTCTGCTCATTAATGGAAGAAAATGCAAAACTATTATAAAGTTACCTTAATGTTTATGAACTATGCTGCATCAATTTTAAATAGTTTTTTTAATACCTTATGGTATCATTAAGCACATGGATATGTAATACTTTTCTTGAGTATGACTACGGTTTTTCTGTCTATTTTGGAAATACACCAGCGACCTTGAATGACTCTTTAACGTACAATAGGGATAGTCAATTTTTCTGAGAAAGGAAACTAACTGATTTTGAAAGGACACAAAGAGATCTCGTCATTCAGGAAGGTTATTTATTGGAGAGAGCAGGACTTTCTAGTTCAGCAGTGGAAGATAGGCTTGATCTAGAAATTTGTTTCTGGGTCTACAAATGAAGGATACATACACCTGTATATACACACAGAGGTGAATGAATGTGTGAATGAATGGGAGAAAAGCACAAAGCAGGTGAGCAGGTGCTCTCTAGTGTTAAAAGCGATGATCAAACAGATGATGACAATTGCAAGAAGAGGAAAGGATATGGCAGAGTGACTTCAAAACTACCTGAAACAGTTTTAACCCAAGAGCAGATTTCCACACCGCTGGCATAAGTATGAGGAAGAACCAGCGGGAGAACTCCATTTATACACATCTACTCCAGGTGAAGCGCTTCCACGAACCTGCCTGCCAGTGCTCCTTGGGCACCAAAGTGCCCAAACCTACTTGTTGACTCTTCCTGTGTCGGAAGAATCCGTTTTAGCGTGAGCCCTTAAAATAAAAAAAAAACCCTTCAGTTAAATCATCCCATTTTTCCTCTACTCTGTCCATCACCCACTTTGCAAGCGTACCAGGCGCTGAAGGGATTCAGCTGCCCACTAACCGGGAAGAAGCCGTTCCAAGATGCGCTGGCCGAGTACAAAATCCAGAGGCAAAGAGGCGGTATGGACTGCCTGGCTCCAGCAGAGCCGGAGGTGGGGAACGGGGAGCGCTTCTTCCCCGGCAGCATGCGGGGCGGAGAGGGGGGTGGTGGTCCTCGCCCCCGCCTGACCCCCCGAGCCAGCCCTTCCCCTCCCGACGGCCCTGCCCGCAGCTCGGGAGGGCAGCGCTCCATCCCTCTCTCCCTCCCCCCCCGCCCATGGAGCAGAACCGCCTCCGCGTAGCCCGATGCGGGCCGCTCGGTGCCGCCCGCACCGACAGGGAGCGGCGGCGGCTCCGCGCAGGCGGTAGCCCAGCGTGCAGGCCGCTCCTCGGGGCTCCGCGGTGGCCGCTCCGAACCCTCCCTGCCTCTGCCTCAGCCGCACGGATGGCTCGGCGGCTCCTTCAGAAACCAGAGATGCTCATTTTTTTTTTTTTTTTTGTTTTGTTTTGTTTTAAATTTCTTTCTTTTTTTTCCCTTTCCCCCTGAAGAAGGAGGAACTATCCCACCTGTGGATTGTACACTTGTTCTCTCCCTGAGAAATACTGCCTGCCTTTCAGGTGAAAATAGCAGGCTCCAGGAAAGCTCTGGAAGTCTTTTATCTTTTACTTAGGGATACATATTTGCTTACATTTCCCTAAACAGAAAATAACTAAGACTCTTATTAACAGTGTGACATATGGGAAGCAACTTTCCTAAGCCTCAGATCTACTTTTTAGAGATCCGCTTTAGGGTTTTTTTCTTTTCATTTTTTTTTTTAACATTATCCCCAATAACGTCCTAAAAGGGGATAGCTAAATCCTCGTAAAGACATGGCCCGTTATTAGTGCAAAATGTAGAAGCCACAGACGCCCTGAGGGAAGAGAAAATGGAAAAGAGAAAAAAAAAAACCCAAAACCTGCAAACAAGGGGTATGTTTCGTATGTGCCTATTTGTGCGTGTTTGAGTGTTATAAAAAATCGCCTAAATTCTCAGCGCTCGCCTGGACAAACCCTTCTTGCAGTGCATTTTGAAAACGAAATACACTATTCCGCTCTTACCGAACTGGAAGGGGGGGGTG
>JAOXNO010000013.1:93075882-93104997 GCA_028565335.1 Limnodromus scolopaceus | reverse complement strand
CCCCAAATTGTATTTTACCCCTATAAAGATGTCTAACTGATTGAGAAAATGCATGTGGTTTTCAGCTGATATGGCAGAAATTAATATTGTAATTCTGGAAAACTCTGGGATCCATCTAGCTAAATATGAAACACTGAAGATCTTTGCAGCTGGAGGCCTACTCATCTTCTTATGTTGTTTGTAAAATGATGCTTTGCTCCTGTAATATCCCGTTTTTCACTGAGGTAAAATGCAATTGTATCTGTGTTTACTGTGTAGTACAATTAGACAAACAGCTAAGCAGTAATTCATTTTTTTTCTCTCCAATTTAGCATATGATGTAGGTGCAAACGTTTGCTATAATCATCCTCCACCGTCTTTGCTGTTCACTTTAGGAAGGAGTTTTTATGTCTGGGGAGACGCCTGAACTTTCTTTTCCCCACTCTTTCTTCTACTCCATCTGTCCCCACCACCCACGTTTTATGTTCCAGGTCTCTGTTGGACACAACGTGTACATTTCAATTGGTAAAAACCAAAAGCTGTGGCAGAGATTAAAAAAGGCTAACGACATTCCTTTGATGTTTATACGCCCAAAGACTTATAAAAGATTTCCATAATTTACCCACCCTTGCTAGTATTTAGACCTGGATTTCTTTCTGGAAAGAAAAGTAGAAAGACTTGGAAAACTCGCTTTTAAGTATTCACTATGTATGTAAAATCCAATGGACTTCTCTCATCCTCTGAGAAATTCACGAGCGGTTCATGGATGCAGATGGGCGACACCCAAATGATTTGGCAAATAAACTTATTTTTTAAACAAGAAAGTAATGGGCAAGAACTGCATATTCAACGTCATTTGAGATTTAATAATGAAAATTGAAAGCAGGAGGAAAGCGTAGCTTTACTAGATTGTTGGCACAAGCAATGCCATTATTTCAATAGAGCAAGAAAGGGGGGATGAACGATAAAATACATCACTTTGTGTACGATTTATTTCATAACGATGCTAATCAGCCCGCTGGGAGTAAAATCTCACACCCCTTTCTATATTTACTCCCTCTCCCTCCACCCCACCCCCCCTCGTTTCGGAGCGGGAAAGACAAACCCTCCCCTCTTCGGGGCCAGAGGTTTCATTAGAGCTGATTTATTGAAATTCAGGCTTTAATCTCAGGTGGGATCCCGGAGGAATTGGCGCTGTCGTCAAATAGGAAGAGGGTCGCTTTCCACTTTGCACTTCCTGGGCTGCTTTTTTCCTCGCTCCCTGCAAATGTCAACATTTGTTCTCAATAAGAGAGTTATTGTTTCAGGAAAGCTGCTCACCAACTGCCTTTGAGAGCGAAAAAAAAAAGAAAAAAAAAAGAAAAAACTTCGCCCACCTTTGTTTGGTTGGAAACTGGGGGAAGGGATGGGGACGGAGTAACACGCAGCCCAGGCCGGCAGTGGAGGGAGAGACAGACTTGGGGATTGCTCCCGCACACCGACTCGCGGACGGCGGGGAACGGGCCCGGCTAAAGGGAAAGTCAATACAAAGCGCAACGGGCGCCCGCGTTTCTCTCCCCGCTCCATTTGCATCTCAGCCACTGATCTGCTCGGCCCCTGTAAGAGAGAGGGAGGCTGCAGGGAAAAAAAAAAAAAAAAAAAAAAATAGTAACGAAACCAACAACAACAAAAAGGAGGACTGGCTTTTCAAATGTCCACACGCGGAGGAGGTCTCCAGGGTTTTGGGGTAAAGGGTGATTTTTCAGGTGAAGAACGAAATTGCAAGGTGCATCGTCAAATTTAGCACTACCTGGCGGCACCCGCTTCCGCAATGGGCCATCAATTAGCTCCCGAGAGGCGGGGCCAGCAGCCACGCTGCCCGGAGCGGAGCGGAGTAGCCCGGCCCGGCCCGGCCCGCTCTGTCACGGCCCCTTCGCGCCCAGCCTCACGGGAAAAAAACAAAACCCGAACCAAACCAACTCTCGTCACTTGAAGTTTCTGCCTTCGTCATATGTTACATCTCATTTAAAGGCGGTTCAGACTCGCCGCGCCGCTGGGGAACCGTGGCAGGGATGTAATCAATACCGGGAGGATTTTATTGCTTATTAACTTTTTTGGAAAAAAAAAAAAAAAAAGGCAGAATTTACATATAGGTCTATTGCCTTCTGCATTCAGGCATTTCCCGGGTGCTTAGGCAAGCTTCTCACGATCCAGATAGTCGAAGAGAGCCTTTCCATTGTAGGAAATGAATTAATGATGGTAAAAAAATTGCTATTAATAGTAGTACTGCACATTAAGTAACATGAAGTTCACCCCTTTGTTTTTAATCAAGTAGCTAATAACTCAGGTATGTTCCTGGCTTCTAAAGAAATAAAAGAGAGGCAAAAAAAAAAAAAAGTTAAGAGACAAAGGGATCCACGGTGAATGTTCAAAGAATCCACGCATCTAATCCCTGCTTATTACTCGGCGGCTCTGAAGCAGAGTCTTTATTAAAACTGCGGAGGGAAGGCGCGATCGGCGGGGCGCACGCTGGCAGAGCGGTAGCTCGGAGCTGGAAGCAGGCAGGTTCTGGAGGAGCGTGTTACCTGTAAGTGCCCTGGCCGAGGTGACAGCCGGGCTCTCGCAATCTGGACCCTTGTCTCCTCTTCCCTCCCGCCCCCCCGGCCGTGACTCACGGGGGAATGTCACCGTTTCACATCCAATCCTGGCCGAGCCGGCTGCATTTTCCCTGAACACAAGTAAGGGACGGAGCGACGCGGCTGCTCTGCTTCGGGGGCAGCCACCGTTAACTTTGCTCCTTTCGGGATCTGGGGACTCAAGAGACAGGAAAGGATGGGGCATGGGTGGGAGAGGTCAACCCGCCCCGGCCCTCCTCGGAAAGGCAGGAGCTCAGGCCGGCAGCCAAAATCACTTCTGCTCCACCCGGGCTTGTGTCATCCGTGACGGGGGATTTCAAAATACTCCCGAATATTTGGGAAGAAAAAACAAAAGCAAACCCCACAGTCGTACCGCTCCTCGTACAGCGGCTGTGTGGATACTGCTGGTGCTCGGGCTTTAAGAATCGCCCATTAAAAAAAAAAAATAATCATAAGTATGTGCATTTTTATAGGGAGATAAATTGACAATTTATTGTGTATAACTTCTGATCAATTATTAATCGTTAGTGTCAACAACAGGGTTATAATTACCTTCAGTTATTTAAAAGAATATTTATTTTTTCTTCTCTCTGATCTGGTAATTAGTTAATGCTCTGGAGTAATGAATTCAAAGCTGATTTGATAATGATTGAGACAGTTTTTTTCCCTCTCTTTTGGCAACCCCCCTCGCGGGGGGGAGGGAGGGGGAGAGAGAGGGAGGTGTCTCCCCCCGTTTGCAGAAGTCCATGTAAAGGCAAATCGCCGCGCGTTTCACTTTTCAGACCATAAATAACGATTCTAGGAGGAAAAGGGCGAAATGACAAACAAATAGAGCGCAGCTGGGATGAATAAGGCCGATCAAAGTTAGCGGGGGCCGACGCTTCCCGCAGCCGCAGCAGATCTGAGTCCCATAAAGGTGCCAGCAACTCTTACCTCTCTCCCTGAGATCAAGGGCGAGGGCGAGCAGGACATTTTAACCCCCTGACATCTTTTTCGGTGAGCTGAGGAGAGAAAAAAAAAAAAAAAAAGAAGAGGCGTGAAGGGGAAGAAAAGAGCTGAACATTCCTTGTTTGAGGGAATCCTTAGTGTCTTAACTATCGCCTAAGGAAGGGGAGAGCGTGATTCACCTGGAGCCCGCGAAGCCCCCCGTCTAGCCCGCGTAGGATGCGCGGGGGAGGGGGGGAGAACGGCGCAGCGCAATGCGCGGCTGGGCTCCGCTCCTCGGGGCGGGAGAGGCGCAGCCTTGCGCGTTTAAACAAGCCCGAACTCGGCTTAGCCTGGGGGATGGGAAAGCAAGAAATTATTATTACTTTATTTATTTATTTTCCTCCTTGCGGGAGCTCGGTAGAGCTTCATCGTGAAGAAGTGCAGCGAAAGGGCAGCCCGCAGGGACGGGGGCTGCCGCTTTGCTCCCGGGTCTTGGGGCGTGGGTAACCCCGCTCCCCCGGGCCTGGGACCTGGCAGTGGAAGGCGAGGCAACCGCTGAAAAGCCCCTTTCCACCCCGCCTCACGCAGGCGTGCGGCACTGAGCCGAGGTAGAAACTCCACCGTTGCCCCCTCCCCGCTTTTTTTCCAGACCTCCACTTAATTTAGCGTCAGGCGAGGTCTCGGAGCAAAAAGGACTTTTCCCTTTTAGCGAGATGGGGCTGATTTTACGGCAGATCTGCGCGAGATGGAATACGTGTATATAACATTATGTATAATAGTCATACGTTTTATATATAAAATGTTTCCCCGGTGCAACAAAACTGCAGTGGGAATTGCAGTGCAAAATGCATGTTTTAAAATTAATTCATCCTGACAGGTTTGACATCGCCCGGCTCCCTTTTTCCTGCAACTCCGTCCACAAATGAATGCCGCTTCCAGAGTGTATGTTTTAATTTGTCACATCAAGGCAATAAAAGGCAGCAATATATACTTAAGCCAGTTAACGTTGTAATAACAGGTTTAAAGGAGCAATTAAATGGTAGTGAGTCGCATGTCTGACTTTCTATAGGCATTACCACATCAATGGTACCTTTTAGACTGACTATAACTTAGCATGATTGTCTCAATTAGTTTAGCTACATGATAGTTATTGTGAACTCTTTGTGAGTAATCAATGTTACGCAAGCTTATGGGACGGAGTCTTTAATAGGGGTGAGCAGCAGCTAAATAACACGGACCTCCTATTTCCAAAAAACACCTTTCCCTCTCTCTCTTTTATTTTTTTCCCCCCCTTTCTCTCCATTTCCTTCCCCGAACTCGAAAGAAAGAAACGGTAATTTATAGTCTTATAAATCTGTTTTGAGATCGGTGTAGCTGAACGCAGATTTACAGGCAAATAACGACTTCTGCCGCGGCTGATAAACGAAACAGGCTCTTCAGTTGAGCGCGGATGGCGAGTCACCCTTCCTACGCTTCTCTCCCGTTTATTTATTTATTTCTTTTTCAGTTGTGTGTGTTGCGGCTGTTCACTGTCGCGATTCAGCCCTGAGCCACAAATAGTCTTGAGGGATGCTCACATTAAATGCCGTGTGTGTGCATCGCACTTTCGGGCGCATAAGTTTCCCCCCGGTGGCACCGGAGCCGGTTCGAGCCGGCGGGTTGCGGAGACCCGCGTGTGCGTGTAAACCAGAAACGGGTGTGTATGTGTATGTACGTGTGTGTGTGTGTCAGAGGGAGGAATGACTGCAAAGCGGGGTTATAAATACGATAAAATGCGGAGAGAAAGGTTCTGCCGGAGCAACCGGCCGTTTAGTAACTTGTTAATTCTTCTCCACCTACAGACTCTCTCGTTAAATACCGAGCCACGGGTGGCTAATGCTAAATACCGAGGGCTGCAAATTTAGTGGGAGTTGCGTGAACTGCTTCAAAATACTACCAAGTTTGTAATGTTTTCTGTCACGGGGTGGGAGGGGGGGCGGGAAGGGAGAGAGCGTGTACTATTAAAATTTAAGATAAACAAGATGCAGGGATATTTCGGTTGGTGAAGTTATTCTCATTAGTCCTAACAATGTCTCACCATTAGACAAGGCTGGAGTCAGCCTCAGTTTCAAGATTACAGATCTGCAAGCTTTCTTTTTTTTTTTTTTTTTCATGCACATTACATTTCTGTCATGCTTTGCAGCAGAACACGATATCCCCAAAGAACCCAAAGAAGAAAAAAAATACTCTGACAGCAACCATTAGTTAAGAGTGCAATGAATAAACCCCTTGCACAAGAGTATCAGGACTAATTAAGATTCTGTTTAGCAGCCCTGGATGGAATGTTAATGTAGCTTTGACTAACTGGGAATAAGCAGGGGGAAAAACTGCATTTTAAGAGGAATGCTGGGGTGATAACATCTCTCACTTCTTCTGTCCAAGGTCTGCCCAAGCCTGTTACAAAGTCATTATCTCAAATTACTCCTGTACTTCATTTTTAGAGGGTTTGGGCAAGATCCCCTGGCGTTGAAGCGCTGCCTAGAGCCTCACAAAGCCAATACTCTCTAAGGGGATAAAGGCTGAATCAACCCACTATCTCTACCTTCGAGAGTTTGCTGGTACCAGTTCCTTGGACAAATACAGCCAGGATTCTGGAGGTAGATTAGGATCTATTGCTGGCGTCTCCTCGCAAATCCCTAAAGGGTTTTTGACCCTTTGAAGTTTCGTCTATTTTGCTTACACAGAAGTTTACATGATTAAGTCAGGATTTTACAAGGCTCAACAAGGCAAATTTAGTCACCTCGGAACACTCAACACCAAAAAAAAAGTAAAATATCCAGTTGTCCTGCTACTCGTTTAGTTCCAGAAATACTAGCGTACTGTGACGTTTACAGTGATTAGTAAAATAAAGGAGAAAAATATCTGCAAGACTGCTTCAGCAGGGCAGGGTAAAAAAAATCCACTTCCCCCGGAGTTCTTTATTATTATTATTATTATTATTATTATTATTATTATTATTATTATTATTATTATTCAGCCATTGATATAGTAATTCCTCCACTGCCACTCCGTTCCCAATGATCGTAAATGCAGCTGCTCAGAGAGCAGATAAAATTTCCCGAAGTCCTTTCCAGTCTTTCCAGCATTTCCAGCCTGCCTTCACTCCTCCTTATCCAGGCAGTTGTATTTTTGTCACCGTCAAGCAACAAGCCCCCCTGAGCCTTCTCTCCGAAGTAAACTTTTGCAAATGCTTTACTTGTTAAAAGCAGCCTCGCATAATGCAAATCTTTGGTAGGAGAGGGCTGGGAATTGACAGCATGAAGAGGAGAGGAGGGGCAGACCTCTTTCTCGGGGAACAGCTACCTATTTAAAGAAGTCCCCTGCAACCAGAGCGGGAGAGCTGTAGCTAGAGACTATGGTCTCATCCGGCCGACCATACTTGCATCGCCTGTTGCGGAATACAAACAATCTCTTTTTCTCTCTCTTTCTCCTTTTTCTCTCTTCCTCTCTCCCCCTCTCCCACCAAAGGGGAAGACCTCTCTGTTAATGGATTACTGCTGCAGTTATTTTCTACAAAGGAAGGAATGATCTGCTCAGGGTCTGAATAATAATTAATGATAATAATAACAACAATAATAAAAATAAATAATAAATAAACAGACCTGGCAGACTGGAAAGTTTCTGTAGCTGGATCAGTGAGTTGCAGGGACAACAAGGGCAATCAAGTGAGCTGCAGATTTCTCTTCCTCAATTGATTTATAATTGATGAATGGATTTTCTAGTGCAGCTGCAGCGTGGTTAAAAACTATTGAAGAGGTAGGTGTCCTGGGAGGTGTTATTTTGTAAGGGAGACAGTTAGGAGTAACTGGGTGCGTTTATCAGCAGGAGATCTGAGCAAGCAACATGATTACATTAGCTGTTAGTGGCTAGGATTCAACTTTCCATAGGCCTCCAGCACCTGCAGTCTCGTAGGTGACTCACATGGAAATGGCTTTGTGCCGGCTGCTGGCAACACTGAGGCATCGATCATCTGGTGCAGAGCTCCCTATTGATTTCGGCGGGGAGCACTGCACCCACCTCAACGGCACGTCCTGCGCCGCTCCCGCTCTGGCAAAAATCAGCCAGGTCTGGTTTTGCAAGAGAAGGGGGGGCAATACCTTGCAGCATTTCTCTCTCACACATTTTAAGGAAGTGGAAGGGATTTTCATACCCTCTAAGATGGACATTTTTCCTGTTGCTGCTATGACTTTTCCCACTCTGTGTGGGGATGTACCTGGTAGTTAAAGCATTTGCAGTGTATCTTAAAGGGCGAGAAGCTTTAAAATGGATACCAAGAGACATGCAAAGCTGTTATCGTGCCTCTGGATTGTGGGTGTTTACCACAGCTCTGGATGAACTTTAGGACCAGGTCCCTGGAAGAAGAGGGGTGTTCCATATATTCCAGATTCACATCGTAAACCATCTGGGGTTTGATGCGGTACCTTTTTTTGTGTTGCTCTTTGGGAAAAAAAAAAAAAAAAAAAGGTCTTCAGAAAGGACAGGCCTCCAGGCATCGGGGCTTCCCTGCCCCCTTTTTAAAGGGGCTTAGGGCTATATTCAAGAAGGGGATAAGATGTAAATAGAACAGCGAAGTCTTATTTGGCTTCTTACCCTTAAGATCACTCGGCTTCAGGATCTTGCTCTTTTTTTGAAGTTAAACTCATCCAAGAAATCATATGCTGTCTTTCCTTATGTCTGTAAAAAGCTTCAGACTTCCCAGAGGTGAGGAGGTCACACCTAACCCTGTTTGGGATGCTGACCCCAGCATATCCCCACCCCAGGTTCTTGAAGGGCTCAGGCTGGTACATTCTCCCCAAACAGGCCTAAAACCTCAGCTGCTTGCAGGAGGTGGTTGCTCTTGCCTTCTCCAATGCACCTGAGATGGAATTGTTTCTGCTGGTGACAGCACAGCACGAACCTAGCATGAAACCTTCGGAGCAGCGACAGAAACCTTCTCCCAGCCCAGTGACTAAGCCCCTAAGGAACGCAGCCACGTCCCTCTGCTGCCTCTCACTCTCCCTGTCCCTCGCCTCCTTTTTCTGCACAGCCCCATCAGGGGAGGGGAAGTGAGACACCCCCTTTACCCCCTTCTTCACCTCTCTGTGAGAGAGGGGGGCACAGAGACTTTCCTGTAGAGGCGGGCTCCAGCATATGGACATTATCTTCCCTGAGCTTTGATTCGCGTGCGTGTGTGTGTGTGGGAGCAGATTTAAGCCACATTTTGCCACTTTTTGTGTTTCCAATCGGATAGCTGCGCAGAGGCGAGGTGGCTTCATGCCCAGGGAGAGGGCTCCGGACACAGCCCCCCGGCAGGCAGGGAACTGGGGGGCTGCTGCAGAAATGCAGGTGAGACTCAGTCCCACCGACGGGGCGGTGAGAGGGAGCGCGAGGGGGAAGCTATGGGATTTAGTTCCTCTCCTTCTCTTCCTGCTTGTTTTTCCACTGGGTGGGAAGAATCTTATTCTCAGCGCATATTTCTTCTGGGGAAAAAAAAATCAACACCCCAAACCCAAAATCTCCAGTGCCATGTTCGGCTCTGTCTGTTTCTACAGACCATGAGAATTTCTTCTTCCCTTTTTTTTTTTTTTTTGGTGGGTTTTAGCTTGTCTTCTGATTTTTGAACTTTTTTCATAGCAAATTTTACACTGTAAGTCTGGGAGAGAGACATTCATTTTTAAAATAATGAAATGTGGAATACTTACCTCATTACTCAGTACCAGAATCTGGGGCTTTGAAGTAAAAGTCACCCAAGCAAACAAGTATGAGATTTCTCATAAAACACTGAAATCTCACTTGACTTTAAAATATGATTATTGTCAGCAAAGTGACTGCATAATTACATTTCTATTTCTCCATATTTAGTTGGTGTTAATGTCTGTAAGATAGATCTTCTCACTTCATTGGCCCACATACATTTTTAAAAATACTCATTAGAGCTGCAAAATGTGGTTATTGAGGAATAAAAATCTACCTCCTTTGGATTTTTTCATAGTAAATCATTTGAATCGCAGAATATTACTGGTGTACATGCAAGAACACATCATTTAGCTTTCTTATGCTGAATTTGGAAAGTTGGCCATTACAAAGAAATTGTTTATATTTTTTTACAACAGTTACAAAAAAACTATATAGCAGAATCCTCCAAACCGCCTTTGTACAAAGCCCCTTTTGAATTGCAAACACACATAATTCTACTTCAGCTGACTTCAGTGGGAGTTAAATACTCAAGAAGTAGCATTCAAATGAACTTTATCTATAATAGCAAGAATGAAATTATAGTCCTGCAATTGACATAACAGGAAAAAATATTTACAGAAACTAATAAACAGAAGAAACTACTCAGTTAAAAGCACAACTTTTCGGATGTTTTAGAGGACTAGAAACAATAAAAATGTCTGTGGAAATATGGTCCATAATATCCTTGAAAAATCCATACATCTGAGTCCAATTTCTGTTATTGAATCCAGTCCTAAAAAAAGTGGAAAAGTTGAACTATTCATCCTTAAGTTATTTTAATGTAGTGTGCATATAAGCTTATTTTTATTAATGGAGTAGGTTTGTGATTCTGAAGATGATAAGTGACATTGTAAATCCATAGTAAACTTGTTTTCAAGCTAATGAAGGGATTAGACAACAGATAAATCCGTACTTTTTGTCTCTGTATTTTTTTTCCTTTTATTTTATTCTAATTCATTCTATAATGCCTGAGAATATTAAACATGAATGCATTAGGTGCCTGCGTGAGTCACTGGGAAATATGGCTTCAGTTGTCTTCTTCCATTTGGTGCCATTATCACGTTGTCATTAGAATATTATAATGTAAAAGTATATAATGAATATGCACTAAAAAATAAGTTGTGAGAAGCAGCCTCTTTTAAAATATGTCAAATCACTTTTTAATACTGAGAAAACAGTTTCTAACATTTTCCTATTGTGAATTAGCTATTTTTGCATTTAAAGAGAATAAAAAAAATATGCCAGTTCTAAAATCCAAAATCTAAAATGCACAGATCAAATGAAAGCCTATTTAATTAAACAGAAGAATTTTTATTTGGGAAATGTGGAAAATTTTAGTGGAAAATTGCTACAATGGATATCCACCTTAACACGGAATGAAGAGAAATCCAGTGGAAAAAATCTGTATGGTCACATAAATAAGTACTTTATTGTAAAACATATCCAAAAGAGGACAAAATTAAGATCCCACAGGCATTATTTATGTGATATCCACACTTCAGCTTCTTGAATTTAAAGGCTAAATGAATTAAATGCATTTTTTTAAAACTCTTTAATTTTTTATACTGTAATACATAGGAGTCCCTGAATTGGGTCATATAGTGAAAGATCAAACTCCAGGTGCGTCTGGAGCCCAAGACTGTGATGATCATGCCTCCAAGGCACATTGGGCATATGACAAGGAAGGCTGTTGTCCTGAACTGGAGCTGGGGGGGTTTGGAGATTTTCTTGCAGAAATCTGCTGTGAGGCACTCCTCCATCTCCAGCTCTGTGCCATAGCTTCTCTCCCGGTCTGTGATTCCAGATGCAGCTGGTTAGTAGATCACAGATCAGGTCAGGCAATTGCATTTGATGTGTGGGGGTCATATGTAAGACCCATATGTAAGAGAGAAAGAGGTGGGGGGGAGAGAGAGAAAGAAAATAGCACTGCCTTGCAAATGTGCGAGGCACAAGCACAGTAAAAGGAAGATGTGTTGGGAATCAAATGGTACAAAATGTGTGAGATCTGATATTTCCTTATATATGTTATTTCCAAATTTTTTAAAATAGATAGAAATAAGTTGTGCTGTAGCTACCTCTTACCATCTATCATCATAAGAATCCAGCATTTTTTGTATACACCTTACCAGCTGAACCGAATGACCGATATATTAGGTAGTTTCAGGCGGGGGAGCTGGGACTGTACTGGCTGCTGGGAGCCCAGCCTAACCACTTTCTTTTCATCTCAGTTCCTGAAGCCAACAGATATTTCTGGAACTGCATCAACTGGTGGTAGAGAAAGACTTCTTGTTTCTTGTCAGACAGACTTAGCCATCGCAGCAAATAGTTGATGTAGGGAGTAAAGAAGGGCAGCTCTTGTGACCTAGATTGAAAATGGGAAAGTAAATACCTAATATTTAGAACACTCTCAAGAGAAATGTGATGTGTTTATACACAGGAGAGAGGAGGAAGAAACCACATTTCTACCAAAATCAGAGCTTTATAATGTTCAGCCGGGATTTGTCTACATCCTGAGATCCAGTTACCAACTTGTAATATAATGTTGGCAATGGCCAGGTAAAAGGAAAACTATATATTCGTAAAATATATATTACCTTGAAAGTGTGTAATCACATTAATGTAGCTCTACGGAATTAGATGTTAAACATATTAATCTCTTCAAATATGTTAATAATCCATGAATCAATACATAAGGATCTATGAGTTGACTTTGAGAAAACACGGTTGCCTTTATCTAAGAATGTAAACACATTTAGAGGTATAACAGATAAACCATGATGAGGTTAGGCTTTCCATCATTTTGTTGAAGATTTATGCATGCAACTCTTATTATACTCTGTAAGTTTCTCCTACATGACTCCCTTGAAAGAAAACAAAAATCTTGAGATAAAACGATGAAGATATTCTTTATCCAACTATTCAGAGTTTATTACCATGTATAAAGGCAATAGGATAGACTTTAGAGTAATTTGAGAGAAGGTCTTTCTAAAAAAGCTTTTTTTTTTGCTTAAGTTGTCAATAAATCAGGTTTTGCAGTGGTAAATAACTGTGCCCAGTGGGATTTCAACAAGTGCATTCAAGATACAACCTCTAAGAGGAACCCAGAGCACTGTAAGGTGTTCAAGCCATTTTCATCTCAGAACTCTAAGTGCACTACATTTTTACAGGAGTATTCAGTATATCTTGTGTGAAAATAGTTACTCAAAAGAGGCTGATGAATTTACTAAGAGGAATTTGGCCCAATGAGTTTAATGGCAATTTAACATGAGAAGCAGATCACGTGTTTGATGTGATTACATACAAACACAGGTAAACAGAAAAACTTTGAAATGCATGAGAAATAACAATGCTAGCAGATGGTAAAAAATAGATAACACTCAAAAATGAATACTTATATGTATATACATGCTACAGATGGAGCTGGAAATGAGATCCCTATTTAAAGATGGATAGTATTTTCTTATGTAAGATTCTGGTGTGTTTCTTATTGTTAGATGTAATCGTTCAGACAAGAATTTTTATGACTGATGTCTGCCTCACACTGCGTGTCTTGCTTTTATATAAAAAGAAAGCTTCAGCAAAACAGTTTAACTGTTTCCAGGAATGATAGGGAGAAATGATTTGGTTTGCTAATGTTAAAAATCTGTGTGACCTTACTGCTTTACAGTAAATGATGTAAATTTAGGAAGGAGAGTATCTTGAGGCCAGAAAGAGGTGCAGTTTTTTGCTTTGCCTACAAAAATACACACCCATTTGGCAGAGTTATCGAGTATACTTGATATAATAGCTTATAGTTTAATTCTTTGTAGATTTCATCTGTAGCGTATATGTTCAAGGCTGGCAATCTCAGAGCAGAGCTAAGCATGTCGTTTCCTATAATTGTTCCTCTTATGTGCCTCGGTAACTCTAGAAGCGAGGGCAAGAAGACTGTCTTTTTTCTGCTCTCATTCCTCCTTCGTTGCCGTCCACATCACTTCAGGGCAGCCTGAAGAAGGACAGATTAATCAGCCTTGAATAAAAGTGTGAGTGGGGAGCAGAGCTGGGACAGGGGCAGGTATCTGCAGGACTTAGGATGTGAAGGAGGCAGCAGGCTCTAGAAGAGGTCATGGTCAAGGTCAGGCAGTAGAAACAAAAGAAGATGGGAAGAGAGGTGAAAACAGCTTGTGCAGATAGGGGTGGGATATGACAGGTTAGAAAAGACCCTAAAAGCCTTTTGCCACTAAAACACCTCATCTTCCAGAACCTGTGGCAGGACCCAGGATTTCTGTTTTCAAGGTTCCTCTGCTACTTACTAAATAACTGTGACATCACTGGCAGTGTAAATCTCTTATTCCCTATAGCAGTGGGTCCATAATCACTGTTGATTATTCCCTTGTCTCAGGTAATAAAATTCTGCTGGAATTCAGATTCCAGCACCATTGTCCACAGTGTGAGACTTGGAAAAATTTCATATGATTAAAGTTCTTGTCAGACTCAGAAACAAAGAAGTGATTATCTTTTTTCTTCCCTAGGCCCTGCATCATCCCATTTGATTGTCTACTGGATAGACAGACCTCTGAGAATGAGGCACTGTTTCAAAAACTAGCCTTTACTTGTGGATTTCCTAATTTTTCAATGTTTGGCCTTGTAGCCCTAATGTTTTGTTTAAACATGATTCTTGAATGCAGCAAGCGATAGAAAAAATGACACAACGGGGCTTTTTGTCACTCATCATCCATACTATGACTGTTTGTACAAACATATGTATGTGTGTGTGTCTGAATGTGTGGGAATGTGCACATATATGTTCTTTATACATATGCATATATCTCATTATGCATATATCTCATTATGTGTTCTCTCTTTTCATGTGCTTTTTTGTTGGCTTTGTGTGGAATAAAGAGTAGCAGGGAGTTACATAATCCTATAAACACTTACTCTGGTGAAGTAATTTACCTTATTTGAGTGAGGACTGCCAAATCCAGCATGAGAATTTGTGACATTGATGTTATTCAGATGTGAGAGTTTCTAGGATTGCAGTTATTGGCTGTAGCTATTTAGAGACTTTCTGTTTCTTCCAGCAGTGTTAGAGCTGCAATATGCTGTAACTAACTGATTGCAGCAAGGCTCCATGCTAAATTTATATATACAGAGCTCCCATATCTGTCCAAAAATGTATGCAGATAGCTAGTGTCAATGCAGGCACGGAGCCATTTGTGAGTTTAAAGTTACTGGTTTACATTAACATTTGCAGGATTTGAGCCTTGGTTATTTTGTTGTCTTCCGAAATTGGAAAGGGATACGGGCAAGTCAGGGCTAAACTGCCAGATGTGGTAGTCCTGCCAAAGCATTTGTAGTGTATCTAATGCTTTCCTTGAGCCAGTTGGTCAGTCAGTCAGATTCTGTCCCCAAAAATTACTCCTAGGAAGCAAAACAAACCTAAGAATTTAACAACAGAAAGGGTATGTAAGAGAGAAAAATATACTTTTCCCTTGCTTCCTTTCAACTACTCCAGAGAAATAAGACACGACATAACACATATAAAGTAACAAACATCTAACCCTTGATGCCATCCAAGAAGTAACGAAATGGAAAAATAGGAAATCATATGAAGGAAAATGTTAAGGATCTCTCTGTTCCCAGCTATGCCGATTAATAATTATACCAGCAAGAATGCTGATCTCTGTTGCCATGTATGTATACATATATCGCCATTTCTCCTGGTGTTGTACACACACGCGCGCGCATGTGTGCGCACACACACTTCTCTCTTGTATAATGGAGTTTGTTAATTGCAGGAAAGTCTAACCTCAGATGCTTTATTTCAGAATAATATTTGGTAATTTTGATTAGTATTTATGATACCAAAATAATTATTTCAAAACTTTTTTTTGCAATGGTCAATCAACAGTGCTTAAAAAAGTGTATTATGTCATATAAAACCTGTTAATCTAGGATAATTTAGGTATCAGATTAAGAGAGCAATATTATCTAAAAATAATGTCATTTTCATGAAAGCAATTCAAACTTGCTTGAACAGGCCTGAGCCTGATGTACTTTCTGTGGCTTTACAGTTAAAATTTCTCACTTCAATGCTCTCCTGTCTTGCCAGTAACCATGTGTTGTGCTTCTTTGACACTGTATAATCGGGTTTCATGTGTTTTTAAAATGATAGAATGTTGTCTGGATATGGGAAAGACTGAGAAAATAAGTAAGACAAATTTAGAGGTAGTTCCTCTGCTCTATCGACTGGCTCATCGTGCTCCACAGGACAGAGACTGCAACTGCTTATGCCCTCTGTGGCTTTGTCTCAGACAGCGACCAAAGCACTGCAGTACCCTGAAGGAGCTCTGTTCTGCTATGCCCTGCTGTTTGCCACCACGTTACATCAGGGGATGTAGCATCCAAGTGAAGCTGGCTACTGCTGGCTGGGGACGTCTTTCTTTCCACTGAAGTCACAGGGAAAGAGCAGATTTAGGCTGAGCAAATCCCATGCTTGTGAAGGAATTGTGCTCGGATTTGGCTCTAAGCAGGCAGTATTTTGTTTGGTAGCATTAAAAACAAATGAAGAAGGGCACAGAGAGCCAAACTGCGTAGGACTTCACACTAGAAATTCAGAGGATTTCTTCAGGATGCCTGAGGACATCCATTTGAGCTGACAGAGGTCCAGGGGGAATTCAGTTTTGTCTTCCCAAGACTAAGGAGCTTGTGCCTGACGTGGGGAACTGGGGGCCAGTGCTGGGGAGCCGAGCATCCAGATCCTGCTCCATCCGGATGGATGGGGTGCTTGTGGCTGCATCATTTGTTTGCAGGAGTGTCATGCTCTGTTTCACTTTCACCCTCCCCAATGCATTCCTCTAGCGATCCCCTGCCCTGGGCCGTTGGTTTTTTTGCCTTTGTCTATAAACCACCCCTAAAAAAAAAAAAAAAAAAAAAAAAAAAAATTATTAAAATGATAGATATTGTCTCATAAGTGCCCACTCCAATATTTTGTTTTGCTTAAATGTTTCTAGATTTTAAAGGTTCCTCTCTATAGACATTAATAGTGTTTTACACAGCAGGTTTTCAAAGGTCAGGGTGAGTATTGTGGAGGTTTAGACTATATTGTTATGATATCCTCTCATTGGCAAAAATGAAAACTAACAGGAGCTGTGCAATGCGTAAAAAACTGCAAACATAATACTGTTAGAAAGCATCTTAAATGTCACCAAAATCCTGGAAGCCTTGAGAAATACGAAACAAAACACGGGATCAATTAGATGCAGTATTTTGTTCTTTTCCCTTCGAATTTGTTGTCACTAACATTTTTGAGTTACTTTTTTACAGTCTGTCTTGTTACTGATAGAACTGGGTTCTTCACTATTTGAGGTTAAGCAATAAACCCCGACCAAACCCAGGGGCATAATGTGCAGTAGCTAAAAGTGACACTTATTTAGACTTCTGTCAATTGATTGAAGTCAAGTGGGTTGTGTCGGTTTGTAGACCTCAACAAAAGTTCACTGAAATTGCCAGAAAAATCTCCCTTTTATATAATTGAGATGTGAATGAAGTTGTAAGTGGAGGTATTTTTTCATGTTTAAAATGTTTCACTGAATTTCACTGAATTTCACTGAATTTTTAGAGTTGGAAGGGACCACAGAGATCATCTAGTCCAACTCCCCCAACTTTAATAAGAAAAATTTATGCTGCGACTTTTTGAGCCCTTTCTTCACTCTAGAAGTGGCTAATGCCTTGAGCATTTCAACTATTCAGAATGGACAGTATACTCAAACAAATTAACCCATTTGACTTGCCAATGATAGGTGAAGATATTTATGTATGCTATTATTTTTTGACATTGCTTGTTAAATAGTTTTTTGAGTGCCTTCAAACAATAACCTGAACACAAATGTGATTATTCAGTATATTGTTTGATAGAATTAAATTCCTATTAGAACCTTGTGACTTGACATCAGAGTGACTTGACAACACTTTTCGTGTTTTCGTTGAACAAGGTTTACCCTGGTTTTTTTGGTTGTTGCTCATTTGTTTGCTTGTGGGTTGCTTTTTTTCCCCCTCTTTTTTTTTTCTTTTTTTTTTTTTCCCAAAGGTATGGTAAGTCTAGTTTGATCATTTGGCCAAAAAATATTTACTTCATGAATTACATTATGAATTGATTATAACTGTAGCTAAGAAGGAGGGTGAATTCCCAGAAAGTTAATATTTCTTGTTAAGCAAATCTGGAATATAGATCAACTGCAAGTACCAAACATGATGAAAGTGAATCTGGAATTTCTTACATCTCCTCTAGTAAAATATAAACAGATGCAAAATGTCCAAAATCATATTTTTGGTCACTTTTTGATGCCTGTTGTTATACCTAAACTTCCAATATCAGGATGAGTTTCCTATATACTGAGAGTTCTACAAAATGCAGCTTCAAGATTTTGTTTGGAAGAACTTTATTTAACCTACAACCACCCTGGAATAACCCTCTGAGCTTTATATTCATTACAGCAGAACATTAAGAGGGTCCTGACAGCAGAATAAATTCACTTAGCTTATTTATTTAGTTTAGCCATTTGTATGTATTTGGTTGAGGTGAGGCATCTAAAATAAATCAGTTAATTTGTGCCTTGGTTTAGTGTCTTTAAGGAGCCTCATAATAATAATAACAACAAAAAATAGAACCCCCTAAGAATTTTCTCCACAAATTGGACTTTTGACTAAGTTTGCTCCCTAGCTAAATCTCACGTACAGAGTTGCCTTCCTTTCAGGACAATCATCTTTCAGCAAATCCACACAGGAATATTGGTCTTATTTCATTTAATCACCAAATCCTAACAACTAAGTATTCACTTCATTAAAGGCACTCAAAAATTCTAGCCAGCTGTTTCCTGCCACTTGGCTGAGGACAAGGTGGAGAAAGACAAGCAATTCAATCCTTGGTAACTCTCAGTTGTGTTCAGCATAATTCTGCCGCATAATTATACTTTCATCATTTTATTCCTAAATTAGAATCTGAATCCAAGGTGGGTTCTGTGACTTTTGGGCTTAAATTCTGACATGTTTAGATTCATGTTGTACACGTGAAAATTTCCAGAGACTTTAGTAATCATCTCAGACTAATTCTTTGTTTTGTCAACTGTGCTTTCTCTTCCTTTTTTTTTCTTTTTTAAAGTAATTTTAAATTACAGTAGTCAAATGGATTGAAGATGGAAACATAATTAACATACTAGTTGTATATACATTTCACAGATTGGTTACTTGCTCTGTTCCTGGAAAACTGTTTCCTGTTCTGGTTCAAATACAAAATTCTGGAAAATTGAGAACTCTTTGTTTAAGATCAAGGTGGCTACAGTACGGTGTTTTTAAAGCTGGTAGTAATTTTTATGCACTGAAGGTAAAAAGAAATTCTGATTACAACAGAAGAGTGGCTTAAAAAATATCCATTTGATTGTATGAACTGTCAGGCCTGTTGCTTGTGAAAGCAAGTGCTAAGATATCAAATCGTAAATCAATATTGTAAGGCCAGAACCTAAGCAGACGTAAATCAGTGAAGTTATACGGACTTAGCTAAATTGTGCTTATTTATACAGCTGGGTCTGTCTATTGGGTGCTGCAAAAATGGCAAAGTTATCCAATTCGGTCATAATTCAGGAGAACTCTTGGAGAAAGATGTGCTTGTCCCTGGAAACAGAATTTAGCATTCTGTACAGCCCATGGGGAAGATTAGGTATGCCAGGATGGGATCAAACCCCATCCACCAGCCCAGGAAACACCGAACAGGGCTGTGTGGAATCCTGCCCCTCCCTGGGGTGCCAGCAGCCTAGCCCAGGCATCTGTGCCCACTTGTACACCACAGATTTGTGTGTCCTTTCTCCAGTATAGGGCTGCTGCTGATTTTCTTTGGAGCAATGAGCAGGACACTGTCTTTTCCATAATGGAAATCACCTGACCAACAGCCTAACAGCTGCAGAGCAAATTTTTTCAAATTTTGTTCTGTCATCTTTAGCTCCTGCCCCAGTTCAGTGTCCTAAATCCTTGAGTCAAGGGAGTGGCATGTACAGAGCTGTATACCCTATTCCCACTACATAGGTTAATTAATGGAATAAAGTGCATTCATTTTTCCTTGCCCCCAGGTTTTAAAACCGAGGCACAGCTTCTCATGATGTTGTCAGCAGCTTGATTTTATTAGCACTTCTTGGGCATACTCTGCAGGTTGTGATCTGAGTCAGGAAGCTCATCCGGTAGGGAGTCATTCAAGGGGCAAGAAATACCAACCACTTACTAGATGGAATTTCTCAGGGAAGTCAGGCCTAGTCTGGGATTCCCACCAGGTTGGTAAGCAAGGTGCCCAGCTCCTCCTCCCAGCACAAACTAGAGCAAATCTGAGCACAGTAATGCTCATGTTGCCTTCAAGGCAAGGCAGCAGCCAAGGAAAAGTTTTTGGATACTAGTTTTGGACTTAAATTTGGGCTAAACTCCACCTCAGTTGCTGTATTCCTGATTGGCTTGCTCTTCTATACACTAGCCCTCTCTAGTCTTCAGCATGTGCTTATAAGTTAGGCATAAAGCTTAGATATTGTCTTTGAAAAAGGATGCTTTACCCAACTTACTACCCACACTTACCCCCAACTTGGTAAGCATGACCAGTTACAGCTTTAAGAAAGGGTCTTAGGAAGTAATGTACTGATTTCCTCCTGATGCACTTTGTAAACTAGGTTGTCTCATCTGCTTTTTAGCTTTCTGTGTATAATACTTGAGGTTGCTTTGCTTTTGACTGTACAGTTTTTGAGAAAGGTTTTCTATTATTCAAATAATCTTCAAATTATGTTTAGTTTTTCTCTTTTCCATGGTGGAGACAGAAATTGTAGCATGGTGCTTTCATACAAATTTGTAAGTAAGAATAACAAAGAGAAGAAAAGGAGGTAGGTGGTAGTCTGACACTACTACATAGACATTTGTTTCTCTGTCATGTTTACTGAGCTTATACTTACCTGTTCGCAGTGAAGATGAACATCACGGGGAAGTGAAATGGTATTTGCTCAATGTTTCTTTTCTCCTTCAAATCCCATTGTAACGCTGTAGTTTTTCCTATTGCTGCTGTTCATTTAATCAGTAACTTCATCTCAATGGGCTTTCATGCCCTGAAGAGATATATGGGCTTACAAGGATCAGATGGTGTAGGGATATAGAACTAGGAGACTTGCTGACTACATAGATGAGCCAGAAAACTGCAAAACTGTCACCTGCAATTTGCTGAAGACTAGCTATACTCAGAACTGAACACTGCCTAACTTTCCCAACAGGAAAGATAAAAATGCAAAAGTTTTGAATATATCTCTCCTTTTTGGATCTTTCAGCTTCTCTGAAGGGAACTTCTCATCTGATGTGAATGCTAATGATTGTGAAAAAAGCTAGTTTTGCTGCTAGGTCCTTGAAGGAATTGAAGAAGGTTCAGCAACCTTCAGTTTGATGTCGAATTTTTCTGTACAATGTGGGGGGGATGGTTAGACGCCTCAGAGTGGGCCTCATCACGGCCAGTGAGCAGTTAAAAAAAATGTCCTGGAACACGTAAGAGAGAAAAGAGTCTTTTATCTTGTGCAGGGAGGTGGTCTGCTGAGTGCTGTGTCAGGCGTGTAACAGCCAATAGCAAATGAGGATCTGCCATGTGGTGCATAGGTTGGCATTATCAGGTGAGCCAGACCTTCCAAAAACAGATGGAGAGAGACGCCACTCCTTATTTTCTAAAATGCTGACTGAGAAGGTAAGTGGTACCTGCGCAACTTCCAGTAACTCATTGATAAATTTACGACCTCTAAGTAAGCATTGTGTCCTGCCAAGCTTTTGGTCACATAGCAGGACTGTGGAAGTCTAGGAAACTCCACTTTAAAAAGTTCATATCCCCACAGATTTTATTTGTTCAATGTTTGATATCTTACTGGCAAACATCTCAGTCTGAGAAAATCACACTGAGCTCCTTTCACAATCAGTAGTGGGACAAACTGGGTCCCTAGAGCCTTAGCTAAGGGCCTGAGGACTTAGGTGCGTGCAGTTACATGGATGCATGAGGAAGCACTTAAGGCATGTGAATTGTTATAATAGAGCTGTGTCCTAGCCACGTCCTCAGAAATTGCCAGCATGAACAAACTATGTAACCCTCTCCAGGCTACTTCTGTCCTGAGCTGCAGGGGTCTCTGAGGTAGGTCAGCTTCCCTTCTCGTTCGCTCTGTGACTTCTGATAAGACTCCCACCTGGAACAAGGGCAGAAGGTATGGATGTCATTAAAATCAGCAGCTAGTTGGTATACCCAGGCTGCTTAAAAGCTGGCAGATGTCATATTTTACAATGAGAAGGCTACCAGAATAAAAGAGAGGGATCAGAGTTCTCGACAACATTAGTAAAATGTAAGAAGAAAAAAAGAAACATTAAGATAAAATGTTTGCATTTTCATGATTAACTCAATGAAATAGAAAGTTTTGCTTTTCTGAGTTGACTTTGTTTTAATGTTCCTTTGAATTTTGCTTCAATAACAAAATGAAAGCAAACAGAGAAACCCAAAACAACCACCCCAGGTATTTTTTATATGTGCAAAACTGTTGAATCACTCACAGTTTGTCCCCATAAGTGAAGGAAGGTGGTCAGTTTTTCAGCTGATGGGTGAGTCAAACTCAGTGGGTGCAAGGAAAGCAAAGAAAGCTTGTAGAAGCTTGTGCGGGATAACTACTTTTTACTACGCTTGTCACCATGCCACTCACTATCTGCACGGAATGATCTATTGCTGCTGCTGTTGCTGACACAATCTTTTTTTTTTTTTCTTTTTTCCCACATGCTTTTCCTGCCCAACGGCATCTGTTTTTGTTCAAAGAGGCCTATGCCTTCCCTCACCTTGATGCTCCATTGCTGTCTCTTTCTGGCAAAGAACTCAAAAGATTTGGCCGGAAGGTTGCACTCAATCAATCCTGCCTTTAGGGTGTCCTAGAAGCGCTTTCTTGGATCACCATTGCTTCCTCTTTCCACACTCCAGTTCCCTGCATAGGAGGTACTTGAACATATGTACATCATTGATCCAAGCCATATGTCCAGCCCATTACACCTGGGCCTTCCATGTGGATACGCTGCAGGAATTCATCACTGGTCAGCTTAGTGTAGCATCTGACTCAGAGCAAGACACATAGGTGCCTCTGGTGGAACTTCTCCAGCTGGCAGATGTGCTTTTTATACTATGTCAAAACCTTGCGTCTGTTCAGCACAACAGCCTTGTACAGTTTTAGTCTGCATTGTAGTCTGATCTGACACTCATTCCATATTTGCTTAGTAAACCTGGCAGAAAACTCCCCTATTTCTATGAATGCAGGAAACTACCTCTTCATCAGCATGGGCACAGTCATTCGAAATAATTTGAATGGAGTGAACTCACAAGCAGCAAACATCTCAGTCTCACTGTGTTTGGTGGAATGGACAGCAGGCTCCATGTTGACTGACACATCATTTCAGTTTTTCCCAAATTTATGATTAGTCTGATTTTTTTTCCCCCTTTTTTGTCGAAGTAGCACATTTGTGTGTTAAGAAGACCTGAAGGTCTTGGCTGATGTGAACCACTGTTGTGTAACGATGAGAATACCAGCGTTCTTGTGTACTCTGCCTGGTAACCTTAGGCCTAGTGTGCAGTTCTCCTGCAGCTCAAAAGTGAGGCCCTGACTCATGGGAATAAAATAACATTTTCTCAATTAAATACATCAAGGACAATGGAGAATAACATTCCATTTCATAAGCAGTGATTTACAAAAACAAAGTAAGAGACAATCAGGGAAGGTCTGAATGGCATCCAGTCTAAATAGAAAAATAAAGGCAGAAGGAAGAGTGAAGAAAGAGAGAATGAAGTCAAAGAGAGGTGGATGCAGGTGGTGTAAATGGACAATGAACGCAAGTTTTAAAAGGTTATGAGGTTAAAAATGAAAGAAAGATACCTGTCATCATGGGCCTTAGCAAAGGAGCAAATGAAAGTACATCGCAACAGCAAAAACACTGCGTAAGCAAGAAGTTACACTCAAATACGCCTAAGTGAAATGAGAGGGAGCTTCAGTTCTGGAGGTGCTGGTCGTAACACCCTCTCACAAATATTCTCCCAAAGGAAATGTTTAAGTACTGTGCATAAAATATTTCTGTAACAAGGTAAATTAGATCATGTCCTGGTGCAACAGTGGGGCAATAAGTGATAGATACCAGTTTGATTTTTTCCCTAAAATTAGGAGCTCAGTTCCATACATTCACTGTAACACCAAAGACTTTGCAGTGCAAAGCCTCTATTTTATAATCTCTTTGATGCCAACTTTTCATGATATATTTACTAATTGTAACTAATTTACTAATTAACAGCACCATGCATATTCAGCTTCACGTCTGTGTATCTAATAGAATTGGATCAGTGAATCTGGAGGAAGAAATGGATTGTGTTTTGTATGCTTAAGTCTTTGGGTTTTTTATTTCCCCATTAGCACAAGTTTGTAAAAAGGCTTCGCAGTTCAAGAACTACTTGAGTTCCACAGAATATGGACTATGGCTATGTCAAAGAACAGCTGATATAATAACTCTTCACATGCATTGCCTTATCAGCAGAATATTCAAGAGTGCCTTAATGACAAATAAACACAAGCCATTTGGTTTGGTCTCATTTGTTTTAAACGATGGACAAGATAACGCCATATTATGAAGAATCTAACTGAAGATTTGGAATAAGTAATTATAATATCCCAACAGGAGTTCCAGGGTCTTTTTTGAAGCCTTGGATTGCAAAACACTGATAGAAGTCTCAGTACTGTAAGACACATGAAGAAAAAAAATCTCAAATTAAGAATGATAATTACAAAAAAGGAGACATTCCTTCTGTGTCTTTTTTCATCAAAAAATGCCAATTTAGCCATTTAAAAGACAAGAAACTATGTTGTCAGAATTTATTCCCATGTGAAATATTTGCACAGGAGATACAGATACTAACGGCATGCAAGTACAGTGTTAGAGCATGCAACACCATACAACAATCTTTGAGGAAGCAGATGACTGCTTTCTACGGAAGACTGATTTCAGAATTGCCCAATTCTGCAATAGTCTAGTCTTTCATGATTGAAGAAGGGAAAAAATCAAAAGACATCTTTTCCATTTTCTGTTACAATTTTTCAGCATTCCTTGCAGATGTTCAAGTGCTCAAAGAATAATTTGAAACTGTAATCTGAATCTACAGTAGGAAGTTTAAAGCATGTTGACCAAACTGTTCCATATTGCAGAAATCATGTTCTCATGATTAAGAAGGATCAAACAAAAATAATAACCCAAAGTGACCAAACCACGTCTCCTAAAGAAAGAGTTCTAAATCCATACACAAGCACATGGATAAGATAAAAACTTTGTAAGAAGGTGAGTTTGTACTGATTGCAGTGTGATTTGCAGGTGTAGCCACAAAGCAGTAGGTTTCTTACTGTAGATTTAGCAGCCTAATTTTTGGCATCTAAGTTTAAAAAGGGCTACTACCTTGTGATAGGAAGATGTATGTACTTATAGAGATATCTATAATAATACATCTGAAGGGATGGCATTCTTGTTTTGATTAGTGGAAAATTTAATAACCATGCCAGAATATTTTCCTGACTAATAAACACTAAATTAGGCATGAAGATATAAGGCCTGCTACTACATTCATTTTAATTTTGGGAAAACTGTAGGGATGTTGGTAGGTTGATTTGAGTGAATTTTCAACAGATGGGAGTTTGATTATTTTGAAATTAGTCTCTTGGGATCTCAGCTGTAGGTTTGGGGTTTTTTTTTTCAGTACAAAGAAGTTAATTAATTACTCCAAAGTATTAGTTTTTCACTTTTGATTTTCTATATATTAAGTAACAAAAAGCTCAATTATAATGGTGCAACTGAGTAGTACAGCAGCAAGGTAAGTATAGCAGAGAAAGAATTGGAGTTATATACAAATCAATTTCTGAGATTTTCTTAATACGCTTGAAAATATAAAGTGAACTATATATTATGTAAAACCTTTCCATGAAAATTATACAGGATGTAATATCTCTGAGCAACATACAGAAAATTTCATATCACCCTACCACTCAGTAGGAAAATAAAACTTACTATTTAAACAATACAATTAATCATATACTACTTCCTTCATCTTGGTTTGATGGCATTTAAATGGAATTTAATAAAAATTCAAGGACACCTATGCTTAATGTAATGAATAAGTCTAGCCTATTATCACCTCTAGTTATTTCAGTTTGATTTTTTTCAGTGTAAGCTAATACTGATTCTGATTTTGAACAGACCTGACAGATATCCAGTCAGGAGTTAGATTTTTAAGATCTACTTTATTTCAAAAATATTTCTTATGAATTCTAAAATTGCATTGAAATTCTAGATTAATATTTCATCTTTAAGGACCTGGATGACAGTCTGATGCTGTTCTTTCTAACTAAGTGGAACCATAATTTTTAAAATTAAGAGGCAGAAAAGCATGGGTGTTTAAGCCTTTAACAACTGGCATGGCCAAAGGGACTCTTTCCAGAAAAAGCATGGCATCTCATTTATGCTTTTTTTTTTTTTTAAAAAAGTGTGTATGTATTTGTCAAGTTACTTAAGTGCTTTGTTTTAGCTAAGAATGGGTTTGCTATACTTCAGATGGGGTAGCTTTCTTTTTGGCAAAGAAGGAGGACAATGTCAAATTCAGACAAAACATTGGGAGTTAAATTAAGTAATGTGCATTTCTTACCATTTGGGAAATGAAGTAATGCATATTTCCTACCATTTGGGAAACATACCAGAAGAGTAGATGTTTCTTTTTTTTCTTTCTTTTTTTTTTTTTTTTCCTGGCTCACTGTGACTGATGGTATTTGCTTTACTTGTGGATGCTACTGTGTCATGTTTCCTCCAGAAGGAACTGGCCGGGGCTGGGGGCTGCCCTTTCTGTGGAGAGCCATGAGCTGGACAGACTCGCCAGCCAAGTGTTTGGAGGACAGCAAGGAGTTTGTCCACTGCTGAGACGAGCAGAGAGCACGTGAAGCAGGGCCTTGCAGGATGCGTAAAGAAAGGCTGCTGAAGGAGTCAGAGCAACATTTCTGCAGATTAACAAAGGCAATGTACTGGAGTTGAGTCTGGAGGGCAGCAACTGATGTGCACGTAGGTAGAGGTTTATAAGGATCTTTAATTCTACCTTGTCTTACTGTGGCATTTTGAATTTTACCTGTTCTAAAAAGGTGGTTGTCATTTGTCTAAATGCAACTGTCATTTATGTTTAAGAAGAACAAATACAAAATATGTGTAAATACATATCCTGAATTTATAAGATCTTTTGGTTATATACAGGTGCTTGCAGTTTTTCCACAAGGCTTCTAAAGCTTCTGGTTGTGAAGATAATTTGAGAGTCCTGGTAGAATCTTACAAACTGGTGGAAGGTTCAGGGTACGATATTAAAGTATAAATGAAGAGCCAAATGTATATTTTCAAAGAGAAAATGTGTTTAGGTTTAGATGCCATTATTTTCAGTATCAAGCTTTGTCATTAAAGACTCCTGATGCTTGCTTCAGTTTTATGTATAACTCATGATTTGTAAACCAGTGCAAGAAACCTCCCAGTTCCTGACCTCCACATTAGGTTTTTATTCTCACACACATAAAATATTTGGTTCATGAGTAAAATCTATAATTTTCACTATTAAACTTAGAGTCTTTCACAGTTAGGATCTAGTTAATGTATGACTTTCAACTTAATCTTCTTGTTTTCTTTTTGTCTTAGTTCTTGGTATTTTTCTTTAAAATAAGTTAAAGTCAACTGACATCCCTCATAAGTACAAGATAAAATAATCATATGAATCTGAGTTTGACAGAGATTTTCTTCTTGGATTGTTTTCTGGTATTTTGTTTTTACAAGTAACTGAACTGTACGTGCTCATCAAATACTAAGGTCAAAGAAAAATACAACATTTTAAACAGGAATTTAGTCAGCACACACATACAGAAAATGCAACTCTAATACACTACTTTGTGTTTTTAAAGAAATGATTGATAAAATAGTAGCTTGCTCTGTTCCAAGTAATCATTCCTGCTGGTGATTTGTTATACATCATACTTGTGAGTAATAAGGCTACTGGAATAAAGGCTACTGTACCCTTTGTACAGGATTTCTTCTAGAGGAGAACTGTAATATTTTAACTATGTTCCACTACTTGCTGCTTTGTAGTCTACACAAAAGTAGTAAAATGGTTTAATAGCAGAGTGTTATGATAGATAACTTGTAATAACACAACCTCATTACTTTTATGGTAATCCTGCAGAAAATTTACAAATAGCATAATTAAAATAAATACATTTCCCACTAAATTAGAGTGTGTTTTGTCATGTAGAAAAGGCCCATGCCTCCACAGGTCAAAAATGCAGGCTGATTTGATTTCCACAGATTTCTTTTTGTCCTTTGTGCTTTCTCAGAAGATTGCGACTGCCTCTCTCGGATACGGATCCTGCTACAATAATCCATCCCTTTGTCACACCCGGATACAGTCTTCACAGGATTTTGTGCAGTGCTTTGTGCTGATGGCTTTGAATCATGAATTAAACGTGGTTTGAGAGAGTGGTGTTCCACCATCAACTTGGCCACACTCCTGCTGCAAGCTGCAGTGTAAGGCTCTGGGTTTGACTGACATAGTCTAAAGGGAATGTAGCGGAAAAGCAGTCTCTGTCCATGGCTTTTTACATTGGATATGCTTTCTAGCTTGGCCTAGTCTTTGAGTCATGTCAAAGAGCTTAGCTTTCCCAATAGAGTTTTCAGCAGAGTGGTGTGTGATTTGACTGTGGTTCAGTGTTGGCCATTACTACATTTGTGTACCAAGTGAGGATTTCTAATATGCATATTCCTTGGAGCAGTCCATTAGTGTTTACTTATACTTTAAAACTGAAGTGTGCCATTTAAATTGGCATAACTAAGTAAGTTGTGGAAGTACAAATGGACCTAATTTATACTGCTGACACCTAGCATGGGAATTTGCTGCTGCTTTTTCGTATTTCACTAAGCTCTCTCTCAAGTAACTCATAGCAATGTCAAATGAGGGAAAACATGATGTATTCTTGCAAACTCTGGTACAGAGGTCCCCCTGTTGAAAACTGTTTGAAGACTATTTGATTTCAAAGAAGTCCAGACAGCTGCATGTGGACCTCCTAACAGCTCTAAGTGATCATCCTTAGAGAAAAAGCAACTGAACACTGGTTTTGTAAAGGATCTTTGTCCCGGAGTACTTGCACTTATTTGGAGAATGTGTTTCCAAGCCATTGACCAAGACCCAGTAACCACCTTGATATCCATTTACTACGTAGTTTTCAAACACACACTGCAGATTGTTGTGGGTTCAGACTTTAACCATAGTTAGTCTGAATTATAAATAATTTTACCTTAGTTCACACATTTCTTTTAAGAACACCTAGTCTGAATGATCTGTTTCCCAAGACTCCTGGAGCTTAAGTACATTCCCTCATAGTCTGGAGAAAAGGAGGCTCAGGAGAGAGCTCTCCACAACTACCTGGAAGGAGGTTGTAGCGAGGTCAGTGTTGCTCTCTTCTCCCAAGTAACAGGTGATGGAAAAAGAAGAAACCACTTAAAGTTGCACCAGGGGAGGTTTGAATTGGATATTAGGAAAAAATTCTTCACCAAAAGGCTTGTCAAGCATTGGAACGGGCTGCCCAGGGAAGTGGTAGAGTCACCATTCCTGGAGGTATTTAAAGGACATGTAGATGTAGATTGCGGTTGAACTTGATGACCTTAAAGGACTTTTCCAACCTAAATGATTCTATGATTGTTGCAAGATCAGTTTTGTAAAAGCTTGGGTAAATGTCTT
>JAOXNO010000013.1:93064809-93075782 GCA_028565335.1 Limnodromus scolopaceus | reverse complement strand
GCTGCCCAGGGAAGTGGTAGAGTCACCATTCCTGGAGGTATTTAAAGGACATGTAGATGTAGATTGCGGTTGAACTTAAAGGACTTTTCCAACCTAAATGATTCTATGATTGTTGCAAGATCAGTTTTGTAAAAGCTTGGGTAAATGTCTTCTGCATGCTAACTCCCAAATACCTCATCCATCCTCAGTGTTCAGATGTCTATCATTTATTGATGACAATCATCCATGCTGGTATTCACTGAAAATTTAAGAAAAATATTCACAAATATTTTTAAAAAATTTCAATTGGCAGTTTCAATTTGATGTATCTTATATATTAGTGCTGCGTAAACATCGCTTTGAGCTAAGTCTTGTTCTTGTAATTATTCACTATAATTAGAGAAGTACAGTCAGGATTAATTTATTAAAGAAATAAAACTCAGTTTGATTTTGATGAAGGTAGAAAGAATCTGGCAAGATTAGATGATCTAATTAGAGTACAGAAACAAGACCATGTGGTGTGGGTGACCTGTCACTAACCTTTAATAACAAACAGAAAAATGGTTGCTATGAGTATTCCATTAAATAGTCAATCTCAGCACAACTCATAGATCAAATACATCAATATGACTGTTCACTGAAAAGTGCCAGATAGAAAACCAGTCAGTCACAATGATCTCCTTGCGGACGGTTTGCTCTTAGAGAATGCTCTGAAGGTGGCAAGGTGTAGGTGCCCTTCACCGTGGAGAACTGTTCTGAGTCTTTATTCAGTCTTTACTCTCTACTTGGTCTTATTTAGCATTACATTATACTGCCTTATGTTAATGTGAGACAGTCAGGTCTTAAATGTTAAAAGTAGGTTTTACAATACTCAACTAAACATATCATCCTCATTTTGAATAAAACATGTTGTTTACTAGTTTTTCTTAGAAGAAATAAATATGTGGATGAAAACCAGGCATTTTTAGTTTAGCCTGAGTTCAGTGGGGCTGATGATCAGAAGAACAAGTGCAACTCTGTAATGCAAAGGGTCAGACTGAGTTAAAGTTTTGCATCTGCAGTCTACTTGCTTACATTATGAGCACAGTTCTTGGAAAACAATGCAGGCATTGTTTTTCCCTCATTGTTCCCCTCTTATGTCTT
The DNA here is from genome assembly GCA_028565335.1 of Limnodromus scolopaceus. Classification (NCBI taxonomy): domain Eukaryota; kingdom Metazoa; phylum Chordata; class Aves; order Charadriiformes; family Scolopacidae; genus Limnodromus; species Limnodromus scolopaceus. The sequence goes on along the minus strand of JAOXNO010000013.1, from coordinate 93,074,660 downwards.
CATGGCCCAAAAGACGCTCACTAGAATTTGTGCATAGTGTCATTTTTAAATGACTGCAAGATTGCCTTTTTTTTGATGTTTCTCAAACGATGTAACAAAAATAGAATGATTTTAAATTTAAATATCAATTTATTATGAAATTTGCAAAATATGTTTATTTGTAGAGTGTATGTATATTAGGCTATATAAACCTTACCAATTTGAGAGGATCCAATTATCTTAGTTTTTGAAAAATAGGTAAAAATATGTTAAAAAAATAGGCAAAAATGTATAAACTGTATGTAAAAACTGTATAGAAAGATGGCAAAATGCTCAATTGTCCTGGGATTTTAATTCCAACATTAATACATCAAAAAGAAGTGTATCCTGCAAGAAAATTAGTCTTCATTTAAAAATAACTTTAATAAGAAAACATTACTTTTATTACACTTGAACATTTTAATGGGAAATTTGAAATTAACATGTTCTTACTTTATTTAGAATTTCCATTTTTATTGTGTTTCTTTGAAAAGCGGTACATTTTTATGTCTCTATTATTGTCCTTTTTTGATAACAAATATAAAAAATGAAAACCATGGAAATATTTCTTTTCAAATGTCTATTTGTTTTTCTTCTCTTTTTCACTGTGGAACTTTCTAGATCTTTTGTAAGATCAGAAAAATTGCTGATAGGCAAAGGAATAATGAAAATATACAATCTTATCTGTATCTTCATGAAATTTGAAGGAAAAAGAGAAAAAATACAGAATTACAGAAATGAAAGAGAAAAAGTGCTCTCAAATGAGTTTGTTTTATTATTTTGTGTTCTTGTAAAAGAAAACAATCTTTTCTAAAATAAAAGGTGATCCAAGAGTTCCTAACCCAGCTGTGATTCCTGTGTTTTTTATAGCATAATTGTATTTCTCTAACAGGGCTTACCTAGACTCCTGCTGAACATATATAAACTTCCAATATTTCATCTTTTTGCATCCGGGCATCCCACTTACATCCCACAAAGTAACTACATTGCTTTAGGAAAGATCACCTTATTTTCTTTGCTTTGCACCTTCCTCTTTCTAGCAACATTAAACACCTCAGTTATTACAGTGCAAGTCACAGTAAACTGGCCACCCCTGCCCAACCTTTCCATTCTGAAGATGATTTTATCATACCATGTTGTAGTTGTTAATTTTCCAAACTGAAGAAACTGAAACGCTTTCTTATTGATCCATACTCCTGGTTGTTCTTGCCCTCCTCTGAACTTTTCCTGATTCGGTGATCTCTTCCTGGACATGAGTGTACAATAACTTGTGCTATGCAAGATGTGGGCCAGCCATCTGTTAACTGAGTGGCATAATAATATATTTTTTTCCTTCTAATTCCTAAAGGTTGATTTGTCTTTTTGACTGTCAGAGTGCATCAAGTTGATCTTTTAATGGAATTTTCCATCATAACTCCAAGATCTCATACTTCATTGACAGCTCAGGGACCATCCCTTTATATGGAAAGGTAGGACTTATTTTACCATCAGTCCAGGTTTATCAAAACTAAATTTCATATGTTGTTTTATTGCTGAGACCCTGAATCACATGAGATCCTTTTGATATTCCTAAGAGTTGGCCCTTGTTTTACCATATCCTTAGTGTCATCAGAAGATTTGACACTTGTTTACCCTTCTTCCAGGGACATGAACCATAAAGCAGATTGCTCCATTGAAAAACCCCCTTCTGTCAAAAGAACTGACCAACTCTTCCTACCCTCTGTTTCCAGCACAGTTGTACAGTATTTATCCATTCTAGAATCCCTTTTACCCTATGGCTACATAGTTTCTTTGAAAATCTTTCAGACGTTCATGGAAAATATCTTTATCTTCCTTTTTCTACATTCTATTGTTGAATTCTGACTAATTTTAAAATGCTAATAAGCACCGAAAAGATAAATGAATCATCTCCATGTTTCTCCAGAGGAAAACTTGGTACTTTACCCATAAGATTCAATATGATTACTAAAAAAAAATATAAAATATTCTGGTTTTCAAATGCTTGTCATCATGCCTATGTAGGCAGTGGCTTAAATTTACACTTTTTGGTTAATTATAATCGTAGGCTGTTTCCTATGACATATGCAAATTCTGTTTGTTCTTCTTCAATCTTAAAACTATTATTTCTGATCAATTATTATCCCATGAAAAATCCTGAATAGAATGATTTGAGATGATATTTCTCTCTAACTGTTAAAGAAAGGGGATATGAATCTGTACTGAACACAGTTCTTTAGCAGTAACAAATAGAAGAAAATTCATCATAAAAATGGAAGTGTCATAGAGCAGAAAAGTGCAAGCTGGAATCTCTAAGTGTTAGAAACAGCTGCACACAAGTAGTGGGGAGAAGACTAATGTTAAATAGAAGTGACGCAAATACAGCCGAGTATATTTAAAATTATAACTGGAGATAGTTAAAGGATTTTCTGTAGGTCATCACTCATTGACAATTTCTAGAGAAAATCATATGTTATTACAGTAATGGTAACACGAGAATGCAGTCTTTTCCAAGCTGACCGTAACCAATTATGTTGTGCTTAGCATTCAGCTGTTTTCCTTTTTGCTTTACTTAAGATACAACATCTGGAGGGCCTCATTAAGTGAAGGTTAGATAATCTACTAATAAACTATTTAATTAGGAATTCGCCAGCAGGAAAAGTACTAAAGCTGTTATTTGTCTTTACTCACATTTATTAGTGAGAGAAAAGAAACCACAGCAGTTGCTGGAATATTTTGCATCTTTGAAAAAACACTTTTAAAACAAACACTGCAGTTAGAAAAAACAGCTAGGGAAATTTGTTATAATTTAAACTAGCACATAAATGCTGCAGAATAGCTTACCTAGCTTCTTTCTGCCCTTCAGATGATTTTGTCATTTTCTTGAAGTTCTAAAAAGTTAAAAACCAATCAAATGTATTGCTTTTACACCGTATACTTCTGGCCTTTTCATACCAGCATCGGTAGGGAAAATGTTTTCCCAACCTTTTATACATAACTAGAGAACATAAAATATCCTTTGACAGTGAATCTGTAATGCCCTCATCCTGAGCTGTTTCAGCATGTATTTCAATCATTTTATCATCAGTCTAGTATGAAATACCTGTTGCTGTAATAAAGCTACCTGTTTTGTTGAGAATGCTGGGAGAGGACCAATGCTGGGTATCTTCTGAGATGACTGTTCCTGTTCAGTATCAACTGGGTTGAGACCTTCTTAACACGTTTCACTTGTGATCTTTTAAAGCTGTCAGGATGGAATGATTTTCAGTCACTTTGCTCTGCAGTGGATTTAAAATCATGTCCCAAAGGTGGTAGATTAATAGATTAAAAAGGCAAAGTATTAATCTAATGCACTGTCCTGTCTCCTTACCCATAACTTATAGTATAACTGTCATATGATTATGGCAGTTCTCCGATGAAAAAAAGTACCTATATTTTGTTCTCTGTAAAGCATTTCACTGACTGGTGCACTTGTTATTTCAATGTGTTATTCTGTATGGAGCAGAACAGTTAACCAAACTGATCTTTACAGAATTAAAGACCATATGAGCATTTGTTTTGATTATTTTTACACACTTGAATATGGACTTAATTATGTGTAGTAAATCTGAGCATTGGTTGGAAGAAACAATTTTCCTGGGAACTTAAAATGTGTTCCTTGTATAGTGCCGCGTCTTAAGAAGGCAAAGAATATTTTAATGCAAAACACCCTCATTCACTTCAGGTTTTGCTCAACAGCTCAGCTGGACAGATGGTGGAAGCAAATCACTCTTTGTATGGAATACAAAAATGATTTTTCCCTTTGCTAATTGTGATGCAGAAGAGTCTATGTTTCCACATTTGTTTGTGTGTGTATCTAGGGACTACAAAAATATTTTTTGTATTTCAATTTCTGGTTTTTGGATTATTTTGGTTGGTTGGGGTTTTTTTGTTTGTTTGTTTTTTCTTGTTGTTGTTGTTGTTGTTTGTTTCTTTCTTTCTTTCTTTGTTTTAAGTAAAGTTCAAATAACTCATGAGTTTGCTCTATAAAATTGTTTTACTAGGCTAAGACCAGCTTACTTTAGCTAAAGGAGTTCCAGAGATACAACCATCTCTAAAGTGACTGAATTCTAAATCTAGTTTTAGAATTTTCTTAGAATAGTTTTTAAAAATAAGTCACAAATGCGCCCAACTGAGGTTTATGGGTCCTGCCTGGCACCCACCCTGAACAATCCCAGGGACTTGGTACTTTAGAAGGAATTTGATTTACCTTTTGACTCTGTAGAATGGTGCTTTGAAGTATTATGGGGAAACTGTGGAGCTTCTACTTGTTTTGAGCATGAATATTAGCTGGAAAGCAAGAAACCTATGACCACAAGGTGCAGCTTATTTCAGCAGTGTCTGAAATCTGTTGGTATATGATTGTATACCTGTCAGCACAGCTTAACTTATATGTTTGGTGAGATAGAGACTGCATAAGTAGAGCCAACAAATGTCAGTTGGCTTAAATTTGGAGGTTTGAATAATGCTCTTCTCTGCTCATACTATATTATTTCTTATATACTATAGCATTTCTTATATATGCTTCCACTTTTCAGACATATGAATTACAGTGAGATTTCATGCCACACATGTTCACTGGTGTTTTTCACATTTAAGGTACTACTCTCAAAAGACATGTCAAGAAATCCACACAGTTCTCATGTCTTAGGTCGCACCCCCTATGAGTATCCAAGAATTTACATCTCTCTGTGTTTGCACAGGCTGCTGAGTATCTTCAGTGCAGCAGAGACAAAGATTGTTATATTATCCAAAGGAAGAAAACTCAGAAAAACTTTAGGATAACTATTGATTTGAACATATTTTAAAAAGGCAAGAAAGAGAAACAATTCACAAAAGGCACAAAAATTACTAATAATTTTTCAAATACATCAGAACAAGGAAGCCTGCCAAAAGATCTGAAGGGAGCTCAGAGAAAATTATTTTATAGTGAAAAAAAGATATATTTTCTAAAAAAGTTTTTTCATAACCTAAGTTTTAGGAGGTTCAAACAGAAGAATTCCTAGTTTTGGGTGCAACTCACAGCTTCTGTCTCAAAATAAAGATATAAGTACCAGTTCATGTTCACCTGCCTCTCAGATTCTACAGGTTCCCTTGGATGAAATAGCTGAAATATTAACTGCAGCATATAATTTCCCTTGTAACACAGACTTAAGATGCAGTTTTTTAGGACATAATCTGGGCACTAATATACATCTGTAAGGTATGTATGTACCCAGAAAGTTGGTACAAACTACAGTAAAGGGTAGGATTAGATAAAACATGGGTTAATATAATGTATTAGAAATAAATATAATAGGGACAATAACATATCAGGAAAGAATAATCAAATTGTTGTTAAAAGAATTCTAATCAATTAATGAGCTACGGCTTCTTTGAAGGAGTAACAAGTATCTGGATAAGGAAGATCAGCTGATATAGCCAAAATATATTTCTGTTTGGAGTTTCTTCTCCAAAAGTTCTTGAACTTGATAAAAAATTTGGTATGAGAAAAATCACGTAGAAATAAATTTTCACAGTGGAAGAAGGTGATCAGTGGAGTCTTACATGGGTCTACATCATACATCTGCTGTTTTCCATACTAATGAATGATTAAGAAGAAAGTGAGCAGCCAGGTGAAAAAATTCACAGGTGTTACTAAGTTAATCAAGGTTACAAAAATGAGAGACACCTGCAAAGGACTGCACAAAGACAGAATGATGATGAGTGACAGACCAAATGAAATTTGGGGTAGGTAAATTTGAAGTGATATGTATCAGGGGACACTCCTAACTTTTTAGTTCTGTGAAAACTATGCTCAACACCAGCTAAAAAAGAAAATAAAGTGTTATGAAGTATGATGGCAAATAGAGCTCAGAACACAAGATGTTGTTGTGCTGCATAAATTCCCTACCTCCATCATTAATATTGGATGTAGAAGTGGTATCCTAGCTTTGAAAGAAGCACAGGATGTGGGAAAGTCAAAGGACAGCAGGGACAATTACAGGTATGGAATGACTCTCATTGCAAGTAAATATCTCGTATGACTGGGATTTTTTTTGTAAAGGAAGTGTCACAGGTGGGATGTGACTCAGGTCTGTATATTCATGATGGAAAGGCAAGAAGAATAGTTAGCATTGTTTCTTCTGCTGCAATAACTTTAAAGTCATCAAATGAAAAAAGTCATTGATAGGTCCCAAACAAGAAGGCAGTTTTGTTTTTCTTATAGTGTGTCACTAGTTGTGGAATCCTCTGCCAAAAGGATGTTTCGAACAATAGAAATTTACTTGAGATAAAAACTGATTGGACAAACTAATGGAAGAAAAAATTATAAATATGAAAATGTTATTTCTAGCTGGAAGTTTAAATTGCCACGGAGGAATGACAGATCCAGCAGAAACATCAGCACAATTTTGTCCTGTTTCCTAACTGTTCCAGAGGCGTCTTCTGACAGGTATTGTCAGAGGAAGGATTATGGGGATCTTTGGTCTGACAAGGTGTTGCTGTCCTAGTGTTTTCACCTGTTCATTTCTTTCCAGACACTGGCAGCTCAGAAGCCCATGCCCCAAAGGACACTATCACTCACTGACACCAGACAGAGGGGTGTGGTAGCTCAGGTGTGAGGTTTGCACTTATTCTGTGTTCAATGGAACAGGTTGAGCCGTGTGAAAGCTGGCTTGCCATAAGCTTGCATGTGTCAGCTGCTTGTAGAGTGAGCCTGATATTTGTCCTCATTTTGCTTGTTGTTCTCCCTGTAAACATGAAGAGGAGGAGGTATAGGAAGACTGAAGACTCAATTAGACCAGCACAGAGCCCACAACATGGGGAGCTGATGATAGGGAGACCCACACTGATGAGTGCAGGAAGAGAAATACTATCTCTGGAGCTAACTCCTGTTTACATTGCATTGCAGAGACGTGAAGTATGAGCGAACTCATAGCTCTAGCATGTGTGTGCTGTCATGAGCAGTGAGTTACAGTGCACATCTTCAGGCTGTCAACATAATTCTGCATGAGCTTCCTCATGCAGTTTGCCTCCTATCCCTAATGCTTACTTCACTCACGGTGCTGTAAAACTAGCAAGAGAAGAAGGAATAACAGTCTATGTTACTGAAAGATATCTACTATATCTTGTCTTCTCTTCTTTAAGAAAAAACCAAGACACACAACACCCTAAAACAGGCGTTGCACTGTAACAAGCTGAAAATTAAGACAAATTTATATTACAGCTCCTGAGCAGAGAAATGAGAGAGAGAGACCACAACTAATGTGAAATATAATGGGCATATTTGGAGATGCATCAGTTCACTGAAAATATAAACAGAGGCAAAAAAGAAAAGGGAGAGAAAGACAGGCAAGATATCTGGCAGTCTAAAATGCAGTTTACTAGGGGAAATAACCGAAGGTGAGGAAAGAAGAATTGTTCAAAAGAAAGCCTTTATGGTATCTTCATGTGCTTTCTCAGGCGCCTGGGGCAAGAGCCCTGCAGGGCATTGTCAGTTTCCAGAGGGACCTTTTTGTAAGTTTCAGTTTAGAATTTAAAAAAGTGCTTCTCAGTAACTACAAATCAGGTAAAGCATGTTGCAGGAGGAAGATGACGTGCCAGTCCAGACGAATGGCAAGAATTGAACAGGAAGTGTATTGAAAGGAAATTTATTTTCAAGGAAGACACAAGGGGCAGAAAACAGGCATAATTTTTTATTTTCTTGGATAACAAATGCGGGTCCAGAGGATAGCAGAAAGCCAAGCTGTAGTCCATTTTCAAGCTATGATCTCTGTCCTGCTAAGTAACTTTATCTGATATAGCAGATAAAGTTACCATATACTGACTCTGATAAAAACCACTATTTTTGAGCAGCTAAAGATTAAAAGTTCCAAGCCTGAATTGGGTATACTCGAGGCAGAAGAAGTTCTCCCTTTATTAGGCCAGAGATATGTTACATAGCCAGAGGGGATATCACGTTGGAAAAAGAAGCATGGTTGGTTTCTCTGGTGGCTGTTCAGATCTTATCTGAAAATGAGAGGTGAGAGGTGAGACTGGGGAAGGTAGGCAAAACTGTCAAAGTTGTTGGGTTGTTCGTTATGGGTTTTTTCTTTTTTTTTTATTTTTATTTTTTTTTTTATTCCAGATGCAGTCCAGATGCAGATTTGTTTTGTTCTTCTAACACACCATTTTGGGCAGGAGTCTAGGAGATACCCTTTTGTAAGTGCTTGTAAAATGTGAAAAATATCCCACAAAATATGTCTGGGTTTTTTTAATTTTTTCCCCTCAACTTAAGCACAGTTCAGAAAATAGGGGCCAGGATTTGGAAGAAGCAGTAAATATGGGAAGTAATGGGTGATTGCAGAAAACTCGGAGGCCAAGGCATAAAAGGATCTTAAATTATCATGTGTCCTGCAAGAAGGGCAGTTCATGCTTATCTGGTTATTATTAAACTCCAGTAATTGTATTTTAAGAGCAAATGGCTATTACATTCCTTAACATGAAATGCAATGAGTTGCATAACTGACCAGTTTTTATAATTTCCTTGAGTCCATTTCTTTTGTGCTACCCTCCTATTTGAGCTTCTTTTCAGACCTTTGATGATAATATCGTGTTGGATAAAAAATAGATCCTTTCAGCACACTGCTAAAAAATAGATTAGTTATATTTACAGTGCCCATTTGAACTTGTTTATATGCAATTTAGTAATTTCTCCATCAGTATAGTATAGAGTCATAGAATATGTTGCTAATAATTCATTCTCTCTCTCTCATATGTTACTCAGCATGATTATATTTTTGTAGCACCAGTAGTCCTTGCCGCTTTAACTGAGCGACATACCAGTAGTGATGAAGAGGCTGTGGTACAGTCTTCAACATCAGTTCACCAGTACATGTGTGTTGGGTGTCAGGCAGTGTTGCCTTGTGTTGTTTTGCCTTACCTACTGTCCAGTGCCTGATAAACGTCCAGCCACATGTGTACACGCAATACAATCAAACCCTAGCAGACAGACCTGAATTTTTCTAAAGAATCCTTATCAGATTTGTTTGAAAAATCCTATTTGTCATAGAATGAATTATCTGCAACTTCCTGTTAACTTCAAAATATATGTTTGTGAGCATCTGCCCATCTCACCTTTTACAGTTTTTTTTTGACCAACAGTTTCTTTTCGCGTGTGAAAGTTGATGAGAATTGAACCAGTGGTACTCCTTGTCCCTTGCATTTGTCAGATGAGAGTCCTGAGCCCAGGATCACAAGGGCAGGCACATTATGAGGGAGGGAACTGGGAAGGCAGTTGCAGAGAGTTGCTTGCTATCGCTTCAGATCAGCTAGATGCGGACTAGCTCCAGCAGGAAGATGTGCAATCACATTAGCAGAGCACTGCGCCTGAAGGAATGATCCCTGCTGGAGTCAAGTACCTGCTCTGTCTGAAGATATTTGGCTCTTTTGCCTTGCAGCTTCCTCAACCTCTCTGGGGTAGAAAGCATGCTGGAGAGAAGAGTAAAATGGTCATGACTGGCTGATGAGTCCTCTTGCCCTTATCAGCAAGGAGCCTAGAATTTTGCTTATTGCTCCATGCATTTTGAACGCCACAGTCATTGACTGAAATGCATGTGCAACTTTGAAGCAAGAGCTTCCTCACTTTTTCTGCCTCATAAATCTCAAGCAAGTTACCTAATCTCTGTACTTTCATTTCTGAAATCTCTGGTGCATCTTGCTGTTAGTGTTTATAATGCTGATCCTAAAGTAATAATACTCCCTTATAACACTGATCTTAAAGTAAAGATTAACATAAACTGCTTACATTATTCATAGTATGTTGGTTTTGTTAAGCT
>JAOXNO010000013.1:93029113-93064709 GCA_028565335.1 Limnodromus scolopaceus | reverse complement strand
CCTTATAACACTGATCTTAAAGTAAAGATTAACATAAACTGCTTACATTATTCATAGTATGTTGGTTTTGTTAAGCTTGGGAAGATGAAGATGGTATGATCACAAATATGTTAATTTGAATGTAATCATGTAGTATCTTAGGATCTATTTGCTGTCTGTGACAGACAAAAAAATATAAAAATATCATCTTGCTCTTACCAATCAGTAAAATTAAAAAATAACAAGATAAATCTTTCATTAGAGAAGAAAAAAACCCACAGTAATAGTGGGAAAGCACAATCTATACAGTGACAACTATAAGTGAAATTTGCAATTAGAATTTTTAATGTTTTCCTCTCCATTAATGAAACCTGCACTGGTCTGTTCATATGCTGGTGTGCTAAAGACTTTATGATATCTAAACAGAAAAGATTTTTTTTAAGGCAGGCATACTGCATTGTCTACAGCTGCTGCCTTCCATCCCTGTCTATATACAACTAAGGTCCACTGCTTAGTGCTCAACAATTGCAGAAACAGCCCATTTTAAATAATCCATTCCTTGATTTCCTTAATGTTTTCCATCTAAGAAAGTGATTTCCTAAGAATGTAGTTATTTAAAAACATCTAGAAGCAGTGAAAGATTTTCATTCATTAACAATGGAACTGTGTATCCCTTCCGTAATTTCCATAGTAATTTATCATACTATCAGTAAAAGATGGTATCTAAATCACAGAATGGTTTGGGTGGGAAGAGACCTTAAAGATCATCCAGTCCCACTCCCTGCCCTGGGCAGGGACACCTCCCACCAGACCAGGATGCTCAAAGCCCTGTCCAACCTGGCCTTGAACCCCTCCAGGGATGGGGAAGCCACAGCTTCTCTGGGCAACCTGGGCCAGTGTCTCACCACCCTCACAGCACAGAATTCCTTCCTGAGATCTCATATCAGTCTCCCCTCTTCCAGTTAAAACGTTCCCCCTCGTCCTATGGCTCCCCTCCTTGATCAAGAGTCCCTCCCCAGCTTTCCTGGAGCCTGTTTAGGGACTGGAAGGGGCTCTAAGTTCTCCTTGGAGCCTTCTCTTCTCCAGGCTGAACCCCCCCAACTCTCTCAGCCTGTCCTCACAGCACAGGGGCTCCAGCCCTGGGAGCACCTTATGAATTGGGAATAAGTAAGCTTCCCTGCTTACTTAAGTAAGGAAAGGAGGGCACTGTTCCTGAAGCCTGCAGTTGGGTGTCCCCGTTGTGGTGCCATAGGTTTCTATGCAGAGACTCACCCGCCCCCCCAGCTCTCCCTCTCCAGTTTCTCGCTGCTGCTCCTCAGCTCCATCTGCAGAGGTGGCTTTGGGCACCAAATAATATAATATAATAATATAATAAATATCCATCAATTAATTTATTTTCCAATCTCTTTTCTTTTTAGTGGAAGTGATTTCCACAGAATTACCAATGGCCTGGCAGCAAGTGGCATGCAATTTATTTTTTACCTCTGTATGTGAATATTGCACCAGTTTTAATTCACCTAATAACATTTTAAGAATACTCGTTGACTTTCTGTTATTCTGAATAAACACAAGTATTAAATACTTAAGGTGAGGCAGTGATTATTGCTTACAACTTTTTGCCATGATTTAAAAGTTGTTCCTAATTGTAAATAAATATTTATCATCACCTGTCAATTGATAAAAAAGATTTTATTGCAGGCCATTAAAAATTTCAAGAGGACTGTTTCTCTGTAAGTATTAAGCATCAAATACTGGCCCTTTGCTGAAACAGGACACCACACCACCTTCTGCTTTCATCTGGTGGCAAGTTGTTTCTCACTGTACATTTCTTCTTACAGAGGTAAGTACTTTGGGATTTAACAATGCAAAGGACAAGCAGCTGTTTTATAACCACTTCAAACTGTTCTAGTCCCAGATGATAACAGAGTGTTACCCTGATTCCTGGACAGTGTTTCTTAGCATCAAGTACCACATGGTTAGATCCAAATATTCCCATTTCAGAATCTGTGCACCTGTTTGGACCTGCCCTTTCCCAAAGAAACTTTGTCTTAAAATGCTAGGGGCTCTGCAAGGTGAGAGTAACTGTTTATAGGAGGAATTTTATGGCTTTTCACCCACACCCACACCGACCTCCTTTCAGCTACTGCTCTGCCAGATGCATTTAATTATTGCCATAAACTGTAAACACTACTGCATGACCATTTCCCCTTTAGCAAGATTGTGTGTGTGAAAAAAGTAAACAGATTGTATAACAAAGTGTTCTCTAGCTGTCAGCAAGGGCTTTGAAAATAAAACACTTCCCTCCCGACTCACAATTGGCTGACAGTCGGCACATAATGAATAATAGCTCCTGGGGACCAGCAGTAAGATGTGTGGGAAAACTTTAATTAAAAGCTTGTCAGTACAATTTTACCTGGGTGACATCACCTGACTGAAATCCTGCTGCCGGGCTTTGTTGTCTATAGGATCGCAGGTAGCGCACTTGTTTTGCTGACAGCAAACAATTCAAAAAGTACTTTAAAACACTGGGGGGAAGACGCTATGCTGCCAGTAAAATATAATCCATTTGTGGTGTTCTAATTTTCTAATTAGCAGCTGTAGAAGGCTCTTCGCCATTGTGGGAAGAGGGTGACAAACAGGTTTTTGTAGCTCGTTATCTATGATGCCCTCTTGATTATGTATTTTCTTGACATTCCATTCCAGAAAAGTGTGTTCCAAAATCAAATACATTTCCAAATTTAGACAGCTGGGCTGGAGCAAGAAATACAGACCTAACATCAAATTCCCAGCTTGAAGCTCTCATATATACTAAGTCAGAGCACCAAATACAAAAAGCTTAAAAGTCCGCATCAGAAAACTTTCAGGCTGTGCAAAATTCCTAAGGAATAGGATCCTTGTAACAGTCCAACACAACTAAGTGCACAGTCCAGGAGAAGAGTCATGATGATGGATTTCATTCTGCCGAACTCAAGCTGGTGGTAGCTACTGTAATGAGGTGGCACCTATGGTTTTGTATACCTGTTACTGTAAAATGGCAATGGGAATCTGAAAGCCCAAACTTGGTCCTAAAGTTGTAATTAGTAATATTCATGGAAAGAAACTCTCATCCAGCACTGCTGAAATCATTAATAAAGCTTGGCTATTCTACAAGTAATTTGTAGTAATGGAGAGTAGTTTCTCGTAATTTAATGCTAATTAATTCAGTTACATCATGATCTAGTTCAAGTCCTGAGCTGACTTTAATGGGAATAGGCTGGGTCTGATCCAGAAGCCACTGAGGCCAATGGGAGCCTTTCCATTGATTTTGAGAGAATTTGGTTTGGGTGTGTAGATGGATGGAATTTATTTACCTGACAGAGGAACGACTCTCACTGAATTGTGTGTTTGCCTTCCTTATGAACATTCTCTCAATTTCCTTAATTTTATGTAATTATGATTTGCAAAATGTTGAGGAAAGTATTATATCTAATTAGTGGTGAACAAAAGTAAACAGGAGGTTTATTTTCTTATTACATGCTAAAATTAAATGCTGTTCTTGGGCATGTATATGTGAGTAACAACACACAGAGCAACTCCCAGGTAAGACTAAAGACAAAGCTTCTAAACTCAAACATTTCTAGTACAACTTTTCTGTGCCAAACAGTCCGAAGATTAATGAACAAGGTTTTATCATGTTTTTTGGTAGAAGAGGTTGGACTTAGGCAAGTATAAGGAAAACAATCAGAGTAATTACTTAAGAACTTTTCTTTACTCTTTGTTGCTCTGACACACTGTGCAATAGCACTTAATTCTTCAGTAAGAGATATGCCCATCTGATACTTTCAGTACATGCATATTAAAAGAGAAGCGGGTCCTTTCATACTCCAAAGGATAAAATAGTGTTATGCTAAGTTGTAATATAATTGTAATTTGCTAGTCAAAATGTTCATCACGTGTTCAGTGACAAACCATATTTGCAAATTTCAACTACTGATGGATGGTAAAATACTTATCCAGAGCTAGATTCACCAAGGTGCCTCAAGAACGAGGTTTGCACTAGTTGAGCCTTAGGACTTTTGAGGGAAGCCTGTACTCCCAGTGCTGTGCTTGAGTCAGAAATTTCTGATTCGGCTAAATGATAGCTGGCATTTTGTGAAAAGTCCATAAAGCCTCCTTCTATGTTAAACTCAAGTCTGTATGTGGCCAGAGAGTACCCTAACAGTCAGGCCACAGAAAATTCACTGACTTCACAGATTTTCCCCTGAAATTCTTCCATTTTGCATGGATGAACAGGTGAATGTGTATAGGATGATGTTCAGGGAGTGAGAGAAGAGAAAGACTCATGACGTATCAGGTGTGATGTTCAGAACATCCCTGTAAGGAAGGAGTTACTACAGCTTTAGCTTTATTTATTTGATGGAATGGAAAACGGAACTCCGTATTCAAATCCTGTATTGGGAAGTTTTTTTCTGCTTCAGTCACTATTTAATTGTGACATAAAAAGTGAAAAAGCTCCAAAAGATTGCAAAGAAAAGTGCATTGCACTCAGCCACTGGGGAAAAGCTTTGAACTTGTTATTTCAAACATTTTCTCAGGAAATCCTGCTGGAAAAGCCGAACCCAAACCTAGATTTTTCATAAACCGAGAAGATAGAGACAAGTTCACTGTGCTTCTAAAGCAGTACAGGCAAAACACCATTCATTTAGTTTAGGTTTCCCCCAAATATATGCATGCCACGCCTTGAAAAGGATTACATTTTAGGCATGATTCAGAAAATTTATCTCATATTCCTCCTTCCCTTTTTTAGTACTTTTTTGTTGAATCATCTGAGGAAGCCATGGGTTTTTTTTGGAATTGGCTAAAACAAAAAGCAGATTTTCTCACACTGCTAGCTTCATGTGACATGGAACGTTTCAAGTGGAGGGTTTTCATTCATTTGTGTTTATTCTGGCTACTGGAACATCGGCATTGTGTCAGTCTTGCCAGCCACTTATTCTTCCACCAGTAAAGAACTTAAGCTTAAGAGAAAATGACTTTTGCTGGCTAATAGTTGTAAATCTGAAGATCCAGCACAGAGAAATCTGGCAGGTGTGGGGAACAGGAAGAATACTTCAGTTGTCTCATGAAACTAGTTTGGTGATTTAACTTCAGATTCTGTAGTCCAGAATTCTCATCAGAAATTCACAAATAATTGCAATTCTCAGCAGGGTTCACAGGGAATTTAGTGGAAATTATTTTCCCTTCAAGAAGTCATCCTTCATGATCACGTATATTAGTGATATAGTACAAGGGTGGTTGCAGTCTTCCATGTGTATATAAATCTAATGTGATACACCACTGTTCTGCATAGATGTATCGGTGTAAGTAATCTCTGTGGTGTTGTTTTTAGTAAGTAATTTCAACGTCGGATAAAGCACTAGACCAAGCATGAGAAGACAGCATTTCAGCTACTGGCATTGGCTTCCTCTGTGATCTTGACCAAGTCATTTATGGTTTAATTCATTGAAGTGTTAAATTACAAAGATTAGATGCCTACATTTTAGGCTGTTAGTCTGTAGAATTCAGATACCTAAGTGAAGGGGGATTTTTAGCTCTTGTTTTTTTTTTTTGTATGACATGTAGGATGATTTAGGAGCTGAAACAACCACATGCCAAAAGCAACATTTGGATTTCTAGGCTTGAAAACGAGAAGAGGTTACAGTGAGTGTGCTGTATGAAATTCCCACAACAGTATGGAGGAAAGAACCTTTGTCCTTCAGAGCTTTGAGCTCAAAAGTCTCTTCTAAAGGAAGGTGGGTTGAGTAGCTTAAAATTGATGTCTTAGTTGCTGATTAATATTCCTTCTTGTGCTGTCTTTATGTAACCTAGGGTTTTTCTCTCCTCAGTCCTATATCTTCCATAAGCCAAGGGAGAAAGATCATGTCCAATTTTCCCTTCTCCAGCCTGACTGGCTGTAAGCTTAAGTGTTATGATGCTTCTTTGGCATCTGAAAGATACATGTTTGAATTCATCTGAAAAGGAGTGATGAAGTCTGCTTTGCCCGTTGGTGACCATAAGTCTATGGAAAACAAAGCAGCAGTATCACTAGTTCACATCTTTCTGTTTGCAGAGACAACAACAGTAGTTGCTGTGTTTTGCTGGGAACATGATGCTTCAAGAACACATGCTCCAAATAACCAACAAGATCAGTCATATCAAGGGGGGCTGAGCCTACTCAAGGGCCCTCAGCAGTGGCCAACCTCCTATTAGTGGTATCATACTTCTATACACGTATGGAATAACCGGGTAACTACGCAATTTATGACCTTTAAAGTCATCAATTACAATAAATACTGGTCTTAGTGGCACCTGAGAAGTCTTCAGGTGGCGATAAATTCGTCCACAGATGAAGACATAACAGTGTCTTGACTAAGTCCTGCTTTCAGTATCTAAATCTTTTAGACTTTTTTTTTTCTGATCTATTCATAGAAATAGGCTGTGAAATTCTTGTTAATGAGAACAAATATACTCCAAGTATTCCTCCAATCACAGCTTATGAGCCTACTTGTGTAGGTGGGAAATATGCCTATCTGTTGACATTTAGTTATGCCTTGAAGCAGGGCTTCAGAGTTCTTAAAACCATGCCAGTTATACAAGTTAGCAGATGATAGTTGTTTTCATCACCACAGGGTTGTTACAGAAGCTAGTGAGAAAAGTATAAGCAGACACTTTTATTTAGTATTTACATATTATCAAAGTGAAGGAAGCCTCTTTTAATTTAAGAGAGCTATGAAAAAACCTATAGAAAAACAGCTTTGCTCTTGGTATTTGATGAACTGTAATCTTTGATTGTACTTGATGATAAATTAGGTGGCTGGTCTCAGTGTTCAGTCTGATTTACAAGAGATTCTTTTGAAGTGATAAATGCCTATCAGCCTTCAGTGTTACACTGCAAAACAGAAGGATCTGAACATACTTGACCAAACACCACCGTATTTTGTTTCCAATAGATAATTCAAATGATGCAATATAGAGACATTTTAAATCAGTTAAGATTAGTGAGTCCACTGTGTTATATATAAGAAAAGGTACTTTATTTTAAGACTGACAAGTCTGAAAACAGAATTTAACAGAAAGTCACAAGTCATTCTTGTGACAAGTGCGTGAAATCTAAAGAACAGATTCCATATGGTATCATATTTCAAGTTGTATGTCAATGACTTCATCAGAAAGTTATACCCTTCCAGTAGGAGAAATGATACCTTTGAAAACATGTGTGGCTGCATGTAAAAAGTAAGCTCTCCCTGTCTTCGCAGAGAGCCAAGACACTTTCTGCTGAACAGGCAGACAGAAGAGAAAGAACAGATGTAATTATCAATCATACACTGTCATTAGCCCAGCTCTCAGGATCTGCGGAAGAGCAGAGTACATACTGGTCAGTTACTGGTGCAGACTAGCTGCCTTCATTACAGATTTCTTGTCTGCTGTTTATACTACAGTACAGTGAAGGCAGGATTAATCTAAATGTCTGACAGCTTAGGCATGAGGATGGCTGCCAAGTCCATATGCATTTGTTTCCACTTGGACATCTCATGCCAATGGCACAAGCGAGATGCACTGAGCCACAGAAATTACACGCATCAGTGGAAACACTAATCAACATCCTGTCCAAATTCTTCTGGCTGCTTCTCTTTGGCATAGTGGACAGTGGATCTGCATAGTTCAGATCTGCTGTGGAGTTCAGATTCATTCTTTCTACAAACACAGAAGAATGGTCACCTACAGTGTGGAAATGAGGCTTCATAACACTCCTCAAAGGAATCCAAACCCACATCTCTAAGATCCCAAAGGAGTGTGCTAACATGAGACAGAGTTACACGCAGCAAATTCTTAGTTTATTGTTTCTCCCCTAAGCTATTTCTACTGTAGGAAAACATTTGCATCAATGCTCAGATACTACAACGTTGTGGATAATTATGTATCTCTGAAGATAAAGACGCACCTAAAAAGACAAAACTCAAAGTGCTTTTCTGCAGAAGTGGAAAAACCAATGCCAGTATTTTAAGAGGTGCTTAAGTTCAGCATCTGTATTTACTTCCATTCTGGATGACAATGAGAGAAGCTGCTAATTACAACTACTGAGTCTGATTAGGTTACTGAGCTCTTTAAATGTGGATAAACAAATATGGGTTTATTAATCTCTAAATATGGATTAATGAGACCAAATTTCTTCATTTGTATTTGAAAATATAGTCTTGAATGGCTTGCAAGTCATCTCATCTCTCTTTGTGTCTTCTGAATCAGATGGTTTCCTGTAGACACTGTAGTTCCTTAACATAATAGGGCCATTCTTATATAATTCTTGTTTTAATTAGGAGCAATATTTACTGTACCACTTATATATGTAGCCTGTGGAACTTGTACCTCACAAAAAGAAGGAAAGCCACACATCTAACTTCAGCTCCTTCAAGGAAACATGAGCAATTGGATCCAAAGAGCCGCACCTGCAACCCAAGATTTAAGGAGCAGTAGAAATAGAAGACTATTACCAAAGGCAATAGCCGGTTCTCCAAGGTTGAAAACCAATAGAGGAAACACTTGCTAGAAGTTCCTCAGCCTGAATGACTCAGATATGTACTCAGACACAAACCTAAGTAATATCTGTGAACATTACTAAAATTTTAGTTGTCTGCTGATGCAAACTTTTATTTCTGCAACTTTGCAGTGGTATTTCAGAAGAAATTACTTCATCTTTGGCTTCATTCTTGTTCAGTAGTAAATGTGAAGGCAAAATGTTTTAAAAAGAACAGGGATACTCTGTTTCTTTGGAAATGGTAAATTGACCTACTGCTAGACTACTTGCTTCAAATGGAAACTGTCTGCTTAGGTCTGTTATGGGTAACCAGCATAAAACAGTAGAGAGATATGTAAACGGTCAGTAAAAAAAAATACACATAACTTATCAAAATGTCACTTTCCTCAGAGTAGGCTTATAGGTCAAGAGGGTTTGGATGCTTATAAGGATCTCCGAATTCTCCTTTGCAGAAAAAAGAGAACCTATTTGGCAATTTTGAACTCACAGCTTTTGGAATCAAAAGACACAAAAAGATTTCAAACATATTTCTATGAGATTGTGTCCTGCACAAGCAACTAACTGTCAGATTTGCACAGACGGTTACATTATTTGCACAACAAAAAAGAAGAAGCCGTAATAGCTCTGCTTAACTAGAGAACAACTTCCATATCAGTAATAAGCAGTAAGCTCAGCTACTTATATCATTTACTAACCAGAACAATCCTGACTGTCAAAGGTCTAAATCTTATCTTGATGGCTCTGCTTGAAGCATGTGAGGTTCTGACTTTCTTCTTTAACCACAGGGATATTTCTAAAGTTTAAATCCTGATAAAATTGAATGAACACTGGTTCTTATTAAAACAATTCTTTCCTGAGACCCTTTATAACTGGAACCAACAAAGATATCTAATGCAAATGAAAGAGACAAGGCTCTTCATTTTATTTTAAATTGGTCTGACTTGCTTCATGGCATTCATTTCAGTGGCATCCAAACCACAGCCTGAGAATCCTCTTAAACTTATCCGACAGGATTCTGTTCCAGTAAAGTTTTTAATCCTTATGTATCAAATAGACAAATAGACAAAATCAATGCCAAAAAACATTATAAACTGGACATACCATAAATGTGAAGACTAGTGAATATGTGTTTTATGGCTGAATATTAATTTCAGTATATAAAACTATATATAAATATATATGTGTTTATACACAATGCATAATTTTTATATATGCATAAAGACATATGATACATATGTTTACATACAGTAAACATTGGGTTAATGTTGGTATGAGTCATTATGTGTTTGTAACAGAAACTGTCTACAAAGATCTACGAAAATTTCAAGGCATGATCTTCAGTAAAACAAAACCAAAGAAAATCTGTAATCATAACTGTTTTCTCTACACTGTTGTGAGATTTGTACTTTCCAGGTGTGAGATGGCTGCTGTTGAGAAACGCTTCAGTACCGCAGTGCTTTGTCTTTTGCCTCCTTTCCTTTGGAGTGAGCACAGCAGAAGGCATCCAGTGCCTCAAGTGGAGTTTTCTGAGAACAGAAGAGACTTGCCTAGAAGTTAACTTTTTGAAGGTGCAAATGCAGTCTCTCAGGTGCAAAAGGAGGTCCTGTCCACAGTGCCCCTGTGCTGCGGTCCCATCCAGCAACAACCTCTCACTTCTTTGATTAGGAAAACTCCAAATATTCCCTGGAGTCTGCTGGAGAGTCACGTACTTTCTGTCACTCTTGACGCTTGGCTCCTTGAGCTCCTCACAGCATGTCTCTTACTCTGCACCCTTGCTGCAGGTTTGCTGCTTGCTGTGTTTCTCCCCCGTTGCCAGTTTCACCAGGTGGTCCAAAAGCAGCACCCAGCTGTGAGTGTTTGATGTGACTTTGGAGAAGAGTAATCTCCCCTCCAGCCACAAGCTCCCCTCAGACTCAGGTTATGGAGCCAGGATGAATCACAGATGCAGCTATGCCCTAGCTGCTGCTTAGTTGTAGCTTTTCTGAAGAATCGTCATACACAGCAAACTAAAAAGAATCAGATTGTTATAATCACTCCCACCCCCCACCTGCTAATGTATTTGGGTGTGAACTACAGTGTAAAAAGTAAGTATCTCTTTTTTCTAGTTATATTGCTAAAACGTCATTTTTTCACCTTTTAAAAAAACACATTCTTTCTCATTTGCACTTTCATCATTATTTGGTCAGTACTGTCTGGTTTTAAATGAAACCTTGTTTTCATTTTAAAAACTTTTATTTCAAATCTTGTCTCCTTTCTCTTGAGAAGAAAGAAGGGAAATGATTTGTTCAGCTGATTTTGTGAAAATGATCTTAGTCTTCATATTTCCTAGCATGAAAAGCAGGGAAAAAAGTGTTGTGTTTTTTTTTTTTCTTATTGTTTTGTTCAGGTTTATTTTGGAAGTTTAACATTTTATTTCATGACCACTATTCCTTCTTTATTTTAGCTGCAATTTCTCTTACCTATTTATTTTTACCATTTCATTTCACTAGTAGTGCTTTTGTCTCTAATTCTGAAGTACCTATGTGTTTACAGTGCGGAGGTCCAGTAGTTTGAATATCCGTCTATAACAGAAACCAACAACCAAATCAAGGATGGGGTAACAATTTCAAAAATTCTTCCATAAATGTGTTTATCTCATATTTAAAAATCTTTATTTCTTAATTTGTGAGAATACTCTTTAGGGGATAATTAAATCCAAGCTCATTAGTAGGGAAATTTCTGAAACATCCTCCAGTTTTGTTTGTCTGACTGGATTGTAAAGTGATCTTTCCCAAGATATTTCAGAGGTCTTATCTATGATTCCACATGAATAAATGTCATTCGCTGTTTTGTGTTTCCCCCCCTCCAAGGCAGAGTTTTTTCATATCTGTTCAAGAAGACAGTTAGTATGTTGACAGGAAAGCACAATGTTTATGGTAGGTTTTCAGTAAGTAGCAGTCAAGTTAGCTCAAAAAACAAATAATGGAGTTTTTCGAAGTTTATCTACTTGTAGGCCTAATTGAGTGGATCTCAAGAATAAGGTATGAGAGTGTATTAAGAGTGGAATTCAGTTGCTCTGCACAAGGAGATGACTTCGTTCAGGATTTTTCTGGGATGGAAAGGATCCTCATCCATTGATTTGTTTGTCAGTGGAGTCAAGTCAAGGAAAGTTGACTCAGTCAGGCACATCTTGAATCACGTATTGAAGGAGTTTTAAAATTATTTTCTCATTTGACATAGTGGAAGGAGTGTAGTTTAATGTGTCTGTGGTTATTCAGGCAAATCCTCTCCTTTAACAAATTTTGCAGAAAGTAACGGAAAGAAAGTTGTACCCAGAATTAACTGACTAGCTCAGTACATTTCTCATTCATGCGGTCAGTATAACTTATTTAATTAAAAAAAGAAAAAAATATAATTTCCTCCAAAAATTTTGGATAAGAAAGTAGAGAAATAAAATTGCAAATACAGTAATTTCTGTTATAAAATTAATTTTTATTAGATTATGAGCATTTTAAATGGACTATAAGTGTTTAATGCTTCTTCACGCTGCTGGTATGGTGCTCATCAGTCATACACAAATAATAATGAGGCCTTGATAAAAACCAGTAAATTGCTAAAATAATAATTTCTATCTCCGTGGAACAAAGAAAATTCAACATCCACCTTTGCACATCTGAAAATGCATTTCAATACTTTATCCAGACCAAGTAAATTATCCCCACCAAGAAAGAGCTAAATAATTGCCAGTTAAACTGGGAACAAATCCAAGAATTCAGAAACATGTTTTAGTTAAATAATTTATTTTGTCTGCGGATAGATCTACTATTTGAAAGGAAGTTCTTTTCTTCATTTAGTTGATTGCCTTTGTGAAATCTCAAAAGCAGTGCCCGGTGATGAATATGCCAATACTTAGCAATATCTCCTTAGAACTTGATCATAGTGTAATCAAGCATTCTGGGATATATTCTACATTGTGGAATTTCTTCTAGAAAAAAGCATTATGCTGGATTGACAAATGGACAAAAACACACAGAAAGAACATCAACCCAGTAGTATACTGGGAGCAGCTGAGAGAACTGGGGTTGTTTAGAGGCTGAAGGGAGACCTTATCGGTCTCTACAACTACATGAAAGGAGGTTTTAGTCAGGGGAGGTTACTCTCTTCTTCCAAGTAACAAGCGATATGATGAGAGGAAACAGCCTTAAGTTGCATGAGAGGAGGTTTGAACTGGATATTAGGAAAATTATCTTCACTGAAAGGGTTGTCAAGCATTAGAACAGGCTGCCCAGGGAAGTGGTAGAGTCACCATCCCTGAAGGTATTTAAAAGATGTGTATACATGGTGCTTAGAAACGTGGTTAAGTGGTGGACGTGACAGTATTAGGTTAATTGATGATCTTAAAGGTCATTTCTAACTTAAATGTTTCTATGATTCATTCCCCACTGAGATCTCTAACATTCTCTTTTCAAAGAAAAAGAAAAAAAAAAAGAAAGAAAGATAGTTGCAAATCAGATCATCATACTTCAATTCTGATCTTGATTTAACTGGAACGGGAGATATTTTCAAGCACTTTTCCACTTAAGTTTAGATTTTCTCCCTTTCTTCTCTTTTATCCTTTATGTAACACCCTTCTCCCTTCTACTTTTGTGGTGGTAAGTCTCCCATTCAAGAAGCCAAATGATAATGTAGTGTAGTTGTTATACTGGCATTTAAGAAATCACTTCTCAGAAATTTGTACTGTGCCACAGATCCTTTCAGTGGGGTCATGGGATGCTGGTGCATCTGTAAATCAGTGGCCCTATTTAAATAGCAAATAAAAACTCATAAAAAATTAATATCTCCAATAAACCTTTGTCACTTAACAGGAGGTATATAGGGACTTTCCCCCCGGCTCTAAAATCTAAGCCAATCAAAGGAATAAAGAATTACTACATTTGCCAAATATTTTCAAAAGTGGAAGGCTTTAATATTGCAAATGCTGTGGCCTAGATGTATATGTCAGTATGAACTTAACATATAACATCCATAATTATTCATCTTGAGGTTCTAAGTGCAAAGCAGAGGTAACTCATTAAAGATTTTGATTAGCTGGGATCTTAATTTCTGAATTGCAAGAGTAAAGCCTAAGTGCAGATAGCAGCAGCTGAATAAGGAAGAGGAATGACTAAAAATCAACAACTGTATTGACTTTTTCTTGAAAATATACCATAAATATGCTTGCTGTTTAGAGTTCTAGGATTCTGTCTCTTTCTGTAAGGATACCCACATTCTTCATGCCCAGAATGCAATTCAACACAGAGAATGGCAATACTGTCTCTTTCTCCATTTTGAAGTGTGATCAAAGTGCAAAAACATTCTTGGGAACTTGGGAGCCTGTTTCTTAGATAGCCAACATTTAGATCATAACTTTATCTCTGCATGAGAAACAAACTTCACAGGTATTTTGATTTTCTTTTTAATTACTCTTTTTAATAAGATACCTGTTCCAGTGAAATTCTAACTGCAAATCAGATAGGTTTAACAGTGAAATTATTAAATTTTGAAAGCAGAGGCTACATGTATCAGTAAAGTAAATGCTTTTCCAAGGGTTCATTATTTTATGTGTAATTTTTTGTCCTGCTAGCTCAGTGTGTCCTGTGATGATTATTGTGGACTGGATTGGGCACAGTGCTATGCATTAAAACATCTTATGCTTAAATAATATGAGTTTCTATATTCTCATTTAAATTAAGACCTCTGCACATTACTTTAGAAGTGTAAAGTAGCCTTAAAATTAGTTAAGTATAAGCTTGCTTTGTCACTTTTACTAAAAAAACCCAAACCATTTATAATTTGAAACAACACACTCTACATTTTTTAATTAAAAAAATTAAAAACCAAAACAATGTCCTTTTTTAATCTTATAGAGACAACAAAGCAATTCTGAAAAGTATATTAAAAATTCTCACAAAGTTGCAGCTACTGGTGAAGCCTGGAGTGCAGTTGCTCAGACTCTTGCTGTACTACAAGGTAATAGAAATCACAGCAGTAAAAGTCAAAGGAAAGAAAAAGTGGATTATGGATGCATTAAAGTGCAGAAGTTAAGTTTTTTCCCAAGGCTGAGTGACTACTTTTTCTTTATGATTAGGATCATGCAAAAAAGTTCTGTGCTGTAAGTGGAAGGGAGAGTTATGTTTCAGTAAATAGTTCACTACCTGGGTAGAACAGTTAATTAACAGATTTTTCAGGAGGTGGACTCTCAAGCAAAATATCCTTGACAGATAACTGTTCCTAAGAAAGTTGGCAATAAATCATTTATTCAAAACAGTAACTGGAAGTTTTGCTTGTCAGAGTTTTAAAAGCAGAGAAGTGTTTCCTTGAACTTTTGCCTGACTTTGGCTGCCAATATATTACTAGCACCTGGGAGAAGCCTCAGGCTCAAACAGTAAGAAACACATGAAGTTCCATTTTGTTTTAATAAGGGTCCCCTTCCTGTATCAGACTTTGTTGTATTATTTAATTTATTCTACTATTAAAACTAAAAAACCTGAAAATCTGGCTTATTGTCAGAAGACACTTGAACTTGGATTTATAGAAAAAAATCACTCTCATTATAAAAGGTAGGCCAGAGTTTACTAGCTTTTCTAATGCTTGTTGAGCCATCCTCGGCTTTGCAAATACTGTGAGTAAAACAGAAAAAACCTACATGTGTTAGGAAGAATTGCATGGATGAATGTCACTATGTGGAGACAGTACGTATATATTTCTGATTTGTAATGGACTCTATTATTATACATGGCTACACAAGTGATCCTGGAGGAGAAATATCTATTTTCATTGCAAAGGAAACAGGAAGACTGATGTACCATCTCTCTATTCTCCTATATTCCTGACTTGATGGAACAAAGAGGGAAAGACTTCATTCTTGAGGCCAACCCAGGCCATGGCCTTTTTTCTGTCCAGGTGTGATGGTGTCATAATATTCTATGTACTGATGGTTTACAAAAGTGCTTTTGGACTAACACAAAAGAGAAATAATACAGTACATCTGTGGCACGAATGCATAGAAGAACTCTGCTAACTGAATGTCCCTGTATCTAAAACCACAGAAGTTCACTAGAACGTGTTTTTTATTTGCTTCCTTTGAGAACTTCAGGAAGGAGCTGAAACAGGAGGAAATAAAGGGAAAAATATGATCTCATTACTGCAATGCTTCTGGCTTAAGGTTTGATTTAATTTCCCATTTAATTCTCTTTGTAGCTTCTGTTTTATAGGAATAATTTAGCGCATATCCTTGAATCTTATGAGTTCAAATTTGATGTAAAAATTCTTGAAGATCTCATTTTAGAACTAATTTAAACTTTTTGAAACCCTGGAACTAATAAATGGCTCCTGTACAACCTCTTGACTTCTCCAAAAATCTAATAGTTACTGTCTCACTAACTTTCAAATATACATTGCAAGAAATGAAATTGTGGCTATAAAATTTAGTGCCTTTTGCTTATTTTTTCCAATGTTATTTCAATAACTGTTTACCAAGATGGCCACTATTTTCAACAACTCACAATGGTATTTTACCAGCAGAATGGAAATACTTATGTTCAGACAGTTGCAGCATCAGTAGTGGTCTGACTGGCCACTGACTCTCATTTTTTCCAATGACATTCAAGTTACAGGCTGCCGCAGGGAAATGGCAGACCTCTTTCTTAAAATTTGCAATTATATATTTGAACTTTCAAGCCTGCCAATATATGACACAATCACAGTGTACTCTAAGTTCTCAGAATATATAACAACTGTGTTTTCTTTTGTGGCAGGCCATAGCTGAAAGATTGTAAAGGCTTTTCAATTATAAAGCTTGTAAGAGAGTTTTGCATCATGTGAATGTGACAAGCCTTTAAAAGAAGGAAAAAAAAAACACCCTGTAATGTTATTGTAGGCAGCCATAAGTATCACCAGCGAGGTTGCTATTAGAATGTAAACTTTCTGTACCCTACTTCAGAATGCCAATAATTGAGTTACTGTTGGCCTTCGTGCAGACTGAGCAGCACAAAAGGATGTTAAACATTTCACTAACCATAAGGATCAGCAATAAAATATCATCTGGGATGTATGTATTCTCTTGCCAGCAGAGAGAAAATACGTGACCCAGTGGCTAATATGGAAGTTTGGAAGTCAAGTATCTTATTTTCTTCCTAGTTGGTACTTTGTATTCTACTGCTTAGAGTAGTAGGAAGATGGTTTCCAAGCCTCTAGGACTGAAGGTGGGAAGGCGAAGTAGTCTAGGAGATAAGATGTGACTTTACAGGCTGCATGATCAAATTTGAAGACATGTATGTACTGTATACAGAATCAGCCACTGGGCTGATACAAGTCTGACATACCAGTCTGGTCTTTGCTAAGTCGTAGAAAATTAAACTTGTTTATAAAATGAGAGGAGAGGAGGATGCATACATGACTGACATGCCAACAGGAGGACATCTACTCTCTAGTGAGTGTTTTTATTGGTCATATCTTCACTGCTTGCAAGAACAATTTCACTGTTTTCTTGAGCTGGCCGACACATGAGTATATCCAGATGCACACTTCTTCTGCTGACCCAGTCAACTCTTCACAGACCTCTTGCCCATGAGAAAAGAACAGCATTAAGGTTTATCAGTTAGTAGGGTTTTGGATGTTTGAAGAAGCTGCACTGAAGCATTCTCACTTGAGATAGACCACTGAAGTGTTTTGCCTTGGTTTTATTCATTAAAGTACCAATGCAATAACTTTGTGGAGTACTTGATTGGAAGTCTTTTAAGTCTTTAAAGCATTTTATGTTTCCTTGGGAACTTGCCCAACCTGACACTTTTAAGGAATTTTTCAGCAACCTGCCATGGTTTATGCTGGATAAAACAATTGCTTCCATACACTTCATTAGTGCTACATCTGAATGTCACTAAAGGACAGCCATTCAAATATTTGTGGCTACAAAACTTTGTGTAAAAAGAGCACTGGAGGTAAATCCCCTCAGAATTTCATAAGACCAATCTATATTGTTTTCTTTTCACTACTTGTTGGTCATACATCCATGTGGTCAATATGGTAGTCCTGGTGCTTGCGTATGTTGGTGTTCATTCATGAGAAAATAGATTTGGACCTTATAACTGAGGAGAATCTTTAACAGTAAAAGATGTCAATAATCACTAAAGAAAGGCACTTGGTAGACACTACAAGCTGAATATATCTCCTGAAGAGTTGTCCTGGAACAACAGACAGATATTCTGGATATTTGGTCTTGGTATTCTTGGGTGGAGGGAAAAAAAAGAAAGGAGGGAGTAGAAATAGATTTCCTCACAAGCTCTTTCACATCAGCCTGTAGAAGAGACTTTGGATATTCTCCAGAAGGAATGATACATTATCTGTAGAATTCTTGTCTGGCAACTCTGTCTTTTACCTTGTTTGTGTATCATGGGCATGTGAGTGCAGCTTATGTATTAGGATAACTGCTATCATGGCCATGCGATTCTGATGGCAATCCCTGTGAGCTTTGAGCAAATGGCTGAAGCACAGTCAAGCAGCTGCAGAATCTGCTTCTCCACGGTCTGAAGGGGAGAAGTTTTTCTCCTAAATCCATAGCAAGGAAGGGGTTATATCAGTTATTCCTTGAAAAGGAGTACTCTTTTCAAAACTGTGTGCATGGGTGACCTTTGTCACTGCTATAGTTTGACTTTACTGAAAAGTAGCGAGGTAGCACAATGGAAACAAAGAACATCCAAGTGGCTATCTTCATACTCTCATAGAAGTCCCCCCTTTTACGAACATAAATATCTTCTGCATTCTCTGTCAGGTCTGCTTTCGGCTTGATTCTCCTTTGCCTCCACCGTCCAGGTGGAAGGGACAATACAGATACATCTAAAGACATCATGAAGGGTGTCCCTTACTTCTACCACAGAAAAATGGTGCCATGGCTACCAGCAGAGGAAAGGACAGAGCCCTGCCTACACAAGGGCCTGTCTGGCACAGATTTCAAGATGAAGTTTCCTTTTCTAAACATATATATATGAAGAATTTAATAAGAACTATTGTGTACAGCACAAAAAGATTCAGGCACCTGTGAAAATAAATAATTGCAATCTTAACTTCAGAAAATCATAAAAATTTGAAGATCTTGGAACAGAACCCACCTAAAGCTATTTAATATGTCAAAGCATTCAAACGTGGCACGGCCTCCTGGGAAGTTTATGTTCTCTGCCTTCACCTCATCACCACACATTTTGAAACCTGTTAAACCATCCCTGCCCCACAACACACTCTTTGGGAGAGGCAGCTGGGGGGCAGCAGACAGCTATCTTTGCCTTGGGGCAGCATATGAGACTGTATTTTCTCTGGAACATAGCTTGGGGTTGTCTCTCTGCTCTCCAGACCTCCACCAGAGCTTCCTTCTTTCCACAGCTCTGGTGCAGTGCAGCAAATACACACAGCTGGGGTGAACCAAACCTGAGGTAGACCACATAACCATGAAGAAAGGCTTCAGGCAGGAAAGGTAGGAGAGCTAGAGGGAGTGTGACCTGAATGGCTGGCTATGCCCAGACTAATTCAGGGCTGTATGATGTGGGTGTCTTCCCAGGGTATATCTGGGTAAGCGCAGATAGGGGTGAGTTTTCTCCTTCTTCCTGCTCCTGTCCTCCTGCCCCTCCCTGCCCCTCTAAAAAACCTTGGTGGGAAAGAGACAGAAGCATGTCAGCCAGGAGAAAGCTGTATTCATTCTGGTTGGGCCTCACCACTCAGTCTGGCTATGAGGGACCTTTTTACAGGAATAGGGGAAATGGTTCTACTGACCCTCCGTCATAGAAAACTTGTGTCACCCACCTCCACAGTGAAGACCCAAACTTCAGGACTCTTGTTGAGTCTACCAAGTTCTGTTAAGTCTGTCTGTAACCCATGACACAAAATGCCAGTTGTTGAGCTGCCAGCAGCTTTTAAGCTGACAGAATAAATACCACTTTGCCACTAACGGTAGCAGCAAGACAAGAAAGTTTAGGCGTGTCCTCTCCGGTGTAGCCTCAATGCTCCTCTAGTGAGCTTTAGTACTTAACAGGAAACAAGGTTTTGGGGTTTTGAAATTTCTCATTTAGGTTCTTAGGAAGAATATTCATGAAGTCCAACTACTACTTATCAGAAGGACTTTTTGTTAACACCTTGCACCAAACTTTTTTTTGATAATTTCCTTTCCAAAACAAAGGTTTTGTTTTGCAAAACTAATTCATGCTTCAGGTGCACCCATGCAAGACCTTTAGAAACTTCTGGGTATTTTCTGAGATTCTCAGGCCTCTCTTTGTTTTTCATTAAACTTGCCCCTCCCACGCCCTTCTGCCCCCTGTAGAGCACAATTCTCTTCCTAGATGCAAAGTTCCCACAGGCTTTGTGTGATATATGGGAGACAGACCAAATGACCAGTATTTTTTGCATTTGGAAAGATTATTTTTTTCTAGAAATATTTAACAGTACTCATACTCATATTGGGAAGTCCAAAGTGAAAGTCTGCCTGAGCAAAAAAAAAATAGTCTGTAAGTGGTAATGAGCAAGTAATGAACAATCATTTCAAACCACAAATTTGGATGGGCAGCCAAGAATCTAGAGAAATGTTAAGTGTGAAAATACAATGATGTGAAAACTTTTTTTCCTTCCTCACCGGTTGTCTGTATGACTGTTCTTTCTACAGTGCTATTAAAAGATCCTACAACCACTCCTAAACCAACACTAAGTTGCAGGATAGCTAAATGTTACTCTTGAAATTTATTTCCACTTAAGAAAGAAATAAAAAAAATATAAATATACATTGTAAGGCTGTCACAGTGAGGTCTCATGCATCAACAGCTTTTACACAACTATATACTCCAGTATGTGCTGAAACTGAGTAGTTGCCATGGTAACTGTCACATCAAATATATCTTTTCAGTGCAGACACTTAAAAACCAAGCATTTGTGCTATCATTAATACTACTTACATTGGGATTGTGACAATAGGTTGATTTTACATTCTTTTTAATCATGATTACATATTGTGAAGAAGAACATTTTTCTTTCCAGTATCATTTTGATTTTAATTCCTTCAGTATATTACAACAGCAAAAATTAGTTTCAGGGTTCAAAATTGTGTCAGAGTTCTCTGACAGTGAACTGTAGTAGTTTAGGTTTATGTAATGGAACTACAGACACACAAACACAGTAAACATGAGAAAACACCTTGCTTTTAAAATCCCACAGTCAAAATCTATATTATTTATTCCATGTGATATTTTTGAAAGACAATGATATTTCCAGTTACGTGTTTAAATAATATTGTCATCTAGTTCATTCTGATTGCAAACAAGTGTAATAACTAGTTATTCACACTCCAGCTCATGTAGGAAAACTTGCCAACATTCCCTGCGTGTTGAAGTATCATTTTTCCAGTTTTCAAATAGCTAACGGCATTGCTTTATTAAATTTCCTTTTTAAAAATAAGCTATTAATTTGCAACGTGTACTATCTTTACATATTTTATGTTCAGTTTGTTTTTATTTAATTCCCCTAGCTTTTGTTGAAACAAATAAACCCTACAAAGCTTTCTTCTTTTCTCTAATAACTTTTCACGTGATCATAACAAGGCACTTACTGCAAACTGAAGAAACGAATAAACATCAAAACAAATTGAAATTAACATTAAATAGCTTTGCTTTTTTTCCTGAGAAATCTTGCTTTCAACTGCTCTCACGTTTCCCTCCTCTCTTAATTCTAAATAAAAGTTCCAAGGTAGCTAATTGTCTGTACTTGTGCTAATGAGTAGTAGAGTTTGCCATATTGCAGTTTACTAATTTACTGCCCCATTATAAATTAATTCAAACATATGTTATGCATATATGTTTGAAAGAAATTGTGGAATCATATTAGTTGACTTAACATGTCACTGAGAAAAACAGCATAATTCCATTTTAACAGTTTAAAAAGTCCTCTATGTGCCTTGTTAATCTTTAAGAGTAATATTGATTTATTGACACTTCTAAATTTTGTTGGATGTTTTCCAAACTGTAAGAAATAGTCCTATATAGGCATTTCAATTATAAACATTGTAAGAAAACATCATCAGATGCCCATCATGAATCCAGTCCCACATTCTTGCTGTAGCTGAAGTTCCAACTGAAGCTGCAGCAATGAAGGGGCTGGACTTCTGCACGAGCTGTAGATGGCTTTCTCACCTTGTTTGTTTGGCAGTATGCCTTAGCGACCATGTAGCTATGTTACTGGTTTGTTGGGATAATCAGTTTCTCTTTTGTGGTCTTTTCCTTTGTGAAATGGGATAACGGCATTGAACTTTGTACTGTGTCCTGACACAGGCAGATGAAAATATAGAGCTAAGGCTTTGTTACATTTTGATTGAGTTGGGATCAGTGTTTCATGGCAGCCCAAAGCTGTTTCCATGATACGTGATGTGACAGCAAGAAACCTCTTGGAACATGTTATCAATGTGGGAAAAGGTGAAGGAACAAAGTAAAATGGCGAGTGGAGATTCTCATGGTAACAGATGTTTATGTTTGGTGCCAGTCAGAGTACTGTACAAAAAAGATGTGTGCTGAAAGCTACAGATGAGTCATAATTTTTCTAGTTGAGGTGTTGTCATATAACATGGGATGTTTAATTTTCCTTTTCACTCCTCCAAGTTTTCAGATTTTTTTTTTAATATATGATCCATGAGGAAAAGGAAGACATAGAAGTGTGAGAGCAGGAAAGAAAGGTAATGGAGTTATGAAGTTCATGAAACAAGGAAGATCAACTTGCAGGTTAAGGTATAGGTGCAGAAAAGAATGATTGATGGGCAGAATGGAGACAAATGAAGAATGGCACTTGATGGGACAGGTGAGGAAATGCAGAAAGGCAGCCAAATAGGGGGCACTCATCAGTGCAGCATCATCAATGTAACACTGATTCCCAGCCCAGGTCAAATACCAATAGAGCTGGGGTAATGATGTCTGACAACCAATTGGCAGGAAAAAGAGCAGATCCGTAGAATCACCTGGCAATAAAATAGGAGTTGAGGACTTCTGTGAGATTACAATTGTAGCAATGGGATGGTTTTTGTGCACTTTCCTAAAGTACTTTAAAGCTAGTGAATAGCGAGACTTCATGCACAGCACTTAATACATTTATCACTATTCTCTGCTTTCACTGGTGTAGCTTTTACGTTTGTGAAAAGTTGATAACATAGTGTCAATGCTTCCAAATTCATAAATTTTCCCTCCTTAGTAATGAAACTATGCGCAGTCAATTCACGTGTCCAGTTTATGATAATTCTGTGGTTTAGATGAAAGTCAGAAAAGATAAATGCATTTGACTAATTGGTCTCTGGTCAGAACTCAACTCTGTGGTGTTTACAAAGCACCTGGGTAAGTAACTTCAAATACCAAACATGAGCCAGTAATACACTAGGACATACTGCTTGCTGTGAATTTTTTTTTTGCATGACAGTTTTGAGACATTATTAATTTTTAAGGGGAAAGAGGAGATACAAAAGACTGTGTGTGTGCCCAATGACATATGCCTGTTCGTGCCTAATTCATTGGAAAAATTGCTCAAGAACTGTTCAGCCATGTTCAAATATGCTGCCAAGGTCAATGGGACCTTTCCAAAAGTGCTGGTTATGTGAGGTAAAAGTGCTTGAGGCAACTTCAACTTAGGCATTTTTGT
Source organism: Limnodromus scolopaceus (assembly GCA_028565335.1). Taxonomy (NCBI): domain Eukaryota; kingdom Metazoa; phylum Chordata; class Aves; order Charadriiformes; family Scolopacidae; genus Limnodromus; species Limnodromus scolopaceus. The sequence continues at coordinate 93,041,515 of JAOXNO010000013.1, read as the reverse complement.
ATATTTGCTTGTTTTATTTGGAGAGCAGATAATCCAACAGTTTTGGCAGGCCCATTTCTGAGAATTACTGACAGCATACTTCAGAAGACTCAGAAGAGGAGTTTGGTTTGACCAAGTGTCTAGAACCCAGGATCATAGTACAGAGCTGCACAATATGGATCAGCTGAGGGTGCTGAAAGGGTGTTCAGACACTGCAGACTTTCAAGTCAAATTCCATTTTTATCGTAGGGGTAATCCAGAGAGCAGAAAAGAGGTATGTAAATGCATTAATTTCTTCTCCTTTCACAATTATTTTGTATATTCCCAGAAGGCATCTTGAAAATGTGGAAGAGTTGATTCCAATTCTGAAATGGTCGATATGCGATATTTGAAGGCATTTTCAAAGTAAGTTAAAGAGAACAACAGTACCATGTACCAAACGCTGCTGTTCTGCGTACCTCTGGAAACAGTAGCAAGGCAAGAAAATCTGCCTAGGCAAATACAGGTTTTGCGTGTATATATGTGTGGCTAGTTGAGTTGGTTTAAAAGGTCGTAGTGAGTGGGAAAAGTTGCTGGATAAAACCTGGCCACATTCACCTAATTGCTCTTCCAGCCATTGTTTCTGCAGTATGGTTTGGGTATGGCTTCTACCTATTGCAGACAGACTCCTTCAGCAGAGACTGAAAGAAGGTTAGAATTGAAAGAAATCCAGCATTTGGTTAAACTTTGAAATTTCACGTAGTCTAAGAAGAGAAAATGGTTTCATCCTGCTCCAATGAGAGTGAGTATGAACAGAACTAGGCATAAAAAAATACTTTGTTCCTTGAATTTCTCTTAATCATTAAGCTTGGAATAGAAGTCTCATAGGCTGGGTGGGGTTTGGTTTCCAACATGGTGGTTAAAAATCACCTCCAGCAAGCCTTGCTGCCCTGGCTTTTGAGAGTTGCAATGTCAGTGCTTGGCTTAGCAGGAGTTTCCTTTGCCCACAACTTCTGGCTCCCTGAGGCTCAGACCTGGAACGGCTGAGGCACAGCCCCACCTCCGTCCTTGGCTGTTCTTGGAACTGGATGATATTCCTTTGGCAGGAATATCCCTGAGGCAAAGCAGGGCAATGATACAAGTTCACCTCGTTTATTGGAATGTCACTTGTACCATCCAGTGCTTTTTGCATTGTAATTATTTCCTGGGGGTAATTGCATGCTTTTTAGACTTTCTTTTGCGCTCCCATGCTCAGCGCAAAAACTGCCAGAGGGCATTGCTGAACTGTTCCCAAGGAGAACAGTAATGTCTACTAGTCACTCTGACATTATTGTTATTTATAAATCCTAAACAAAAGAAAATAAAGGGCTAGATATTACTACCCCAAATCCATCTACATGGGTTATGGAGCTGGTCTTACAGTTCACAGTCCTTTTCTTGATAATGCTACATCTAGACTAATCACGTGCTCTGGTGTGAAAATTTGGCCTACTTACTGGTGCTATTCCACAAGCGAATGTGTTGGGTGTGTATCAAAGTGGTACAAAACCCTGAGCATTGCTATGGGTACCTCTTTACATGTTTCAGTTGGGAAAGTCGTCCAAAAGGAGAATTACATACTCCATACCCCTAAAGAAGTGAGGGCATGTCTGCTTTATCCATCATCCAGAACGGGGTTGGGGTTCAAGGTAGGAACTTTGAAATACAATTCTTAGATGGTGCTGCTCTCTGGTGCTGAAGCTCAGTACCACCATTTCCTCCCAGCTCTCTCTAGCTGTTAAATAAAGGTTTTGTGAAACTCTTAATTAGTAATTCCTTTCATTACCTGTCAGGAGTAATGTACTATGACAAAATAATATTGGTGTGCCTAAATATTTCTCACCTTTAAAAAAAAAAAAACCCTCAAAAAACCATTTAAATACCTGCCTAAAAGAAAGAAATTCAGTATGAATACAGAACACTCAAAACTCATCTAGCTTGAAGGGGTAAAAGAAATGACTACTTTGTAAGTAATGCAAAGTGTCTTACACACTCTACAGGAATACATAGTAGAGCCCAGCTAGTTGTGGCATCTAAGTAAGAACCAACAACATTAATTAGTAGTAACTTTTCTAAGTGTTATTTTTATATACTTAATTGAATAATTGTTTTTAGTTTCAAGAAATTACCAGTTCATTTATCTCAGTTCAATTCATACTAAATAACTCAGCTGCTTACTTTTTAATAAGAACTACCACAAATTACTTGGAGAATGATTCTTTTACTGTTCCTAAAAAATTAAAAGTATTAATTTAGAGTAATTTACTTGCATTGCTGAAAGACTCCACATTTAAGGGTAATCACTACATATTAAAACCCAACAGAGTTAAACACACAGAACCAGCCACAACACTGCAAAACTTCACTGTTGTATGCATTGTGAAACTTGCATTGTAATCTTAGGAGTAAGCAATAGAAACTTCAGCTTACTTGTGTGTTAGCAGTAGAAGCTCACTTCCACATTGAGAAACCTCAATACAACTAGGTAGTATAGCTATGGTCATTCGTCTTCTTTTTTGCTCCTTGAAGTTGGTATCAATCTTCCCTAGAGTTACAAAATACAAGAGAAGGGTTTGTGGGAAAGAGCTTCTTTTCCTTTTAAAGAGCAGTCTTTCACCATGTATGAGGAAACTCAGTGTTCAGTTCCATTCAATTTGCAGTTTTACTCTTTTCGAGTTTTATACAGGAAAGTGCCCTGAGTTGGTATGTTAATTGTATTTGAAGAGTTTGTTAATTCACCTCTGCAATCTATACAAGCTAGTCTTACAGTGAGATCTGTTTACTACTTTTCTGAAAATTAGTTCAACAGGAAAGTTACAGGGCATTTAACTTCTGCCACTGTATTTGTATGTGATCAGGGAGAGAAGGGGCTAAAAAGAAAGAACAATTAAAAAAAACCACCGTAATTTTGAAAGCTGAGGAAATAAGACAGATATTTTAGAGTAGCATAGAGGGAAGTAACAGGGGAGAAATTTTGTTCCTTGTTGAGTGAGGCAGCCTCTCTTCGTTTGTGGAGCCTGTGAAATATATAGATGCATGGAAGCCTATCCATAAGCCTTTACTACCTGCTTGCAGCATAATACCACCCCAAATGCAATGCTGCCATACTTCATTTAGAAACCACAGAATCTGACAGAGATGGAGCAACCCATTCTGCAGCGAGGGAAAAAACACTGAATTGAATGGGACTCAAGAACCTACCTGTGCACTTTGTTTAACCAGGCCCTGGATTTTTCTCCTGGCTTCAGAATGGCTGAGAACTATAACCTTCCCTTTGATTTACAGTGGGCCAAAGCACACGTTTCAGACCTCTTGGGAAAAACCTGTAGTATTATTTTTTAGCTATATACTTTAATAAATAATGGACAAGATAGCAGAATTAGAACTCTGTAAGACTGACTGAAAACACTGAAAGAGGAACTGCAGGGAAACCCAACCGCCCATCTGACATACTGTGGTTTTAGAACAGTCCATTCACTGTATCCAAAATGGTATTATAATTTAATGGCTGTCACATATGGAAGATGTTAGCAGTTTCCATTGCCTCGTTCCACTTGGTAGACGTACCCACTGAACCTATACAAGGTCCATTCCAAAGTAGGTGATTTGTGAAAAGTTTTCATGCTTCTGGTTCTTATAAAAACTGTTATACAACCAATCTTTGAGTTTCATTTTGTTTTTGTTTCTACAGCGTGAGCACTTTATTTTAGAGAAAATCTGATTACAGCATTACTCTTAAGAAGCCCTAATGTTAGTAGGTGGAGATTTCCTGATTAAAGTCTATTTAGTCATTAGTACTATCTGCATGACAAAATGAAAACTTATTTCTAATACAGAGTATTTACATGATCTTTATCACTTGTAACTATTACTGAAAAACGATAAATTAGGCATACACTTTCAAAATAACACCTGGAACAGAACTGCCTCTATAAACTTGTTTAACCTTTTATTTTTTAGTGACAGATTGGAATTTATTATTTTGAAAGTCTTGGAGCACCTGGTCTGTGATTTTATCAGAGTTATAAGAAATGCCTTGAAGGCGAGGGTGGGGGAATGGTTAGAACAAGAACTGTGATTCTTTAAAAAGTGCCTTTTATCTTAAGAACAAATTTAGTTTGAAAACTTAGAGTACTCTGGTCTGCAATTCATTCTAACAAATCAGTTCTTAAGGTGTTAGTTATATCATAGTTAAATAATCTTAACATCTCTACTGGCTTTCTAAGTTTCTAACCTCTCACCCTGGGAAATCTGATTAAGAGATAAATGTAGATGGAAAAATACACCAAGTATTTCTTGCATTTCTCTCCCCTCTAGAACAGTTGTTGGTATAACACTTCCTGCATCTAAAATGTGATGATGTGTAGTTAACAATACATTTCAAATGATGTGAACAATTTAAAGCATTCTAATAGTGACTTATCCAAAATCTGCTTTTTAGACAAATAAATTATGAGATTTGCAACTTTTCTGTTGTCTCAGAATCAAACTGCATCGCTAACAGATGCAACAGAGGGATGATTTAACTCCTTCCCTCCTTCTCTGTTACAAACAGAGAGTAATTTACTTGCATTTAATGTAAGTATCAAAGAGGCTTCTTTTCAGCGTGAAGCATTTAAAATGTCTTGGAGCTGATGTTACTCAGATGTGCTGCCCAAACCATGATTGGCCCCGATTCTGCAAGACATTGTTTACAGTGTCTTCGTCAGTGGGATTGCCCATACCATCCAAGGGCTGGGGCCTGGGAAGGCTGCCTGTCTGCAAAATGAAACTGTTGCTCTTTGACTGGCTCATTAGTTGGACTTTGACAAAGCTAAGCTTGAGTGATCATTTCCATTTGAAACTTCTTTACTGTTAAGAACTGCCTGTCTTCAAAATCAGACTAAAGCTGTTATTAGTGCAACTGGAGAAACAGTGTTTTTGTGCTAACTTAGATATTAGGCTTGCTGCTTAGCATGTCTAAAATTAGGTTGGCATGAAAGTTCAAGAATGCAAATCAGCACTAAACCCAAGGTCAGCATAAAACATTCAGATCACTCCACAAAGGAAAAAAGGGAAGAGTCATATAATTTAAGAACACATTTCCGTGTCTGCAAAAAAAAAAAACAAGTGCACAATCTGGGTAGCAAAGGAAAGACGGATTTTTGCTCTAGTGCAGATCAACTAATTTTGTTTTCTTTCCCATCTGTCCTCCATGTGAGTCTGTCCACATGAAAAATCCCGCTTGGTGAAGCCCCACAGGGATGGCATCCATATCACAGCAAATGCTGGGACCATTCATCACTTTGGTGCCTGGGATAATTTTACAATAACCTTGGCAGGCACACTTCTACGAAAGATGATTTTCAGCTGTAGGCCTGAAACCAGATTAGATCTTGTTGTTTAATCACCAGCATAGTCATATTCCCAATGCTCCTAAGTGAAGTTTCTTTGTGTTATGTATTTCTTCATTTCAATGTTACACTTTGGGTGCATAAAGGGACTGCCTATAAGCTCCTCTGAGACATTCCAGTATTAATCTTGGACAAAAACACAAGGGGTAAAATTCATGTGATGTAATTAGTCAAATTGTAATTGAGTTGAGATTAGAGTTTATCAAATATTTAAAATTTCTGCCCTTCATAAGAGGAATAAAGGATGAAAAGTACAGGGTTAGGGTAATTCCAGACAGAATAGATGAGTAACAACGAAGCTTTCAAAAGAAAGTTCACATATGTCTGTATGACAGTGAGATTTATGATTATTCTAAGTTGTTCACTTCAAAGTATCTTTAAGAGTGGTTATTGTAAAATAGAACAAGGCAGAGCGAATTTCACATTGGGAACAAAGAAAAATTATCACCAAAAATTATCCACAAAAGCAAAGTAGAAAAATGAGCTGAAGTCATTCAGATTTGCTCCTGGTTTAAGACTAGTGGCATACAGAGATTTCTAGAAGAGGAAAGTACAAGTAAGAAGCGGGAAGTTCTTCCTTTATGTTATTTGTCTCTTCTTGGTTTCGTAATAACATATTGCTACTAAAGCCCCATAGTCCAGTGTTCCCTGAGGTCGCTGAAAGCCTCTGATCAGACTCTAATGAGAACCGGATCAGGGCCCATGTGGACGCACTAGAAGCCAATATCAGGTTGGGTTTCTTTTTAAATCACAGGCTTGAAAAAAGTCTCTGCTATTTTCAAAAGACATTGAAACACAAGTGTGAGAGATATGCGGACTAGAAACATATGTATTTTTCGAAGAATTGTTTCGAGTGCCACTCTGCAAAGTTTTCACTATGAAATCTATAACCATTAAAAACATGCTAGAAGCTCACTCCCTCTTTTTCGAAGCATAGAGGAAACCATGGCCTACTCTTGCTGAATGTAGGTTGATTTATGCGAGTGAAGACAAATGGTTCTCAGTAAGCAATCATCAAATCCAAAGTGAAACTCTAGAGCTTTGAACCCACATGACCTGAAGCAGAAACCAGTGTTCACACCAACCCTTGCAAGGCAAAATTGCTGAGTTTGGAAGAAATATCAGCCATTCATCTGAATAGTAAGGAAGAAAAAACAGTTTCATGAATATCAGCGAAACAAACTTGTTATTTTTAATTTATGAAATTTATTGCTGCATTTGGCACCCTCCCATCCCTTGAAATAATTACATATTGTAAAATGTTTTGTGAGAAATAGAGTAATAGGCTGAACCATTTACCTAGGCAACAGGAGCAAAACTTTGGAGAGTGCGTGTACACTTGCATTTACTTACAGGAGTATAACAAGAAGTATGAACAAATACAAGTGTTCCTTCTCATGCACATGTACAGTAAGAAAGTGATTAATTTCCATGCATGAATTCTGTGAGAATTTTTTTTCAAAACTAAGCATGAAACCACATTTCCAGGTTCTGGAAATTCAGAAATGATCAGTCTGATCTATGGGAGGTATCCTGGTCAAATAAAAATGGTATTACTTTTCAGTGGAGTTAGAAATTTGCTTACAGGGACACCTTCGTAGGTGTACCTGTACAGATGTGCATAGGGCTCACCATTCTGATAAGGGGTAGGATCAGTTCTTGTTTCTCTAGGTCAGATGTGTTATACCACCAGGTCTTCTGTGGAAAGTCACTGTGTGCCATTTTCCCATCTCACCATTCCTCAGATGCTCCCATCAACCCTGTTACTCCTTCCTCTGTTCTAGAAGGCCCTCACCATCCACGAAGCTGCATAAACAGCCGGTTCCTATTTTTGTTCTTTCCACCATTCCTCAGTTTCCTTTGTCTCTTTTCCCTTTGTCTGGGAAAGGACATCATTCAGGATGTCAGTGTAGTAATCTCTGCTGAGGTGAAGAGCTCGTTTGGGCTTATAGTTTTGTGGTTGGTTTTTTCTTTTTTTTTTACAGTTGGAAAGCTCTAATGCATGTCACTTCACATAGCCAAAAGTTAGTCCTGTGTGAAATCATGGCACAAAAGTAAATGGATTAAAACCAGACTGACTGGGTTTAAAATAGAAAAGCTAAAAGGAGTCATCACTGTGTGCAGTCATTTACAAGGGAACACGGAGATTTCTATTACACTCTATCCTTTGCAATGGCTTGGAAGGACTATAGAAAATCTTTGCTAATAAAATTTGTACATGGTACAAAGACTGATGGAGCTGTACATATGAAGTGTTCATACAGGGACCAATATAGACATTTTGGTAAACTGCAGGCCAGAAAACCCCAGACATTTCAAGGTGGGAGCACAGGGCAGACAGAATCCTCTCAGTGACTAAATTGAGTCAAATGTATGTATCTCCTGCACTTCTTCTCATGATGATCTGACTCTAGGAAAAAGTTTTAAGGCTGGCTGTGATTTATAAATTGCTTTCCAATATTTGAGCTGTTTTTTCCAGTTGAGCTGCTACCATTTCTAACAGTTGGAGTGGTGGGTGTAGTGAATTGTCATTCTAGCTTGCAGGGACACTTGAGGAAACCCTAGAGTTGCTACTTCTAAATGTTGCTCATGTTTCTCCAACCTTCTTTTTGGGAAACTGAAGCCTTTTCTACATTGGACTGAGCTACACTGTGCCCTGAGACTTTAGTCATATGAGGGCTCTGTAGATACATTTCCTAACAAGTCATCCTTTCATCTTCCTCTCAACACTATTGTACCAAAGTGTTAGCATCTTATAAATGTGGTCAGCCTCAGCAGTCCAGAACCAGGAGGGTGGCATAAAACTCACAAAATTATAAAAAAGTAACATGTACGTCTTTAGACCTGGAGTGTGTATGGCCAGGAACAAGGAAGGAGAAGGTGATTCCTTCAAGCTCTTGAAACACATCAGTGATATGAACAAGGCTATGGGATGCTGAGTGGAAATGTCATTCAATTTCCCAAGAACACTGTTTATTTTCTCAAGAGAGAAAAGAGTGACAAAAGTTGGGAGAAATTTTCTGTTGAGATCTGAGTTACAAGAAATTTGGGGCCCCATCCACTGAAACAAGATTTAGGAAAATGAAACATTTGGAATTTGAAGCCAGATAATATAAAGTCTGAAATTAGATGCACATTTTTACTGGTGATGATAATTAATTATCAGAGTTGCTTATCAAAGGATGTGCTAGATTTTCCACCACCTGAAATCTTTCAGCAAAGATTGGATATGTTAGTGATTATCTCTTGTTCAGCCAGGGGTTACGAGCAGTGTTATGCAGAAAATCATATTAGAAACTCATAGTGGGGCCTTATGGCCGCAAAGGTACATGAAAGTCAATGGCACAAATTTGCAACAGTCAGTGATTTGGTTGAAGGCCGAAACTTCTAAATGCAGATTTCTGTTTTCCATTCTGAATGATGAAATGTTTAATGTGACAGGAGCTGAATTCTGGCTGCAGATAGATTGATGCAACTCTAGTAACTTCAATGGAACCACATGATTTGATACAAGGACTTTTCAAACCTGTTTGTTTTGACAGAAGCATTATTGCCACTTAATCAAAAGCTTTTACCTTGAAAAGCTTGTTACCACAAGCATTTCTTGTGAGGAGTGGGCACTTTTTTTCTCTAGGGAAGAAAAAAAAGAGGAAAGCAGTATTTAAATATTATAAATGCACCTCATTGGTTTTACTATGCCTAACACAGAAATCTGTTTTAAAAGGATATAAATATCTGGTTCAGTAATCAAAGATAAGTAACCGATTCCTAATAATCAAGCCCAAATTCAGTGGCTAAGGATACTGATAAGCTATGAGAAGTGCTTTGTTTGAGGAGTTAGGATACCTCACTCTCATTCTTTCAAGTTGCCATCCACCATACTGAGCAGAATCCCACAACTTTACAGGTGGAGCCACATTGCAGCTAGTGACACAGACAGATGACATATTTATTAGCTTGTCAAAGCTTCCTCTGTTTATGGAAGACTCACCCAGCTAAACAAAACAGTCTGCTTCCCATTGGCTAATTGAGCTGGCCCCTGTTGAGAGTCTCAGCAAAGTGCTTGATGAGGCATAAAATGATGATTAATTAATTTACTGCTCAGTTGATCATCAAACTGAGAGGTTTATGATTCTCACAGCGGTCAACACTCTCTCTTCAATGTGCAACAGCATGAGCAGCCTTCACTCTGGCCTGCTGCTGCCTTTGCTATGACCTGAGATTTGGTGACTTAACTCAGGGGAAACAGGGAAAAAATTAAGAGAAAAGTTTCAAAAGGGATGCACTCAGCAACCTCTTTCAGACAGGCTTGTGAGCGCCAGAATGCTTCTCACAAAGGGGCTTTTCATATCTCAGCATTAATAAAAGCTACTTTGCTTGACAGTATTTTAGTTCAGTAGTTTACATAGGAAACTCCCTAAAAATAACACTTTCTTCTCTGATTACATGGCTAAACGTCAGAATTAGAATGAAGTTATATAGAGACAGGGCTTCACGGTTGCAGGTGTAGGTGTGTTAGAAGTGATCAAAATGCCAATAAAAATAACAAGAGAGGTTCTCTCTTTTTTATTCCTTGAGATAAATTTTAGTAATTTAAAACTCCTTAAAAAATTATAAAGATTTGAAGACTTAACAAGACGTTTTCTGTGTATGGTGGGTACCATATTTAAAAACATTATTCAAAAGCATGTTTTTGCATTTGTATGCATTTGCATCTTGTGTGCAGTTGCCAAAGTGTTTTGCATACATTTTTGTGTGCAAACTTTTAAATATTTGCACTTATGATAATATTCTGACTAAATATTCTTTGAAATTTTAATGTGGTGTCCAGTGTTTATTCCTAATGTGAAGACAAAAATTCTGCTTAGTTACAGCTGTTTAATTCCAGAATAGTGCCAGGTGAATGAATATAAGTGTAAGAAAGCAATTGAATTCCGTTGTCAGACAAGTATATTTTATACCAGCCATTTGGTCCAATTTTTCACATGAGTTAAGTGGCGGGATATATCAATTGGCACAATGACATGTGTATGCAAGTTTATTCACCTTTCAAAGTTACTTTTCTATCTTTTCTGTAAGACTGTACCAGAGTTGCCAGATGTACTGGAAGACACCAGGAAGGGTCTTCTAAATGTCTGCATGTCTGAGCATCTGAGTGGGAAATAAATGGTTTGTCTGTATGACAGGAAGAGAGGGTCAGTTTGCAAATTATTCTTTTTTCCAAGTATGTATAACACGTTCTTAAATAGGGTTCTGGCTAGGAAGAACCCAGGCAGAAAATCAAGCTGTTTAATGTAACTTAAGTCCTTTTATTTGGCTCAGAAGAACAATAAGGACAATAAGAACAAAAAGCAAATGCAAAAAGGAATTGAGTTAGTACAGTCAGTAGATCTTTTGTTTATGAACGATGTTTCTTCTTTGATTCAGCCTTTAGGAAACTGAATATAGTTTAGATAAACCAGAGGACGCAGTCTCTTTTTCTCAGCAAAGTCATGCACAGAAACCTAAGTTTGTATATTTACACAGAATATGCTATAGTGCAGGAAAAGAGCTTAGAAAGAAACAGAACAGAAAACCAATAAATTCTGATAATGACAAGAAAAAAAAAAGGAAGGAAAACAGTGTTGAGGACAGGGCAAAAAACCAGCGCGTTCCAAGAACTTACACCTTGCTTGAAGAATGGAAGAAGTCTAACTAAGCAATGTAAATCACTAGATTACATGGATCTATTTAAATAACACACTTTTTCAAATGTAATTGATCTGTCTTTGGGACATATGAAAAAAAGCATAGATAAGAAATGACTTTCAAAAGATTTAAGAGCAACAATGGACAAATATTTAGTGTGAACATCTGTGACATGATGTGGCATAATGGGCTGATGTTTCTCAGGTGTTTAAATGGAGAATAGTCTTTAGATGTTGGAGGGTTTTTACCTCTAAAAATGGGAGTATTGACACTGTACAGGTTGTATAAAAAGGAGCACTGAAAACAAATCTCAAAATCACATTCAAGTCAATGAGATAGATTTACTGTTGCCTGATGCAAGCTTTATGCTGATATTTTTAGATTTGTTAAAGTGCTGCTGAAGACACATTAGAGGAGTGATTATGGAATTCAGTAACTTGCCCAGACAAGAATATAGGCAACAGAAAAGGTAGACTTAACTCTGCCATGGTCAGATATTGATCATTGGATATCTGTGTTTCTTTTGGGCATCTGTTATTCTAGCTTTATATTGCTATTCTTTTTTGCATAAGAATTTGTCCAGGTCCAATCCCTCTGATTTTTCCTCACTGTTCTACGCTCTATTGTGGTCTAAAATTCATCATTCTGTAACCATGTCTGCTTTCTCTCATACTTCTTTTTTACGATCCCCTTCTGAAGGTCTGCATAAAGATACATAGTGCTTCATTTTTATAGCTTCATAAAATGTAATGGCAAAAAAACCATTAGTTAATCTGGTTGACTACCTTTGAAACATGGGCTTTAGAATTTCACCTGGTTATCCCCACACTGAGCTGAATAATGTGTATTTGACTAAAGTGTATCTTCCAGATGGATATCTAGTTTTGATTTGAAGACATCAAAGGCCACTTCCCTGACAGTTTTGAAAACATCAAAGAGTACTGAGCTTGTGGAAGATAAAAGAAAAATGAGCTAATTGCCTGGATGCTAAAGGGAAATTTACAGCAAATATTTTGGTCCTATTCTGGCTTTTAAAAATCTGGCTTACTGGAAAGACTGCAAGCCATTATTACACACATACATAAAATTGGCTTTCTTTTTTTAGATCCAGGCCTCACATGGTAGACAAACAGGTCTTGAGGAAAGAAAAAATAAAAGGAAAAGAAAAAAAGAAAAATAATATAAGATCTACCATAGTTTACCATTGGCAATCTTTCTAAAGCACAGGCTGAAGCAGAAGAAAATGGTCTGCATGACTTTGAATGCAGAATATATTGAACTCTCTTAGTTAAGTTGCAAATTAGTAAAAAATGAAAGGGGAAGG
>JAOXNO010000013.1:92968887-93021734 GCA_028565335.1 Limnodromus scolopaceus | reverse complement strand
GGCAAACTTGCTGAGGGTGCACTCTACCTCACTGTCCATGTCTCCAACAAAGATGTTGAACAGCACTGGTCCCAGTATGGACCCCTGAGGAACATCACTGGCTGCCAATTGGACATTGAGCCATTGACCACAACCCTTCGAGTGTGGCCAGCTCCTTATTCACCGAGTGGTCCATCCATCGAATCCATGACTTTCCAATTTTGAGACCAGGATGTTGTGTGTGACAGTGTCGAACGCTTTGCATAAGTCCAGGTAGATGACATCTTTTGCTCTGCCCTTGTCCACCAAGTGTGTGGCAGTATCATAAAAGGCCATCAAATTTGTCAGGCACGATTTGCCCTTGGTGAAGGCATGTTGGCTGTCTCCAATCACCTCCTTATTTTCCATGTGCCTTAGCAGAGATTCCAGGAGGATCTGCTCCATAATCTTTCCAGGCACAGAGGTGAGACTGATCTTTCCATATGGTCACACAAGACTCAGTCCAACACCTTTCTCACTTGGACAAAACTTCCACAAGAGATTTATTCACAATAATTCATAGATAGTTTCACAATAGTGTTACCCAAAGTGTTCCCTTAATATTCAGAACAATAAAAAGAGCAATAAAATGTATTCAAGTTAAAGTTTATTCTATTTCTTAAAAGGCTGAAGGACTGTCTGGTTTCTAAAAGTGCCTCTCCTGCCTTTATTGCTTAATAACCGCATTGAAAAATTACTTTCCATCAGAAACTAGTGTTGCTAAAGCACCATTGTACCATAAACCTTAAAAACTTTCTTACTGTTAACAGTAAAAAAAAAAAAAGAATTAGCTTTGAATTGTATTCCAGAGGTGTATAAAAGCTGTAATACAAAGCTACGGTAATACGTAATGAAGCAAACCTGTAGATCAGGAAGAGTATTAATGTAGAACACCCTAGTAATGCTTCTTTGTCTTGTTTTCCAAAGACAATTCTACCTCAAATGCCTTAAAAGAACATATCTAATGTAATGTAATGTACACAGAGAGACACTTGGATAGCCCAAACCAAACCACTGAGGACTTCATAGGTTAACTCTGTCTTAAATTCCACCAGGGGATTAAGCTACAACTGGTACAGATTGCTGCACTCTTTGGATCTTCTTTTTGGAAAGATAGAGCAGCAATTTCACCATGCTGAATATTATTAAGGTCCATCCTTATAAAAAATGCAATCAAAATAGGGATATTGATCACAGTTTTCTCCAAAACAAGCTTCACTCACCGTCCCTACTGGATAAGATTAATTTTTACACCAGTGACTTTTCTGCTTCTCTGATGTCACACTCTGACAATCAATATTTTACTCTTCTGAAGGGCTAAGAACATTTCATTTTTAAAGCAGATATGAATTATCTTTCTGATGTGTAAATATTTGGGGAATAATTTGTCTTTTTAAAATTTTTTTAAAAAATATTATGTGAAAAACATGTATGTATGTGTATGAATATATTTAAAGTCGAAAAGGACAGAAGCAGAGTAAGATATATTATATTTTATGAATGAAACTCACCTTTTTGTACAAGCTAAGCTAACATAATGCATTCTGTATTGTGTATTCCATGTGTGCATTCTGTACATTTATTATTTATTTTTATTATTTTTTGAAATCTGTGCTTTTTTCTTACTCTCTTAAAACTGTGGATTTTTTTAACTGAGAAGGATAAGAAAAAACATTGGCCTTGCTTCTTATACCAGGATTATCCACAAAAACTGAACGGAGCCTTTTTTTCTATACGTGAATTCTGCTTAAGTTAAGGATGTGGCATCTCCCTAAGAAGGTAGGTTTAGACTCTATTTTCTGTAGGTACCCAGCAGAGGAAGACAAAGAGATTTATTGTAAGAACTGACTGGCACAACTCATAGCATAAAATGCAGAGTGGGTGAAGAATTTCTCAAACATTTAAATAGTTGTAGAAGCACCCTACATCTGTTGGAATTGTTCTTTTTCTATAAACTTTATAAACATCACAAAAACTTTATGTATCCTTTATGTACAAATATTTACACTTATGCCTGTGTACATCTATATAGGTATATACGTATGAAAGTACAACTGTTGACACATATTTGTTTGTGTCCTGCAAACACTTCAGAAAGGAAAGTAACTAACAAGAGTGTTTAGTAAATCAGAAAAACTACATAAGTACTGCTAAATATGGAGACTGAGTTCTTAATTGCAGTTATGCAGCTTGACAGTCTGATTCTAACTTTTATGTATGCACAATTAACTAACAGCAGGATCATCCCATCCTTCAGCCAGTCTGGTCAGCTGCCCAGAGATGCTAAATCAGAGGGGTGGTGTGCCTGGAGCACTTTCCAACGCAATTTCTGTTTCATTGGTTGTTAGCTGCTCACATACAAGGCAGAGGATTGACAGCATTGTTTTTTCCCAGTAACGATCAAAACAACTTGGGACAGGGCTGGGTAACCATCCTGGCACATTGGGATGGTTATGTGTCAGATGTTCAATGTTGACATAAACCAAACTTCATATCAATGAACAACAGGCCCAAGTAATAATCAGAAAAGACAAGGAAATTCATAGAATGCTAGAAAAGGGGACTGGAAATCTAATGCGGAAAGCAGCCTCAGGACACATCACAGAAGCTAATATAGACATTCTCAGAGGTTTTATGTGGCAGGATGAAAATGATGACACAGTATTTGCAACAAAAATTGAGTTTTTCTAATAACTAAGCCTAGATATTAGTCACAAGGTTATCCTTGTCATTTTGTTTTAGAGGTCTATTAAAATATGTTGAGCTGATTACTTGGGTAGACATTGGTTCTTATTAAGTGAGTCAAAGAGAAGGAGACTGACCCATTTGTGAATTATGACGAAGCTGGCATCCAAAAGACTTTGGAGGGGAATAATTATGAAATGTCTGTCATTTCATCATAACAGTCTGTGTCCAATCAAAGCATGTTGTAAATAGAAGTGTTCAGAAATTATCAAAGGAAACAAAGTTTTGTCAAAAAATGCTACTTCGTCCAGTCTGAAGTCTTTCATTTAAAACATCTTGGGTTCAATGAGGTTTTAGCAAACTCAATGCAGAGTTCAAAGAGAACCCTGCCTGGATTCCTGCAGAGTCTGCCTGGGCTACAGACATTGAAAACAGCCACCACAGGTCAGATCAAAACTAAATTAAAAAGAAACTTCCAGTGAACTTGGAATCCCAGTTTTGGGCCAGCTTTGCTTATGAGGTATTTTTACTGCTATTTAAAAAAGAAAACTTTGTATCTAGCAGCTATAGCTCAGGAGGGTGGTTTTATAAAATAGATTTTTATCTTCAAGAGGACCCACATAAACTATTTAAAATTAGAAGAATGTGATTAAAAACGCACACTGTTTGTCTGCTATAATCTCTAAAGAGGGTCTGAAATTGAAACAAATTAGCATAAAACTGACTTTTTAGGAATATATGCATTAAATATATATATATTTAAATATATATAAATAAATTTCCTAGTGATACACATGCCTCTCAGCACTTCATTTGCTATTTTCTGACTTTTGAAAACAAATAACAGACATAGTGTTCATTACCAAAATGTAAAGTGAAAAAATAAATTCATGCACACATAAAAGGTGTGAATAAAGTAATTTTACTTAAATATGTTCAAGGTCAGTGTCTATTCAGGAGATAAATGTCTCAAATCTCAAAAGATAATTTTACATATCTCAGTTCCTTTAGAATGATTTCAGTTATTTTTTGCTATCATTAATAAAGTGGTTTAAGGTTGTAATATATATGGACTATGTATTTAACATACATAAATATGCATGTTTAAGTATCTAAATTATTAGGCAGAATTTCAGACACACAGAGTACTTCATGGTAATAACAATACTAAGATACACAGATAATACCATTATAAATATTTTCGCTTTTTTTTTTCACCAAAGTAACTAGCAAAAAAATCAAACAAAAAGTATTATTTTTACATATCTTGTCCGTATGTTTCCTGCCTCAGATCATGATGGCACAGCACATACATGTTAACATGTAAAGAGAGACGGTAGACCAACTGAAAGGTATACACCCAGGCAAATGTTTCAGCATTATCATCTTGTGCAAAACATTTAACACAACACTGTCTTTAAAGCTCATAAAAGTTTTCAAATAATTTTTGAAATCCAGAGTTGTTTCTAAGCCCTTCAGTCTGTACTAAAAATAAGAAAACTGGTGTGTTTCTTATCAACTTATTTGAAAGAAGAATTCTATTGAAAACTAAACTCATTTCAGTTACATGCTGAAGTGATTGTGCTAAAGGGTCTTACTGTATAAATGGAACACACAAGCCAAAAACAATACAAACGTTTAGCTGCTGGCTTTAGCCAGTCTCTTTCAGTGCAAATCATAATTGCTTTAGGACTTTCTGAATCCACTTTTGAATTCAAAGCTTCAGACAAATAATTGGATTTCCTGAAAACATGCTGAGCTATGTTGCTCTCCCTGTCTTGCTTTATGTCCTCAGGGCTCCAGTCTCTGCTTTATATCAAGCTGCACCTAGTAGGCTAATTGGAGGGATGGGTAGATCACTCTGCATTAACATGTCCATCTGTATTAAATAAAATCTCCTCAACAGCCTTTATCATCTTCAACAGAATTATCACTTCAGAGTTGAAGAAACAGGAAATAAGTAAAAATGGCTGTGTAATTTACCAATGGCTCTGGTGCCTTAGCCCTGTAGACCTATGATCCAAGCCAATTATATTCTAGCTGACTTATTTTTACAGTACTTTGACATTGTATACTCACTTCATATGTCTCACTGACTGCAGGGCAGCTCTAAATATGCTCTGGGCTATCTGCCTAGACATTTCTTGCTCTAGGTAAAGTACAGTTGAAATACCATTTGAGTTTGATCTGCAAGGCTTGTAAATATGTAATATCAAAGATTAAGCCCCTCAGTTTCCCAGTATTGTGACAGGTATACAAAAGATATTGTATTAACAAATGAGGTATTGCTTTTTAATTGCTCTTATTTAACATTAATAACATGTATTGAGCTGGTGACTTATTTTCTCCCACATGTGTAAAAAAGAATAATCAAGCTAGAGTGGCTGCTGAGACAAAAAAACCCGTCCACCGCCTGTGAAATCTCTGGGGTCAGGTTTGCACTAAGAGCTCTCCCGGTATAGCTGTTTTGTTCAGAGTCTGAAAAATTCACACCTTCTTGCTGACCTTACTGTTAAAACCCAGCACTATAAGCATGCAATATTGCTCTAAGGGAGGTTTGGATGGCTTCACTTAAGACATTCAAGGAAATGACATAACAAGGCATAAAAAAATTCTTATCTTGTGTCGCAACAGCAGTTTGATGGTACTTTTCACCCCTTAGCATGCTACTTGCAGCCTTCTTTGCTACTGCTACCACCTCCACCTCTTTTCTCCCTTTGCTGTCCCAAGCTTAACAGAAGATAGGGTCACCTGACTAGTCTTCACAGTAAGCAACTATCTTCTACAATCTCTGTTTTGTAGCTTGCTGTGGTTTGACTTACATTTCTGGTTCTTTGAGGACTTTTTTTTAAAATTAGTTTTTTTTAAATTAGTTTTTTTTAAATAGTTGCTGTGTTCTTGAATTCTGTTATTTTGGACTTACTGCCAGCAGAAACCATTTTGCATAGTTGAAGAAGAAAGGTTGCCAATACTGCAAAGAAGCATGCATTAAAATATTACTGTGCAGAAGCATATACACCTGACCAACTTTTCCATATTTATTGCTCGTCTTGTCTGGTCTGCATGAGTTTAAAATTGTTTTTGTCTTCTACAGTTTGGATCCATATGTGCTATATCAAAAGAACCTTACTGGATAAGATCGGAGGATTGGTCCCAGATTCCTGTCTTCTGGCAGCGACCAACGGGGGAGAAGGGATAGCGCCACCTGCTTCCCATGAGACAGCAGGCATCAGCAAACCACTAGTCACTTCAGGGCTTACCCTCTACTCTAGGCCAACTCTGAATAGATTAAGCAGCATAAATAAGTCCCAGTACTGACCCTTTTGAACTCCACAAATTACTTCTCTCTATGTTGAAAACTGACCATATATTTCTACTTTCTCTGTCATGTATCTTAGTCAGTTTTTACGTGTAGAAAGACTTTCTTTATTCTGCTAAGGCTACTCAGTTTCCTTCACATCCTGCCTGATTCAGGGCTTCGTCCTATGAGAGCAGATCCTCAGCAAGCTGCTTGTCTTTTGGCACTGTGGCGGATCCTCACTCTTGGTTTGGCACAGCTGGGGTATTGTTACAGTTTCTGCCAATTATAGATGGATCTTATTACTGAGGCTAAGTTCTAACCCACCCGTCCCCACCACCATTTGAAGATGTGTAATAATTTTGACAAACCCTAATGGCCATTCCCCATTTATTGTGGAGTGACCCACAAACTATCACATTACAAATGGTCACAAAAACATACCCACCATGTGTTGTGATGTTTGGGTTTTCTATGCAACTCTTGACATATAAACCAGGAATTCAATTATGTCTGATAATAGAAAAGTTGGTCAAAGCTGGAATTAAATCTGAATATTAACCAGAGTATAGCATCTTCCAACTTTAACAATTGATACTTTTTTTCAGAAACCAAATTTAGTCTGACGAAGAAACCCTCAGTGAACAATGTAGCTGTAACCATTATGGATCAGACTACAGTTTCATGTGTAATTGTTCCATTTATGTCCAGATAAAAAATATTAAGATGAAGCTGTGAAAAGCTACATCTGAGTCACAGCACAGGATGGTAGATTCACGGGATAATGCAAGTGGGAAGGCACCTCAGGAGGGCTCTATTCCACTCTCCTGCTCAAAGGAGTCATGAGGTCAGACTGGGTTTCTAAGTGTTTTATCTGGTCTTGAAAACCCTGAAATACTCAAGGATTAGGCTTGCACACCCTTTGCTTGACTGAACCTCTCCTGTTTCAACTTATCTCTTTGGCTCTCATCCTCCCACCATACACCACTGGGAAGAGCCGGGCTTTATCATCTCCTCAAAAAGCCCCTCTTAGGTGCTGAAGCCAGTATTGGATCCCCTCAAAGATGTCTCTTTCCCAAACTGAACTAACCCTATTGCCTCAGCCTCTCAAAGAGCAAGTGCTCCAACCTCTGACCATCTTGGTGGTCCCCATGCTGTAACTGCTTCATTCAATCAATGTTTTTATTATTGATGAGTAAAGAGGAAAAATAACTTCCCTTGACCTACAGGCTATAGTCCTGTTATCCACGTCTATCCATCCGTATCCTATAGTCCAGAATACAAATGGATAAATGTATAGGTAGCAGTGCAAGATAGTGGAAATGTCTGACCTATAACTTCGGTCTAGATATCTCCAGGTCACCCAGTTCGACGACTGCCTTGTGGGCTGAGAGACATTTCCTGCCCAAATAGAAGTTAAAAGTTGATTGTGACTAACATCCAAAGCCAGAAGCAGTCAAACACAACCTGATTTGAAAGAGAGTGTGTGCTTAATTGTGAATATTGCGAGCCACATTAATGTGGAATTCTATTCAGAAAAGTGAATCAGTAATAGGGTCCCTCTATGCCTGCTTTCTCCTGGATCAGATTTTTCTCCCCATGGGATTTCTATTGAAAAAAAATAGGTAAGGGCACTGTGCCAAATTCCATCTACAAACTGAAGTCCACCTGCTTGAGAAGATAAAGTGACCTGACATACAGAATGGGTTTTGTGGGTGAGACTGTGTGGCTGCTTAAAATATGAGCAGACAGCCTGCAAAAGATGCCAGTAGTAACTGCTTGATTGGCATAATTCTTTATGAAGTATTTGGTTTTACTCTGGAGTTTGGCTAGATTAAGGCAAAAACTTATACCCAAGACACTACCTCCATAATCTTGGATGATGTTTAAGTTTTCATTTAAAAAATTGTTTTTAAACCTCATACTTTGATGTTAAAGATGGAAATGTAAACACTTGCTTGAGACTGCAGACATGTTAGCAAGGCTGCAGTCAGGAAGAAACCTGCAAGCCTCACGCCTGTGTTGGAACAAATCAAGCCTAAGTGACACTTAGGGAGGAGGCTGGTTGGTTTAGGGAAGAGACGGGATTGTCCTCATTGGTGTGACGTGGAAACCCACAGGGCTCTGCTCTTCGGCTTTCTCATGACCTTGTGTAAATTACCATTTTATGAGCAATCTAGGCAGAGGGCAGTTAACTGCTTCGTCAGGAGAAAGATGAGTTTCTCCTAGCTTTTCAGAAAAAAGTTGTTGGCTTTGCATCAGAATAAACATGTTGCAGAGTCCAGATCCCTGCAGCCATTTATTATTTAAGCAATAAAATCCTTATAGCCTTTTGGCATCAAGCCTTACAGTTTTTGTGGGAAAGGAAGAAGTTGTATTATTTTCCTTCTTGCTATTTCATTTATATCACAGAAATGGAATGTCTTTCACAGTTGATTGTATGTGCTTTTGTAATTCATAGATGTAAAGCCAAAAAGCCTCTATGATTCCTAAATGTTCTGTAGCCAAGCCTCTCTCAAGACTCTTCCAAAACTTACCAGTACACCATTCAGGCCAGAAACCAATAGTTGGATAGCTCTGCTTAAATCCCTCTGCCAGTCACCTGGTAGAAAACATGTCTGTACTGCTAAAGTAAGGAGGAGCCACCTTTGTATTCCTAACAGGAATGTGTCTTATAAACTTTTGTTTAAGGTACTTACAAAGCCTTTTTGTTAATCAAAAGCCCTGTGGGTGTTGAGACTAGCCATAGGCATGTCGGTCATCACTAACTTTTTGCCTTCACAAGAGGATAGCAAGAGGAATGTTAGAAAATGTAGTTGCATTGCAAGGGACCACCCCTATACCTGGAGAATGACTTGAGACATGGGAATATTGCCTTAAATGAAGGGAGTAGTAAAATCTCAATCTACTGTGTTCTTCCAAAGATGTACATGGGAGGTAACGTTGGGACATGCATGCAAGAAAGATTTTCAATTCTTTAACCTGTTTGAAAAATGTGTAACAATTCACAATCATTAGAAGTTAAAACTAGACAAATTGAAGTTAGAAGTCCATGGTTTTTTTAAATACTGATAGTAATTAATTGCTTGAGGAGCTCTCCTTAGTCTGTAGAAGTATTCAGTTACTTAAAGTCTCTAAATCACACTCAGAACCCTGTCCATGATTCAGTATTTGCAGTAGTAGATCCAACTGCATAAAAGCTCATGATCTGATAAAAGGTGGTGGAAATTAAACAGGTTTTCCTCACCACATTTTAGGTAGGAGACCAAACGCTTGCTTTAGGAAAGCAACAATGCAGTAGGCAATGCAATATCAGGAATGATAAAGAGAGGGAGGTGGAGGGCTAAGGTGTAATCAATACAATTGAAGATATTGTACAGATAGGCAAAAACAGTCAGAGCAAGCCCTGCAGAACGCTGGCAGAGATGGCATCACACCACCCAAGGATGCTATCGGGGTGGTGTGGACGAGGCACAGAAAAAATGGCAGTCCTTATGGACTGGGACACTAGTGCAGCATTGGGGCAGGGCATGCCAAGCAACTGTAGAGATGCCCTCCTAAGAAGTTTGCAAGACTGAGCTGTACAAATTTATGGCTGACCTTCTCTGTTGCTGATTGTTAGTCACATTTCAAGTGGGAGATAGTGCTGGGGACTCACAGAGGCCTCTCCTCACCAAGGTTTCTGTAGCTCTATTATTCTATGATTCAAACTGTATCAGCAGAAAGAGAGGAGTAGTGGAGATTCTGAAAATATTGTGACATCTTAGAATCTTCAGAATGATATTTCTCATTTACTAGGCTGTTAGAGATTTTTAGCAATATTTTCCTTGTCACATTGCTAACTGTTTCACTGCTAGCACAGGGTGCAAAAAAACTTAGGGAAGCCATTTAAGACCTTGTGCTCAGCAGGGAGCGGAAACACACGCACATGTGCACGCACACTCTAACCAGTCTTAGGTCTTGTTTAGACAGGAGAAGTTGTGATTTTTCATATATTAGTTCTTCAGCAGAGGTCATAGGTGAACTGCAAGATTTACTTTGCTTAACACATATATATTAAAGCTAGAGTTTAACTGGTCATCATTGCCAGGCTTAAATATTCAGTTAACAACTCCTAACAGCATATTTTTTGATTAGTGTAGACTGCTAACAATACTAAGCAGGAATAAGGTAGGGGATTCAGTTGGCTGAATTTTCCTAACATCTGGTTGTTTTTCTGGGAGTAAATATAGATATATATATATGTTTAAGATTAGAATACTTAATGTAATGTCTTCAAATTAACTCAATTTTTCTTTCTGTTTAAGAAACGAGTATTTATTTGAAACCTACAAAGAACTTTTGAAGACCACAGACATATCTCAGACATTCAGTAATAACTAGTCAATCATGTGATCATTACAAGAATTTGAATAATATATATTTTATATGTATTTTGTTTTGCGTATATAAACAATGTTTTATTCTTCATTTTCTGCAAAAAAATATCTTAGCTTACTTGTGATACAATGAGAAAAGTATACGCATCTTTTTATGGACAGGTGTTTTACACTTATCTTTGCTTTTCCATAAGGCTTTTGGTGACAAGTTATGTCAAATTAAAGTTTTATTGTAGATCTGAAGTGAATCTTGACATCATAATCTATTACCATGCTTTGGCACATATCTCAAGGCACATGGACTAAATGTTGGATGAAATTGAAGCAGAAGGCGCACTCCAGGAGTGTACCTCACAAGCTGTAACCACTAATACTCATTGAGTCATTCAATAGTCATAGAGTTTATCTGAAGAAATGACCCCAAAACGTCTGTAGGACATGACATATAGGGCATGTCTTCAGCACAGACTCTTGTTCTGCAGGTCTGCGCCTATAATGCTGCACTCCACGTTAGTGTAGGTGAGCCTTAGGTAATTAGGACATTTAAGTCTCTAGCTGGGATGGAAACTAGGGAAAAAGTTCTTTCCCAAGATGAGGTGTTTCCTTTATATGCAGCTTGAAAAATAGTACTACTGAGAAGTAAAACGTACACAGCAATCAGTGCTGCAAGAGCATTTTTAACCGTGTCATTCGTTAGACTGTACAAGATTTTACACATCATTGCTATCCATGTACAAAGCAGACTCATAATATGTAATCAAAATATAATCTCTGAAAAAGGGCAGATATATCTTTTATTTCTGTATTAACATGGAAATCTGACGTGATAAGGACGTTGAATTATACCAGTTCAGCTGTTTCACTGATTTGGTTTAATATAGTGTAACAAAAGTTTTAGTGGGAGTATACATAAATGTCTAGCCAGATATTGGCAAGAAAAAAGTTGTAGTATCTCTTGTCTCACACCCCAGAAAAACTCCACATGTAACAGCTAGGATATACGTGATTGCACTTGTAATGCAAATTCCATATAATTTTCTTAATCTGTATACAGTAATATGATAGTTCACGATAGACTGGAAATGTTTATGTACATATCTAAATTAACCACTTCCAGATCTCTTTATCATAAGAAATCTCTTACAAGGTATTCTTGGTATTAATCTTTTGTCAATCTAGGCAATATTATTTAATTAGGTGTTAAATGAGTTAAAAATCACATATTTAGAGAAATAAGGATGATTGGATTGGAAGTGGCTTACTACAAAATTTTTCAACCTAATGATAGAATATTTGCATTAAATATGAGAAAATTTCAGTTTATTTAACCTGAAGAAATTTTATATTTCAAAGTTCAGTTGCTAGAAAATGCACTGTACCCAAATGAAGATGTGGTACAGAAATTAGTAATTATATATTGTGTACTCATGATGTCATAATCTCAGTTTGGTCCACTGTGCTCTATACAGCTGGCATTCATTGGCCAAATGGAATGGAAAAAACACACATTCACAGCTAAGTGGGATTTTTTCAGCTGGTGCCAAATTTAACTACATGCACAATTTCTTAATCTTGATCTTTCATCCACAGTGAAATGCTGATTCAAAACATAACTCAATGAGTTAGTAAATATGTGAGATCTTTACTTCATCTTTTCTTTATTTAAAAAACCCCAAAATACCAACTACAAAAAACAGCAGAACAAGCAAGAGGAAAAAGTAAAAGGTCTTTTTCTGCTCAAAGCACAATATATCTATCTGTCCTATAGGAAAAGCAGTTCTGACTCATAGTGCTATTCTGGGAGCGAAAGCCAAAGCTGTTCTCCAGGCCATATGCTCATGAGGGCTGGAGTCTGAGATGAGGTGATAAAAGCAATGGTAGCATCCCAGGTTTTGCCCAGAAACTAAATCTAGCTGTTTGAGATGTCACTAGTTACTGATGTTAGAAATATGTTGGTATGTACTTTGCTAGGCTCCTGAGACTTGTTCTCACCCTGCAAATACGGTTCAGGATATGGGTACAGTACACAGATGCTTAAGGTCTCTGGGCTCAGAGCCCTGTGAAATTTGCAAAGGAGACTATTTCCAAACTCACTGTAATGTGATTAAAAATGATTCAATAATGACTGCTTTCTGAGTCTGAATGTCACCTGTAAAATGCTGATCTGGGGAAAAATCATACATGCATATATACACCAATGAGCTCTGCAAAGTACTCCCTGTGGCTTTTCCTTCCTCTAGCTTTTTTCCTTGGGATCAGGAGATGGAACAGGTGCTGACATTCTTCTGAGCACCATCCGCAAGCGGCACCAGGCTGAGCATCACACATAATACAAGACCTTCATATCATGATCTGTTCTCTTCCTTCTCTGTACTTTGAGCAGAGGTAATTTTATGATTGTAACAATGTTGGCATTTTAATCATCATAGCAAAATACTTGAAATAGTGCTACTAGACTCATAGGAGAAGTTAACTCAAGGTCCTAAAGCTTTTTTTACAAGATTTCAGACTCAGACAGATACCTCTGCATTCAATTCATTCTTTCTTCACAACCGTCAGGGCCAGAGGCTGATTCTTTTAACAAATTTAAATAGGAATTCTGAAGAGAAATATGGCACCCTTAAAAATACTATCAGGTCACTGACCTAATACAGATGGGACAATTTTGAGCCCTGAAGTTAAAGGAGACTTTTTGAAAGACTGACAAGATTAACTCCCTTAAGGAGTTTAAGCGACGTAAAGACAGCAAAATGTGAGGCACCAGATCTTTAGACTGACACTGAGAAGAAGTCTTTGAGAAGACTTGAGATGAATTGACTCACCACTATAGATCCAGAGAATAAAAAGAGAAGAGTCTTTGAAGCTGGAGGGAGATTCTTTAACACAGATCTTATTGAATGTTTTTATTATGAAAAAAAAAAGAATTAAAATGATAAAATATGCTGATGACAGGAGGTACTGATGGACAACATGATGAAGAATTAAACTGGCATACAGGAAAAACTGAAATATCTTGAGACTGGAAGCAATGGAAATAGAAAGAAATAATACTACAGAAATATTAGATAATAGTAGAGAAAGAAAAGCAATTCTTTCAGAGTACTAGTATGAAGAATTTCTATAAACTTGTAATTCAGCAGTTGGAAATAACAGAGGTGAAGAAATATGTAAGTATAGTAGTTGATCACATTATTCATGTGATCATGGAGAACTGCAGTCCATGGGAAGGACTCACACTGGAGAAGTTCATGGAATACTGTCCCCCGTGGGAGGGATCCCATGATGGAGCAGGGAAAGAGTGTGAGGAGTCCATCCCCTAAGGCGGAAGGAGCAGCAGATACAGCGTGTGATGAACTGACCACAAACCCCATTCCCCATCCCTCTGCACCACTTTGGGGGAGGAACTAGAAAAATGGGGAATGAAGTTGAGCCTGGGAAGAAGGGAGGGATGGGGGGAAGGTGGTTTTAAGATTTGGTTTTATTACTCGTTACCCTATTATGATTTGATTGGTAATAAATAAAATTAACCATCAATCAACCAAATTCAGTCCTAAGAAGACAGCTTTCATAAATCTTGGATTGCTCCAAGGAAACTTACTGAGACTTGAGAATGTACCTTCATGTGGGTTAGACAAAAGATGGCATGCACAGCCACTGCAACAGGAGAGAGAGACATCAAGAACAGCTTTATCTGTAAAATCTGGTGAAGAAGGCTGTACCCATTGCACATGACCTAAGGATGGGCAATTGAGAGTGAAAGAGAACTGCATAATGAAATAACTGCAAAAGGGACTATTGTCACACAGTTATAACAAATTTTTGTTTAAATTTGGAAAATGAGAATGTTTTAAAAGCATTGACCTGTGCTAAAGATACTGGTAGATTGCAGGGATGGATTTCCTTTGGCAGAGGGATTGGACTAGATGATCTCTGAAGGTTTCTTCCAACCCATACAATTCTGTGATTCTCTGATTCTGTGGTTTTTCTTCTTTTAAAACAAAAATGGTGAGAGTTAGCATATCCAAAGCAAGAGTCGTTTAGGTTTAAAAGGTAATGATAAGGTATATGATGCCCCTGTCGATTCTACTACATGTCATTCAAGAAGGTTTTCATTGTTTGCTAAAAGAGGCTGTAGTAGGAGAAGCTGACAAGCACACAAACATCAGTGTCAGTGACTAAACTGAAGAGCAAGACTGCAAGAGGATGTGAGGAAGAAAGTTTCTTTCCCTCCAAGTACATTTCTATCCAATAATAAAAACAGTAACTGTGAGTTAAAAAGAATTACTTGTAGTGATAAGCAATGATTACTTAAATATAAAGTAGATAATGGTGTTGCTACTGTTGGCTTTGGACATTGCTGTGGTGCCTAGCAGTCCCTCTCAAGTACAGGACCTCTTTGTGCTTGGGCTTCTAGGGTTCCAGTGAGCTTTCAATCTAAATATGCAGGACAAATGTTTCCCTGACATCATACGTCACTTCAGCAGCGCAAGGCCAGTTTTCCTCACCTTTCTTGAGACCAATGACAGTAGGTTTTGTCTCTTGCCATTTTTCCTTGAACTTACATATATAACTTTAAAATATTTTTCCTATTTTGATTTCTCCTGCACCTCCAAATTTTTTACTTGACAAGTTCAGATCATCGTTGCAATAATTTTCTACTAATGCATGATACCTGCATTTTTGTGAAAATAACTTTAAAAATGGAAGGCACATGGCATCTGAGATGACTGAAATCACTGTTGTTTTACTCTGAATTTTATTGCTTCAGTGTCTTTTTCTGACATTTGTGATATCAATTTCTGAATTACTTCAGTGGCCAGCCTGACATTTAGAAAGCAGTATGACGAATTTTTGAAGCAGAACATCTGAGAGCAAGAATCCCTTTACTTTGCAACATTACGTCTGTGGTTTACATAAATTTTTGTACTGAGTGGTAGAGTTGCATTTTGATCTTGCGGTCCCTCTCACCCACACTGCACTTGGCTGCTGCCCACCAGTGGTGCATTGTAGGGAATACATGGAAAAGAGTGAGCAAAACTTTATAGCTATTTTTATTACATTAATAGCAATAATATATGCCAAAACTAAGATATAGTTAGTTATTGTTCTGTGTCAGAGAAAAAGAATAAGGTGAATATTATACAGTTATATAGATCAAGGAATTCTTACTACATTTTTCTATGCAGGTTGCTAATTTTCTTTTAGCAGAGATAACACTATTAAGTATTTGCTCCTGAATGCGAAAAGCTTATTTGATGCTTTTTCTTTTCCATATTGTTCACCTAGCAATGATGTGCATATTTCACTGGATTGCTGAGCTGCTATATTGTTTGTCTAGAAAGACTGAATACCTTACCTGCTGCTTAAATGTTGGAAGTCATCCTACCTTTATATTTTGGCAAATGTTTTAATACTGAGGAGACTAATAAACTTCTTAAACCCTACTAAATAGCTGATTTAGTAGCTCTGTATATAACTGTGCTAATCAACCACTGTCCAAATAATCTGGAAAGTAAAATATTAAGCAATAAAAAGGCACATAAACTTTTTGCTACACAAATTTATTTAGTTACATAGAAATAAAATCAATTTTTATGTATGCAGAGAAAGAAATACAAACTTCTCTGCTATTCTTACACCCTTTTGCGGTCTTGAGATATATACAGAAAATCTGAATACTTATTGTTTTGAGAATTTGGGCTTATGGCCTGATTCTTTCCTGTGTTACAATGTAAGTAATGACTTCCATCATTCATTCTATTTAAGGATCGGACTGGAGGCAGAAAGAAAGTATTTTATTTACATGAAATCAAAAGTATTTTGCAGTTTGCAGTGGCTTTCAAGTGTCTGATTCTATTCAACAGCTGGTATTATACGGAGTACTTTCTAGCATATGATTAACATCTATCAAGTCTGGTTTGTTCCTTTTGTGACATATGGTGTGTAACGTTTTTTTTTTTTGACTGGATTTTCAGTTGTTTCAGTTTGCTTTGGAAAGGTATCCATGCCTTGGTACCTGTCATCTCCAATATAATTTAAGGGAAATGCACCTTGCATCAGGGAGGAAAGATGGTGGCATTTATGCTGGTCTGTACTTCTATGGAAGCCATTTCGTTGACTACAAAAAAATTTCTGTACAGGTATATAACATATTTTCAGAAGCTACCAGTAAAGTTATGGTAACATAGGACTCAGCATGTACAAAGTTACAGACTGAACTGAGAAAGAGTAAATTATATATATTCAGCCAAAGGAAACTGTGTGATAAAAGCCAGTTCTCAAGGTGATTTTTCCCTGACATCAACATTATCTGTATTTCATTTAGGTTTCAGCTTTAATAAGCTGTTCTCAATTCATGAGCTGATTTTCTACAAACACTCGGCCATCCCAAACACTGAAGGGAAAGGCAAAGTTTGCATCATGTAAATACTACCTTCTCTGGGACCTGTGCTGTCTGAGCATTGCTTGCTGCCTAGTAGATGTGGAGAAAGAATGTGGGATTGATAAATGAGGGACTGAGTCATGGAGGAGTGTTTTCCCATAACTATTTCGGGTATGTCCTGCCAGGAAGGATGTAAATCCTTCTAATTCATTCAGCTTGCCTCCAGCACCTCTGCAAGGAAAGCCCCCACTGGCTCCTGTTGGTGAAGCTGATCACTCCAGATGATGAGAGTGGATATCTTGCACACCTATGCACTGACAAACTGCAATCATACAACAAAACACTAAAGCTGCTTCTACTCAGCAAGATGACCTAAGTCTGTGTAGTCTCAAATATATAGTCTCTGCGTCACCTAAGTGACCTTGCAGATGTTTTTTTCTAGCCCCTCTATAAATTTAGTCAGAAATAGAAGGGTTGATGATAAACAGTGGGTACATCTCTCATGTATTTCTTGCAACATGTGTGAAGAAGAAACCTTTTCTTCTCTGAATTAAGTCCTGGCTGTTTTGGATGTGAGTGTCTATGGTTGTTCAGGACTACGTTTCATGAACCAGAGAAAGCAGAAGTTGGATTCGCAGTCTAAAGTCAATTACCTATGTCACCTGAGGTGAGACCTTTAAACTTTGGAAATATTAGTACATTATTTCATGACTGGTACAGGTGAAAGAGATCTGCAATATCTGAAAAGACATCTTAAATGTGCGCAGTGTCTGTGAAGGTTGACTCAGGATGACTCTTCATAATATTTAGTGCTGGGTTCTTTGGCACGTGGTTAACACCCCAGCACTGACAATGTGGATTAACATAGCTCTGGCTGGTTAGTTGGAGGCTTTTGACTTTTTATACAGCTGCAGGTTTGGGTTGAATAATTCCTGAAATTTCCACTGCATCAGACTTCATTTTTTGTTACTCATGTGGATGTGTTCTCTTCATCTGGTTGGTGATATTGTAACTTTTTTTTTCACAATTGTAGCACTGCGTTTCATAGTATCATTTTTAACTTGTGATAATCACATTGTGGTTCATTGTCTGCCACTGTCACGGTAAAATGTCTAGTAAATATCAATTTTGCATGTTTGATTACAGACTTCACATTCATAATTTCTAATAGTGCCCTTTCTGGATAATTTCAGTAATCAATATATACATTTTCCCTGTATGATAAAATAATCTATGCTTATTTATAAGCATGTCATCAGACTCCTGTGCACATTCTTTGTTTATTTCACATCATAACATATTTCTTTCTGTTATCTATTTATTTTAAAATGCCCACTTTATTAACAGTATCCATATTATTTCACTTATAAATTCCTTTAAGGTATTTGAATGCTTATTATGATTTGGATGTTCCTTTGACACTTCTACACATCTGTTTTCTTTTTGTTTGTTTTTTCTTTCCATTTCCATTTTCATGTTTTGTTGTTCTTCTACAATATCAGTTCTTTCACTGGAACTTGCAATCTGTTATGTTTTCATTTCAATATAGATATCCTGTTTCTGACATAATTCCAATAATTAACCTGTCAGGATTTTTTGTTTTATCTTTATATATAGTTCATGTATACCCATTAGAAATTATCTTCCCAGAATGAGAGATAAGATTTTCTGTTTATGTTCTATTTCACTAGATTTTTCTCTTCAAACCATTTACTATAGTCTCAGATCTCAAATTCATTTCTGCACCCATGTCCAATTTATATTTAGTACATGTTTCATTTCTGTTTAATGTAGTATTCCAGTCAATGGACATGGCTTCTCTTGAACAGTTCCCATAAACAAATCGTCTTTATTAATGTCATTGCCTCTTTTTTTTCTTACAGTAGATGAAATCCTTTCTGCTGAAATCCTCTTAATTCTAGACAATTTAATTTCTGTGGGGAATATTAGTGGTGTCATGTCCTTTGTTAAGAATATGTATGCTTCATTTATCAATAGGTACATTTTATCATTGTTGGAATGTTTTTTAAAAAGAATTTATTTCTTTCAAGTATGGTGGCCATGTCCAAAAGCTTGTGTTTGTGTGTTGTGAGTATTTTCATGTTTCTGCAAAGTCACTCAACCTGTATTTTGAAAATTCATTGCAACAAGTACTTTGTATGCAGCTTGAAGGCCCACTCACTTTTTGTACAATGAAGTTGGCTGTTCAATGGGCAATAGGAAAGCTACAAACATTTAGAGGAATATATCTGGAAGAAAAGGCAAGATCTATTTGGCTTATCTCACTAGATCTACAGAGGATATGTGACCAGTCACAGTGTTTCCCTATGACACACTCACTGCCAGGTTCAATAGCCATCTGTTTTCTCCAGGAATACTCTCAGGACCCTCCCAAGCATTATGCCACAGGAGTATACAGCCTTGCCAGCAGGCTCAAGGCTGCTGTTACTCACAGAAGCTGTCTATGTGTCCCACAAGACCTGTTCCACAAGACCACGCTGTGGAGCTCCCATCATGACTTTCCACTCCACACTGTGCTTCCAAACTGCTTTGGAAATGCCAGCATGTCTCCATGGAAGGAGGCGCTGGTAAGGCCTCACCTCGAGTACTGCGTTCAGTTCTGGGCCACACACTGCAAGAAGTTCATTGCAGTGCTGGAGCATGTCCAGAGGAGAGCTACCTGTGAGAGGTTTAGACAACAAGTCCTATGAGGAGAGGCTGGTGGAACTGGGTGTGTTTAGTTTGAAGAAGAGGAGGCTGAGGGAAGACCTCATTGCTCTCTACAACTACCTGAAAGGAGGTTGCAGAGAGGTGGGTGTTGGCCTCTTCTCCCAAGTGAATAATGACAGGAGCAGAGGAAACGGTCTGAAGTTGTGGTTTAGATTAGATATTAGGGGAGGTTTAGATTAGATATTAGGAAGAATTATTTTACTGAAAGAGTGGTCAGGCACTGGAACAGCCTGCCCAGGGAGGTGATGGAGTCACCATCCCTGGAGGTATTTAAGAAATGTGTAGATGTGGCACTTCAGGGCATGCTCTAGTGGCATGCTCTAGTGGCATGCTCTAGTGGCAGAGATTGCAAGGGGTGTTTTTGCGTGTGTATGGTTGGACTTGGTAATCTCAGAGGACCTTTCCAACCATGACGATTCCATGATTCTGTATAGACAGAAGAAGATACAGCTGCCTTCCTCCAACATGCACACCCAGTGATTTGAGGTTCATCTGCGCCATACTGCCTTCTTCCTTGCTCCCTGACACAGCATCATTTCTAGTACAGCCATCCCTGACCTTCGTTTGATTTAGAGTGATGGTGCCATCCATGTACTGCCTACGTTCTCCTACTCCACATGGGTGGTGAGGGATAGTAGACAGTTGCACTAGCAATTCAAGTAGCCTATGTGAGAACATGCAGGAGGAAGGGCCTTGTGTCTGCTAGAGGCATGAAAAAAATGGTGTGTAACTTTTCCCTCTGAGCCAAGATGAGGACTGCGCAGAGATATAGGATTTCACCAAAGGTGGAGATTCTGTCTGACTTGTATCTGCCCCACTACTGCTCTAGCTCAGCAGTGTTGAACCACTGTCTCTGGGTATGCTGCCCACCTGAAAGGACTAGTGGCAATACTGGAGTTGAAATCAGTTTCGGTTGCACATGGAGGCAAGGTGCAGCTGGGTGTCTCTAATTACCACTTCAACACTCTAACAGGGCCGCTTCAACAGGGAGAGTTTCTTCGCTCTTTTTCCTTTCTTGTCCTTTCCTTCTCTTGTCCTTTCTCCTCGGTCTCTTCTCACTTTACTGTCCTCTTGCTACCTGTGTGGACCTAGCTTCCAGCTTGTGCTCACTGTACATGTCTATGTGCTGACTTAGTCCACTAAAATGGCAAAAACTAACTCCATTTTTTGTTGAGTTTGTTTTCTGGAATTTGATGTGTCAAATTGGTAAACAAATAAATCTGGCAAGGACTGGCATAAGTTACGATGCAGAAGCTTGTAATTGGGAGCGAGGGAGGTGAGAAGGAAGAATGTGAGTTACCCCCTTCAGCAGAGATGAGTTGTTAAATCAACTGAAACAGCAACCTTAGAAATACTAGGCTTGAAGAAACCCATGTAGGACAACTAACACAATCCTGTGTCATGAATGCAGTGTGAGAGGAGGAACAAATGGATGGTCTGCAAGGTCACCCTGTTCCCAGCACTGATGGTATTGCAGCTGAAGGCACAGAGAAAGAATGGCATACTGTTATTGATCACAGTCTGTGTCCTACTGCCAGAGGACCAGCTCCCTTCGTTTCAGAGAAAAAAACACATGATATTCAAGGAGTTTCCGGCTGTTCCAAGGTGAACGATGCTGTTTTAGTTTTTCTTTGCCAAAAAGGCGGTGCCAGAGCTGTTTGTTGGAGTGACCAAGGCACTGGGAGATAGCTGTGAAGGTGAAATGTGCATCTGGTCTCAGACGTGTACGAACCTCTGATTAGGCCAGTTTGTCACTATACCCTTCATCAACAGCAAGAGTAGCCACACACTTTCTTCCTCTTTACTAAAGCACTGCATAAATGCTTAGCGAACAACATCCTACAGCAGAATGGAGAAACTTAAAGCCACTCCTGGGAAGTGGTGGGACTTCCCTTTGTGGGCTTCTGCAGGGGACTGGAGGTTGAAAAAGCAAGCACTTGATAACAATGTCAGGTGCTTTGATTGCCTTGTGAATTTTCTCAGGTTTTTGGCCAGAAAATTCCTCAAGAGTTAGACTTCTTCCTGATACAACACACAATAATTAAGTCTGCTTCAGAAAGTCTGTTCAGAGCAGGTATCACTCTTACATGTAGCAGGAGGTAATTATGGCAGAACCAGGCCGAGGGCAATCTTTCAGCCACTTGCCATATTTATGTAAGGTAGTTCAGTAAACAAATTTTCAGAAACCTGAGGATAGTCCAGCCTCTCTCTTTGTACTGGATAAGTTATAACTATTTTACTGCAAAGTATCAGCAAACATATACCCATAAGTATTGTCAAAATTGGGTCATGACAAAAAATGATGCACCTCTATGAAAAACAGAGAGGGGGATATCAGCTCTTTGAAACCTGGACTCATAATTACAGTGGTCCACACTATTGAATCTAATATCCCAACACATGACATACAATAACTGATCAAGAGCAAGATCAGCATAAATAAAGCAATATCAAGACAAAGCTTAACTGATGTTGACTTGGGAACACCTTGGGAGAAACTTGAATATCTGGGGGTTTTCACCTTTACCTGTCTAACAATTGCTTTTCATGTCTACTTTTCTAATGATACTTGGAGGGACAGTTGTGGCTGGTTGACCATCTATACTTCTCACCCCTTGAGAAGTTTCTGTAGACAGTATTCGTGTTTTCAGGGGTTTAGAAGAGGGGTGGCCTGTCAGTGACCTGTGGGCTGTACTATGCCTGCCAGAATTATTCTGTGAGTCTGTGACCTGACCCCTCCTGCTTTCTTTACTGACTAGTCCCCTGTCAAGACTCTGCAATATGGGCATGTGCCCCTAGATCTTGCAACTCAGGGAAGCGCAGCTGTGCCTCCAGATGCAAGATCTGATTCAAATACAGTCTCTTGTCTCAAAGGACATGGAATCAAGTCAGTACTGGAGATGTCATAGATGCCTGATTACTCAAAAGAAAAGGCAGCAGATAGCTCTCAAGCTTTTTTCTTAAGACATACAGGTTTTTCTCTACTGAAAACGCCAGTCTTCTTGTTTCACACTCTCTCTTCTACTCATGATCTCTTTTTCTCTTTCCTCCTTGTTTTCAGATTGTGATCTCTACGACTGGCTTCAGAAGCAGCACTTTTTTCCCTTTTCTTTCACACACATGCAAAGCTAAGCAGCTTAAAAACCCCCAAACTCAGCATGTGGAAAATAGCACTTGGGCTTTTTTATATATTCCATTACTGAGTATGCGTACCTTGCATGAATTAATTCTGTTTTGTGTTTTATATGACTTGGTTTTGGATGCTCTGATTTGTGTGAAAAAAACTAGTTAAAAAAATAAAATTTGAGATTTTAAGTCCACATTTTGAAACAATTTTGAAACTCTTGAGCAAGAAAAATATCCAAAAGAAATTTCAGTACAAAACCCAACCTTCATCACTAATTCATCCATCCATTCTTACTATGAGGCAAAAAGAAAAATTGTTCTAAATTCAAAGTTTTTCAAGGTTCAGTTTATGGTTTGTCTCTTCAAGCCTTTACTTAATGAGTTGCATAGTGGTTCCGTGAAAGTTAAAATACATTTTCCCTTTTTACTACTAACACTGCACTACTGCATCTGTTCAAAATTGTGTTTTTTAAAATCTCAAAATAGAGATTAACTCTAAGATCTGAACAGCAGCTGTGAAACATACTCAAAAAAACAGACCCCTTTTTCCTTGGAGTGCAGCAAGGTCACTAGTTACATTGTTTTTGTTGTCTTTCAGGTGCAACTATTTGTATATATAACCTTGCCATGAAAAATACTTTGCAATCTGTTTTGAATACTGGTTCATGATAAGAAGGGAATTTTTAAAATTTTTATCATTCCTGTCAATTTAAAGGATATGTACAGTTTCTGGCTTAGAGCAATTATTTGTTTCAAACTGAAAGATCTGTGGCCTTATATCTGTCAGTAATCATCACTCACACAACTGGTGCAGTGCATGGCTTTGCTTCTACTGGAGCAATTACAGTGTTCTCCCACTGTTCTTCTAAATTAATTCTTCTAAAAGATGTCAGCATATAAAAAGCCTCTCTTAAAAGTTTTTTTACTATAATTTTACTTGTATTTTACTATATTTTTACTATTTTTACTATAATTTTACTTATTGGTTTTTTTTCCTTATACTTAACCATATTGATGTGTAAAGATCATACTTGATATTTTTTAGTGTGGCCAATGGCTCTAACACAAGGTATATTGTGCTCTATATCCAGAATTACCTTGTTAAATCAACGTATGTCTATTAGTAAAGGATCATTTCCTTCTGTTATAATTAATGATGGCATCCATCGTTAGGCCTTGTATTTTTTGCATGCTTCCAAAAATCTTTATCTTCCCTGAATTACAATTCTTCAGTATGACATGAATTCTTATAATTTAAATTTTGAATTTTTTTTTGCATTAAATAGTGCATTACTTCAGTAATCTCATGTATTACAGAATCTGTATAACTTTCTGTTCCCTTAGCTGCATTATTTATTTTTATATTAGCCACATATGGAACATTAGTGTTCCATTTATCTCCTACTGCAAATAGTCTTGTGGAGAGATATAAATCATAAGACATCTGGTTATGGATAGACATAATTTTAGAAACATCATCATAACCTAAGAATAATGGGTTAATCTGACAGGGCAATGCTGTGTTATGGTGTACTGAAGTGTCCGAATATCCCTAAGGGGATTAACTCTTTAAAAATGCAGTTTGGCAGAAATTGAAATGTTCATGATTTGTAGTCAAAATACTGAGCAGTTCTGGTTAAGAAAATAAGAGAGAAGACAAAATATCTGAGACACTTAATTTTGATTTTTTTTCCCACTTCAAGACATTTTTATTTTTCAAGTTTTCATATCAAGGAAAAGACACATCTAAAAATTAAAAACAATTTTCTAATTTGTTTGGGAGAGCTCAGTTGACCTTAGAAACTCCATAAGTATAAATTCCATCTTGAAGTGAAATTATTTCTTTTTCATTCTTTTAGTTCTCCTTCAAAGCAAACATATGAAAACAAACAAGCAAAACAAAAATCTGCACTGTTCTGCAATTGAGGTCTTCAGTTTCAGTTTCCATTTTATTAAAGTTGCATTTCAATCATCATTTCTGAGCACAGCCTTTGCAACAGTGGAAGTCTTATGCATAAATATATTACTGTTCATATCCACACAGCTGGTGCAGCATTCAGATTAGAGGAGAACAACTACGAATTGCACATCCTCTCTTATCTCCACTCCTATCATTTAAGCTGGTTTTGAAAATTTGATGCCAGTTGATTAAACAACATGGATCTCTCCAGCCAGGTTTTGCCCTTTTTGATGTACTGATTGTAATCTTGGTTGCTCCATCCTCTGCCTGATCCATAGACTGAAAAGCTCTCTCCTGTCTGATAGTTCTCTTGAGTCTCCGGATTTGAAACACTTAACATGATTACTACTACCACTATTAGAAAGCATTGTTTGTGAGCAAAATATTTGTCAGCCACTCCTTTAGTTCTGAATTTCTCATCCCTAATGGAAAACAATGCCTGAGAGCTTCAAGGGAGTGTTATTAAAATTGAGATCACGGACAGCACAACCCTCACATTCAGATATACACTTCTACCTTCCTTTTGAGTTTCAAAGTGAAATTAACAGCATTTACATAACATGCTTTTAAAGAGTGTACACTACTTTTAAGTAATTCAAACAGTCCTTTTATAATCTATTGTGTCCAACTATTGAGAAAAATGTGATACTTTCACAGTGGAAAGAGCCCTTTCCTTCATCACAGTGGGAAAATTGTGCAGGCTTTTTAATGATCATCATTGGTACTGTTGCCATAAAATTCCTTCTGCAGCTTTTGCATTGACATTTAGTTCCTTGAACAATAGGGGTAGTAAAATCCCGATTTCACAGATTTATGTCCCACACTGCCTATCCTGACTCCCTGAGATGTCTCTAATTTCCTTCCACCGCTCCTCAAACCATGCATTGAAATCCCAGGTTTCTCTCCCTGGTGGTAATCACTGTCTGCAAAAGAGGCAGCATATACCCTGGTTGGTGCCAAACTACTGCTGCCCTACCTGTATGTGCACCCTGGCTGCTGGATGGCCAAAGAAGAACAGGTAATGCTGAGCTCAGTGTTCAACCTTTCCTTCAGAGGGACCTTCCCTTGAGTCTTTTCCCCATGTTTAGTGACTAATTTTCATGAAACTTGTCTGAACATTGTCTCTCTGAGATACCTATCTGTTTCTCACAGGGTAGAACAGATAATGGGGGAAGGCAAGCAGATTATAATAATAACCCATTAGCTTTAACTTCTTAAGAAAGCAGCATGAAAAACCTCATGTTTTTAATGTTCACCCCCTTTTTTCTACAAATGAGTTATTTCTGGTTTCTGGATTTTCAGGGACCTTGTGTTTGTCTGTTGTTTTTTTAACAGAACCTCTCCAGAAAAAAATATCTTTGTCATGCTGATGTTTCTTCTCTTGCTTTATCTTCTAGACTCTGACAAGCCTTAACAGTGCTTCATTTAGGTACAGAGTGATATAAGAAATCAAAAAACCACTGAAATAAATTCAAGTAACACACTGGAAAGTGTCCTGAATTTCAGGGTCCATTCATCCTACTGCATCCTGTAGTGCCCATCAGTAGTGCAGCTCTGGTTGCATTTGTTTCCACATGGCAGTTCTCTGAATCATGAAAACATGTTTCTGAAATGGTCCCCATTTAAAAAATGCAGAAGTAACATTCAGGCAACACAGCCTCTGCACTGGCACTGCATTTCAAGTGCAGTGAAATAACTCAATTTTTTTTTTATAGAAAAGTCCCAAATGCCGAGTCCAATCACCCATAGCACCAAACTTTCCTTCAGCTTGGTCTGAATAAACTGTCCTGTTAGGAACTGCAGACCTACATCTTGTCCTTTTCACTAGATCAAGAACAGAACACAGATCGGATTGGCAGCATCTTCTTGTGTGTACTTGATTTTATTTCCTTCCTAGCATAAAAGATTTCCCAAATTGATGTCTGCTTTCCACTTTGAATGCATTATATAGAGTATGATGAGTGAGATGGATCAACATGTGGAGAGATTTGAACTCTTCATTGGTATCTGTTTCCATCTGTCAGAACTGGAAAACAGAAAGTAATGTGAATCAGTTCTCATTTAACTGTAATCTCCACTGTAAGGACTGCCAGAGATGACTTTGGCACAGTCTGCCTGGGCAGATATCCAAGAGTGCTCGTTGTATATGTCTTGACTTAAGGAAGCCTCCGGGCACAAGCACCCCAAATGTTTCTGCTTAGAAATGAATTCCAAAACATTTACCATTGATGTGATCCTGAATTTTGTAAATGTGTTCATTTTTTCCCTTTTGAACGGGGTTTCCTAGTGCTTTAGCTGTCTGATGATATCAAGGAAATTCTACTTGATGTAGAATGTTTAGAAATCCTGTTCCTTCTCTTCTCCTCCTGCACAAGAGAAAATACTAATGAAAAAATTAATCCTAAGGCAGAAGATAGATGAAAAGATATCTTAAAGTGACCCTCAACTTAAACAAAAGTGACATCCGTTGTCTTCAGACTTAGATTTCTAACACTTAATTCTGTTGTCTTTAGGAAAAAAAAAAAAAAAAGACAAACCACAGCAAGATAAAAAATAGATATGAATTAATTACAAAGCACTCCTCTTAAATTACAGTTCTGCCTCACCTCTCCTTTCTGCAGCTAGTGAATGACTAATCAGGAGATGTCACAGGTTTCTAGAATGACAGCGCTAAACAGGACCAAGATATTTGTTCCATTCCACTTCTCATTATGTAGTCTGAGTGATTTGGTAAGATTTCTTATTTGTTTTTAATACAGACCTTGTAAATTAATACATTGCTTCTATAGTGTAAATATTTCCTTAGAGCAAGCCACTGTCACTTTAGTATTAATAGGACAGATAGAAAGACATATGGATAAGTTGAAATATGTTTATGGTGATTGAGGGAGGAGCCTGCTATTGAACATACCTATCTACACAACCAGTGTGTGCTGAAATTGGAGCATACCTTGCCAAACCTCTGTGTTCCAGAGGAAATGACAATTTTTACATAAATACTGTTATTTTCCTGTCAGGTATATCTTCTTGGCAAGACTGAATGAAGGAAAAACAGAAATGAAAACAAACCCACAGAAACATACTAAAACTTTCTATGTTTCAAGTTTGAATTATCTTTCTTTGGTTTGAGAATATTTCAGTTTATAGCATTTACATCAATGTTAATGCTATCAACAAGGTTACAAGTATTTCAGCTAGAAAATAGAAAAATCTGGGGAAAAGCATCAAGTTACAGCTTCTTAACATTTACAATACCCAAAATTTTCATCTACATTGGAAAGTGTTTGCTTATCTATGGTTTAGGAAAAGAGAAACCTGATATTAATCTTCCAAATTAACATCTAAATCTCTAAATGAGTATGGACCTCTTGTCTTTGCTAAAGCTGATTTACATCATTTAAGGAAGTATTTCTGAATATATAACGGGAAGTGCTACAGTCTGTGGCTACGGTTGCAAAACCTATATCATTCCACTTGAGCAGTGAGTATGACCAAGAAAAAGGGGGCAAGTGAACAAAGTCTTCAAATTCTGCCTTCGCCAAAAGAGACATTAGATAAAGGTCAGACAGTGCAACTGCAGTTGCCCTAACTCTTGCTCCAAATTAGTTCTAAAACTAAGTCATTTACATATGTACACTTTCATTTATACTTTCCCAGTAATCACGTTATCTACCTAAACCCATCTCAAGGCAACAGCTCATAAGAGCAGAACTTGCTCTCATATACTAATGTATACAGTAGAGTAGCTCCCTTTCATGGAGAAGAAATTATTTCTTTTTCTGGGTAGTGATTTAAAACTTTGTAAATGTTAATTTTCTTTTTATTTTTAGTAAATGGATTAGAAAAGATCATCCACAATTTTGAAACATTAATTCAAATTTTCATTTAATTTCATAACATTGAGAAATGTTTGTTTTGTTTCAAGTCTCAGAAGCAAATCTATTTTTAGTATTTCATCTACCGTCTCTTATTTTTGCTTCTTGTTATTTTTCCCAAAGTTTCTGAGCAGAAAACACACAGTTAAATGTTTACACTACTTATCAATATATACCTGTATTTCCTCTGCTTCCATTTTAACAAAACCAAGATGAATTTAGGGTCATGCTACATAATCTTAACTCAGTCCGCAATTAGGATGCTTAACTTGGCTAAATTCTCACTATTTTGCCACCATTTCCTCTCAACGTTGTCCTCCTGCACATAACAAAAAGTGCCTGGTCACTCAAGTTTGAAAGGGTTTTCCTACAAACCACAAAGAAGTAATTTTGATGCTGAAGCAAATGTACTGATACATCACTAAAACATTCTTTTTATACAGAGTTGTGTGAGATAAAATGGGAGTTTAGTGTGAATTAAGTTGGTTTTACACCAATGACAGCATAACATTAGCTTAAATGTTTATCAGACTACCACAACTCTTAGAATCACTTTTCTTTCCCCTTTAGGAATAATGCAAAA
Organism: Limnodromus scolopaceus; assembly: GCA_028565335.1. Classification (NCBI taxonomy): domain Eukaryota; kingdom Metazoa; phylum Chordata; class Aves; order Charadriiformes; family Scolopacidae; genus Limnodromus; species Limnodromus scolopaceus. The sequence continues at coordinate 92,992,698 of JAOXNO010000013.1, read as the reverse complement.
TCAATACGTGAGATTAATGCATGATTAGCAATCTTACATTGTGCATCCAAAGTGAAAGATTTTCACGTAAGTTTCCCTGCATGTTTTGATAAAAGTGTGTTGTAGAGATAGAGCATGTTCTGGAATATTTAATGAAGGATGGTTCAAATACTGGTGTCATTTAATATTAGGAAGACAGAAGTGATCTAATGTAACTTCCTCTTACACTCATTTCAGCTATGCTCCAACTGAAACAGATGTCTCTTCTTTGTAGGCGAGTAGGAAGGTTAAGGTTTACTGTTGGCATGATTTAGATTAGGAATATTGTGCTTTGTCAGTGGAAAGAGAGTGGCTGGATTCACCCAGAGTACCTAAGATGCAGTCTTGTGTAATAAAAATAACGATATAATATTTCTTTTTACCTGGATTTTCTTTTCTTCAAGATCTGGTTCAACGTAAAAGGGTGTATGCATGTGTCTATAAACATATATGTATATGTATTAAAAAGACTTCAATTCTGATTTTTTTTTTTCTCAAACACAGAATGCTGATTTCTACTTGTCATTCATTATTTTGCGCATCCCAAAGCCACTAAAACAAATGTGACTCTCGGCTGAAAGCAACAAAATTGCATGTCCATCTATAAAACACTGTTTTGCTTGGGGCAATACATCTTGAGCAAGTGTATAGCAAATCTCAATGCATTTTAATATTAAAAATTTAAGCCCAGAGAATGGTCTTAACTGGTTCCCAGGCCCCTTTTTCAGCCCTTTGGGAAACATCTTTGTTAATGTATCGAAAATAAGTAATCAGGAGGGAAATATGTATATATATAATAATATGCATTACTAAATGGATAAAATTTCTCCAAATACAGCTACGTCATATTTGATACATATGCCTGACAACAAGCAGCCTGTCACTGAAATGGAATCATGTATATTTAATCCTGTCAGAGTTAGCCAAATCCTCCCTGACCAGTGCATCTTTCACTAAACTGCAAAATTCATAAGGAGGGGTGACTCTGGGGTCAGTGTTTCCTTCTTCTGGCTCTTCTCCAGGTCCGGGATCCCATTCTCAAGGTACTGAGTCACCCTCTTCTCGCCGTACCTCTTTGCTTCTGGTAAAGCCAGTTACAAATGGTGCTACGTAGCTCAGCCAGTAACTGAGCATTCCTGTATCTGAAGGCACAGAGTGGTTGGTTTGATAGCTGTTGGGATTTTTCCCCACAAAGTTTTTGTGAATCAGAGGTTTACTGTGGTCATAACCTGTTGCAGCAGCAGGAGCGTGCAATAGCAGTAGTTGCATCCGGAGCTACAATCTCCAGCTTCTAGAGGTCCCTAAGAATATTATTATGCACTAGAAGCTTCCAAGTCTCAGCTACTCAGAGCTATCAATCTTTTTTGACCTCCCTCTGTCCACACTCCAAGCAGACGAGCGTTTGGCTTTTGTTCCCAAGCCTTGCCAAAGCTATATAAGTATGCTAATATCATGCTGACTTAACCACATCTACATGCCTTCTGGCCGGTCAGCAGATCATTTCATTTGCCTGAAAAAACCCCATGTACACATAGCTTCATGCAGCATCTGGAGTTACTGTCACTTATAATTGGTGAACGACCAATTCACCAATTCTGTTCTGCTGTCCTTTCCTGTCCCACTCTCTTCAGATTTTTCCTCTATTCTAGATGATATCTTGAGCTGTTAGGCATTGCATTTGTGAGGAACTGTACAGCTTTTCTGTATAGTCTGTTCCCTTATTTGGTCTGGATAACTTTACTGTATACATAAGATCCTATTAAAATCACTTATCACTTCTTAAGACTCTTCCCTTAAACAGCTTACTGGTGTTTTTTTTTAATTTTTTTTTTTTTTACTATAGTTCTTCTTTTTGATTTACCAGTATAAGAAACATTTCTGCAACTTTCCCATCCTACCTGGAAACTCATAAATTCTTGCATAGAACTGCATTTCAACATCATTATTTTTCCAGATTCCTTCTTCTCTCCTGGCACCATACGCACACATCTTATGTCATGCTTTTTTGTTGTGGGATCATTGGAATGGCCCTGGATGGATGTTACCTCCTTCTCCGCTTTGTCCTCTTAATGGACATCTTGTCATCGTATTGGAGGTCACCAGTCAAGATTTTTGAGACTTGGCCTGCCCAGTTTCCACATAGCCCTCCTTCCTAAAATTGACTTAGAATATGTGTATGTTGCAAGAGACATACCTGCTTGTCACTTTTTGTCCAAAGGGAAGCCAGAAAGATGAATTTTTCTTTTTTTTTCCTTTTTTTTTTTTTAAATGAAGAAAGAGAAACCAACTGTAAATGTGCCATTGCACATATTTTGGATCAAACCCTATTCACTTTATTCTCATTTGTATCCTCACTCATTCATGACAGGCCCTTTCATGTTATTTGATGAGCAGTATTTGAACTCTGTCAGTCACTACCTGTACTAGGTTAAGAAGAGAAACAAATAATTATATTGCTGTAAAGGTGTCTCTGCAGGGTTTCTTTAAGAAGCAGATTTCCTGATTAAAGCAGCTCCTGGCTTCTTTCATTTTTGAAAGGCTTTAAGCAATCTGAAATGTTGCTTTGATTCAGTCATGATAAGCAAGTACATGCAGAAACACTGCAGTACAGAGCTGCTTTTTATACTGTGGCTTTTTACAAAGGTTTAAATTACTAAGCGTAAATGAGTGTCTTAGAAAAGCAAGAATGCCTCTTGCTTGTCACAGCAACAGTCTTTTCTGCCTGCAGTGGGCAGGACATTGACCTCTACCTGAACAGCCCGAGGTAAGAGGAGTAGCCACTGGAAATTATTTATAACCTGACCAGCTCATTTAGTTTCATCCTCTGAGGCCCTCAGAGTCGAACTGACACAGCAATAATGGCCAGCGAACTTTTGATCCAATTAATTGTTAATGAGAGGTTTGATTAGCAAATAAAGGGCCTATTAGGTTAGCTGATTGTCTTTCTTTCACAATACCAGAGGTCAACTTTTTTTTTTTTTTGACTGAAAGAAAAGTACACTGTGTACTCTGGTTAAATTAATCACATGCTCACAGGTGTTGAGTAAAGTTGATTCAGGAAAACAGTCAGCTTAGACATCTATCTGTAACCGTGAGAATGCAATAGGAATTTCTTGCTTTGTTTATGATTAGGTTTTTTTTATTTCTTGCTAATTCAACTGCCTTCACTTTCCACGCCTGTGAAATATTGCATTAACCCATCCTTCTCCTTGTCTTGCTTTCCTTCAGGCTTCCTTCACAGTTGTCTTTTATTTTAATTATGCTGCCAGAATTTTCAGTCAGTTTCAGATTAATTAATTCTTCATATGTATTTAAAATCTCCCAGCACATATGCAAACCATTCCAGTGCATGATGTTCTATTCCTGAAAATTTCCCTCTGAGTTGTGACACACTTTTGTAAAATTACAATGACTAAAGAGAAATGCAAGATTAAGGACAAAACTGAACTACAAATGACACCTATGTAAATTAAGAGTATTTTGATCTCAGTGCAGCCCATGCTGGATTTATATTAATATAAATCTGTAAATTTGACATTAACAAATTGATCCCTGTAGAGTAGCTTTTGTTATCTGAACATTTCATCTTCTTTCATATTATCAACTGTCTCTTCCCTCCAGCCTCCATAATGTACAGAAAGCCACAATTAGAAGAACACTAAGTTCATTGTCAAGCTTTCAAATATTAAAAATCTGGGGATGTGTTGTCTGTTTTCAAGGCGTGATGTAGTCTTTAATTATGTGATCCCATTCTGGTTTTCTGTGATTCAACTCACGGGACGGATGGATGTTACCAAAAGCAGCAACTCCTCAGTGTTTGTTTTCACCTTTGGTACTTATGAAGGCTCATGACATGTTTAATGAGTGGTGTCTAAACCTTGCCCACGTGAGAGAAACGGTAATTTTGTGATGGTGCATCTCGTTCATCACAATAATACAAAAGTATGTAGCAAACAGTATTGAAAAAGCAATGCAGAATAATGAAGTGTAGCTATGTGTTGGGTTTTGGCTTTTTTTTCTTGAACAGGAAAAGCTGAGGTGTAGAAACATTAATGTTAGAAGTGTAGGCTGACTCTTCATTCTCAAAGACATGTTAGAAGGTCACCCAACCATTGATGTAGGGGCATGAATTTGAGGTTTGCTCTAGACTCTGCAGGCTGAGGTTTATAGCTCTTTTCCAGTTAGTGGAGCTTCAGAGTGGATATTCAGAATGGTCAGCAGAAGACAAGAGCAGGGAGCTGTGAAAAAATCATCCCTTTTTATGTTGATGGCAGCTTCAGCAGCTTGGTACTCCACCTGGGCTACACCCATGCTCTGGTTTTTGTTTGTTTGCCTGTTTGTATTCATATGGCCTGATTTCTATGTATGTGCTTGCTGTTCTCCAGCTCCCTACTGACTCAGAGCACAACTCTTACCAATGTAAATGTGAGTACCCAGCATTTTTGCAAATCAGAGGCCCATAAAATGAACAGTATATAATTAGTAACCACCTACAAAAAGTTTGGTTGCAATGACTAGGCCAGCCTCATTAAGGACTGGTATGACAAGAAGCAAGATTTAATCTAGTTCTCCAGGGCTGCTTTAACCACAGAACTGTAATCGTCTCTGATCCCCTGACTACTCTGTATCACACAAAGTGGGGTCAGGTAAGGTTGCTCATGAATGGAGACCTTGACTTTTCATAGATTCTGCATTTGCCTGGCTTTTCTAGGTTTCATATATTTCGGACATAATTCGTAGATCTTCATAATCAATTAAGACTTAGATCTTATGTCTGTAGTTAGCTGAACTGAAACCTTTTAGACCACTAAATAGATCTCTATTGTATCTCATATGACCACTGACTGTGACAGCAGTATGTCCTTTGCATAGAGACATTCTCAGAGGTAAATGAGGCCCAGAGTTTGCCGAGGGGTTTCACAGAACTGTTTTTGACCTTCAAGATGTGGCGGAGGCCCTGGGAGCCCTGATTCTTCCTCCGCCTTTACCCTGGCCAGACAGAGTTCTTGTGTCTCTAACTTTTACTTCAGCAAGCCTTTTACTTTACTTCATTGTCCTTTGGTGCAGCCTAAAATCCTGCTTTTAGTACTTCATTTTCATTCATCCCTCCCCAGTCTTTCTCTTTGATCAGGCTCTTAGAGTCTGTCCCTATTTTCAGTCACCCTGATGGCTCTCTGGCTATGGACAGAAAACACTGTTTTTCTGACTTTATATATGTGAAGCTTTACCCGTGTGCATGCATCCAAAAGCACACATGTGCATGTACAGCTGTAGAAAAGCACCCAATGGTTCAGATTTCTTAAAGCCACAAATAACTGAAAGTAGCCTTTTTATAACGAAAAGTTGTGCAGACTATGAAATCAGCTATCAGCTTGATGTATAATAGACACATCTTTTCTCAGGGACATGATCTTCTGTCTTTATGCATTTTCCCTTTGCACATACTTCCACTGAGTATAAAAGGCAAGCCAATAGGTTCAACCAATACAGTGTCCTTGCAGTATGGATGGTAATTAAACAGAAAATTGCAGAAAATAATTTGGTTTGCATTGAGGCTAATGGCAAAGTCTCCACCTGTTTTGACTGTTTTGGGAAATGCTCTGTAAAAATTAGTTACTACATATAAGGATAGATAATGAAGACATATGTATTAAATAGTATAATATGAGTATGGAAATCCATTAGTAGTTGTTCAATAACACAGGCAGAGATAATTGAAAATATATCTAATTGGGTCTGAAAGATACATTTCAAGATGAGCTCTCAGTTGCAATGGAGAATCCAAAAAACAGACCAAGGCAGTATGTTCAAAACAACAAGCTCTGAGTAATCATAGATTTTCATTGTGTGAGACATGAAATGGCAAGTGGTACTTATGAGGAGATCAGTGTGAGGGAAGGGGCAAAGCAATAACAGCCAGCACAGGTGTTGTGCTGTGTGTGGACCAACTTCAGCTCAAACCATATGAAAGATACTATAAGGAACATTTGGTAAGTGCTTTTGGATGGGTAAAACCAGGAGCCTGGAGGATGGTATGTGACTGTGGTGCTTCAAGGGCGCCTTGGAATCCGAAACCCTTCTGAAGGCACGTTACTGACATAGCCTTGCTGATGACCTTCTAATGAAATCTCTGTCTCGGCCTTCCCACATTAATCTCTGTGCTTCAGACGTCATTTAATTTCACTTCACATTGAGTCTCCTTTGGGCACAATCTTCCCCTTCCACCCCTTTTTTCCTCCCACTGTTCTTTGAAGTACTATATACACATCTGGTATTATAGAAAATTAATATGTAACAAGAATAGAATTAATTAAAAAAAGAGAAGGGAATCACTATTATAAAATGATTTTGGTAGCAGTATAAGCAAGAACTGAATGACATAAAAATATATGTCTGTGTTACTAAAAGAAGTGTAGTTAACTCTCTAGCTTTTGATTGACATAATTCCTGGAATCTGCTTGTGGTTGTATATTGCACGTGTATGAAATATTAGCACTCTTTTCCACAGAATGGTTTTATTCTTTTTCAAATCAAAGTGAGCAGTATTTTTAACTTTCTGTCTCAGGCTTCATGAAAATGTTGACTATAAGCAAGAGGATCGTTAAAGTTCATACTCATTTCACAAGTCAGTGTAGCAGCTTTGTTGCATGAGGTACTATTACAGTATTTTTAAACATTAAAACCTAGCAAAAATAACAAGTAAGTGTGATATATTTTGTTTAAATTATTGTTTTGTTATTACAATTTGTTTTGACTTTTCCCTAGCCACCCTATGAAAGCGATATAATCTCACAATTAAAATGTCTAATTTATTTCCATGTGTTCCCGATATTATTGAAATTGGCTGGTGCTACTCTAGCATAGATGCTAAGGTCTAATAGACCTCAAAGTAACAAAATATTTTGTCCAATTTTATTGTTCAATCTTCATTAGACTAATACAAGAAAACATTTAACTTAAGATCAGAGAATAAACCCATTATTAAATAAATTCAGTGGGTAAATGCAAATGTGGTTTATAGAAAATACTTTTTGGAATATAGACACTTAGAAAAAAAGAAAGAGTTTCATTTTTATAAAGAATAGAACCTGATAATGAGTGATTTATTCTTGGACCAGTTCCAGTAAGTTCTCAATCCACTGGAGAGTTTCCAACTTCTGAGAGGATGGAATGAGAGGTTTATGAAGGGAAATGAAAGATACTCTATGTTATTTGTGAGAAGAAGAAGGGATGGAAGGACCAATACACTTTTCACCTTGGCCTTACAGTGTATAAGCTGTACACAACACAGAATGGTTTTCCTCAGTCTTTCCAAAGCCACAGATTAGTAGATTCACAGACAATTGGAGATTTGATTACACAGATCACAGTGTGAAAATGATATGGTTTGGCTGTTATCACATATGGCTAAACATGAGTTATAAGAGTATAGGCTCTAAGCTGAATACTTGCCTATACTCCCCATACTTGCCATGAATTTAGACTCTCACTAGCCTCTTGACACCTTCATAAAAGTCGGCTATTTGCACTTTCTGTGGATGAAACATACTTCTTCCTGATTTAACATAATAAAGCGCTTGACTCATTACTGCGTAACATTGTTAGAAAGTTCTGAATTGTATAGAGAAGGCAATCCCTGTGCTCCCTCTGGGCTAAGCAGAGAAGGAAGTGTCAGAGTTAGGTCCTAAATTTAAGTATGCAGAAACACTTCCTCAAACTATGAGGAACTTCCACTTCCAGACACTATGTGTCTGCATAGACTGGGAAGCTTCCCTATGAAGAATTACCCACTAGGCTAATGCACATCACTGTGGATGACCCCCAAACTCACTGCACAAAAATGCAACTTCACTGATGAAAAAATTATTCCCAATGCTTTAAAGGTTTATTCTTCATATTCCCCAAACGTGTTTTAGATATTAAAACTTCATGTTAAAGATTATCCAACCCTTTAATTCTTACAAAACTTAGTTCTGTGGACATGCTGCCAGACCCAGAAACTTGTAAAATACAAAGCTGTTTCATACCTCAGAAATGAGTAAACATTTTTGAATCCTATATTTTTATCTTTCCTTGCTTCCATACAAAATTTTGCATAGTGAAAAATTCTTGTCCTCTCCAATTTATTGAAGCTGCATTTCATATTCCTCTCCTGATGTGAGAAGAGATCCATATTCATATTTATTTTGCTCTAAATTAGCTACTCGCTTATTGACCCTAAATAGTTATCATCTCAGCTGGAAATATATTAGAGTTCTAGTTGCCAAACAAATATTCAGCAAAAGATGAATAAAAGCATATGGGGAGGAAAAACCCACAAAGTTTTCACTGCCAATATAATGGAAGGCATTCTGGCGGACAGCCATCTGCACCCGCTGAACAGAGGGATCCTGGGATGACATTGATCGATTTAACAGTAGGAAGGTATTAATGATATTCAGCTCTGATGGCTGAGCCACTTCACACTCATTTGCATTTCCATTCATCATCTCAGCATTTATCATTATGAGGCGAATGCCAGAACTAATTAAAGTCTGGGCTAACAGGGTGACATGGGAGTCCAGCCGCTACTTATACTGAGGAAATATGGGAAAATTTCCAGCAGGAAGTACACCAACCTTACACCAAACCCAATTAACTTAATTCCTAACTAAACCGTTTGAGGGTCCTTCATTTGAATAAACTAAAAAGCTGGGATTGAAGTTACACCATGTCTTTTTCTTGTGTTCTCGTAGTGTCATGGCCCAATGACATTGTCTATTGTGGACATTTGGGAGATTTCCTTAATGTGATCCCTCTCCTCTTCAGCTATCCCCTCCCAATTTTGTCATAGCAAGCAGGGATACAATTTCACATTCTATAATAAAAGTTAAATTTTAAATATAAATTCTAACATAATTTGATCTTGAAGGGACCTAGAAAGTATTGTGAATGCCCTAATAATAATAAAAAAAGACAATCAAAAGGTGGAATACACTGAAATCTATTGTTTCTGTTTATTTATGAGGGCTACTAAACCACCTCTCCTAATAGACACCAAAAGTTTTTTTATTTGGTCACTAGCACAGCAATATGAAATTTTTCTTCTTTGCAGGCCAAGGCTTGCTTGGCACTCTCTTATGAGCTGCCCCATTTGTTGCAGTGAGACAAGCCCTGTGAGAAAAGCGAGGAGACATCTTGGTAAGTCTTTTAGTTTCAAGAATCTTTTTGCTGAGAGCTGGAATAGTCATCGCAGTACTGGTTGTCAAACTCCACTTAGGACAGGTCCCTAGCTTCTTTAGGCTCCTGTGATCTTTCCAGACAGAAAGTTCAAATGTGACAGGAGAAAGTTGTTGTAGTAGAGAGAACTATAGAAAAGTTTTGTGAGTAACTCATTTTTACATTTTAAAATTTCTGGAGGATATGTCTGTAAGTACAAAAATAGCCTTTTCGAAAGCAAATTTTAATAAACATTATCCTTATCAATGATTCTAAATGCTGTTTTGTATTTTAAAACAGTATTTTATTTTTACTTCTACAAACATAAAGAGACATTTGATCTAGGCTCTGGGTAACATGGCATCATTTCATTGCCCAAGGAATTTCTCTCCCTTAGTAAAATAAATACTACCAGGTGAAATGTCTAGTTCCCATGTCCACAATGAAACCTCCGCAGTTTTCTGTCTGTTACACACATAGGAGAAAATATGGTTATTATACTCTTCTACAAAGGCCTTAATGGTTTTAAAAGGGGTGCAACATCTTTATCTGTCTAGTAACATCCCGCCATGCATATCTGCATATATAAGAAAAGGCAGCGCTTCTGTGAGAAATGCTGGATCTCTCCAATGCTGGTTCAAAACAGTTGGGAGACTCATAGATTAAAATAAAATCTTCATAAGCCCCTCTCAAACTTAGTGAGAGAAATACTGAACCTGCAGTCTTGGTTTGAAGCTCCTTTTAAGAGGAAACTCAGCCTTTGCTCATTTCAAGTTTTTGGTGATTTCATTATATCGCTCCAGCTGGACTGCATGTAAGTTATGGATGAACTGGTCAAGCTCTTTTTACCAGGCATTGATGAAAAATACAGTCATTTTATAAAGCAGAATGAAGAGATGCAGCAGGTAATTTTCATTTTCCTTTCATGCTGGCCAATTTTAATTTAGTCCTCCTTTGTGGTAACAGCTTTGTCCCCTTCCTGATATATATTTCTGACCCTTTCACATGGCCAGGCAGTGTGTAGCCTGTAAAAAAGATCAATGAACAACGAAGGGTTAGATTATATTGACTTAATGTTGATTAGTTTACACTGGGTTGTCTGCTGCAAAAGATGTCGGAGCTTTTGTAGTTCATTAGCTCCCATCAATTGAACACTGGCTTAAATTAGTACATGAGACTCTTCTTTCTGTAATGCAATTTCAACTTGCATTTCATGCCTAGCTTTCCTGTCTGTACTTCCATGTGATAGCTGTTACAACACTTTTCTCCATAAGACAAGCGAAAAAGAAAGAGACTAAAAAAAATCAGAATGCTTCAGTTTTAGGTGAATTTCACCTAGGGAAATTATCCCACTTGTTATGGATCAGTATGATCTCTGACACCAGTTACATCAGAAATGTTGTTCAACTGCTACATGTCTTGTAATCACCCCAGGAAAGGGCAGCTTATAGTTAAAAAAAATATGACTTTACTAGATGATGCACATACTGTCCAAAAATCAGTTGCAGCTTTCGGAATTCAACACCACAGATCTGAACAAATCAGGATTTCTTAGAAATGTTCACTGTTATCAGAAAAGATGTCAGAAATTTGCCTCTAAAACAGCTCTGTTAGCTCCAATAATAGCATTTATAATCTTTGAGGAGAGAGAAAGAGAACAGATTTGAATCATGGAACAGCTAGAGTGGGAAGGGACTTCTAGAGGTCATTTGGTCCAATCCACCTGCTCGAGCAGGGCCGCCTATAGCCAGTTGCCCAGGACTGTGTCCAGGAAGCTTTTTAATATCTCTAAGGATGGAGATATCGCAACCTCTCTGGGCAATCTGTGCCATTGCTCAGTCCCCCTCACAGTGAAAAGCTTTTTCCTTGTGTTAAGGAGCAAACAGGACAGAACAAGAACAGGTTTTTATACTTAATTCTGTCAAGCAGCAGTATCTTTGCTCTGTGGCAGGCCCATTCCACCACCAGTGTCAAAGACTCTAAAATATGTTAGAAAAGGACAGATGTTATTGTCAGAAATAGAAAATGGGTATTGTAAAAAAATTATTTTGGCATGATTTATCCAAATAAAGGAGTTGGCAGAGGAACAACTGCTGGAAAATGGGCCTGCAGAAGGTCAAATATGGCAAAGATTAAAGTTTGCACTTGAAAGTAGAGTTATTCATAAGAGATTTCAAACTTTATACATATAAGGTCAGATTCATAACTTGAGTGTTACTAATTCTCTATTTTCATAAAATAATTTTAGACTGCTGGAAAGGTCTTTGTCCAAATATTGTTGACATCTTTTGATTTGGGTTTTTATTGAATAGTTTTATTTCAACATAATTTAGTTTCACTATGAAAAAAACCCCATTTCTTCTAAAATATCTATAAATATCTATAAAAAACTATTTCTTCTAAAATATCAAAATCCTAACTGACAAGGACAAAAATAAAACTCCTAGATCTCTGGTTATTTTGAGAATCATTCTCAAAATCAGCTTTATTTCCAAATCTTCATTGTCTAAAGCGATTATTTGATAATCAACCTGATCTAGTGGGAGGTGTCCCTGCCCATGGCAGGAGGGTTGGAACTAGATGATCTTTGAGGTCCTTTCCAACCCTAACCATTCTATGATTCTATGATTCTATAACAAGATGTCTGTTAAGGATTCTTTTCCCTCCAATAATTTGATCTAGTCAAGACACATGTTCACTTTCAAAGTTATTGGATTAGGAAAATTCTTATACTATGCACTTGCATCACCTCATTGTCATTCTTCTGGTGCTCTTCCCCTGCGTTCCTCTGACTGTTAAACTCATGGCCTCATTCATGATAGAACTGCATATGTATACTATGTAGGGCAGAAATTCTTTCTTACTATTTTTATACAGGCCAAAAGACACCAAAACCATAAATAAAAACATATTGCTGTCTAGAAGCTGCTTTGATTTAGATTTTTAACTCAGTGAGTTGCATCAAGTAAGATGATGTGATAAAATTTCTAAGTATCCTGATTAAGATATATAAATGTTATAGATAGAACTGATCCTTATTCTGATCCTTTTTGCATATGAAAATTCTGTGAAGTACTATGATTTGGACATTTAAATAACTTGAAAATTAAAAAAAAAAACAACTCCTAAACCAGAGTGTCAGAAATATTAGTCTCAAAAGCTCATTACAATATTCGAAATTAGGATTAAATTTTGGTGAAAGTACAGTTCTTATTTCTTTTAGCAGGAAGGGCTACTGTTAATACTGCTTTAAGACAAGCTCTACCAGGCACAAATTTTTAATGATTGATGTTTGTTGTAAACCACCTTGCAATGTACTGCTTTCAAATGTCCTGTAAACATCTAACACAATCAGAATAAAACTGATGGATAGTCTAATACTAACTGTATCTGTGGCTGCTGTTCACAGTTATATTCTACCTGAAAGAACTGACGTAAGGAAGTACAAACCATAGAAATACATCAGTTAATCTCAAGCTAAGCATACACTGTTTGTCTTCTAGAAAAACATAATGAGCATATTAGTAGCTTTATTATGAGTTATAATTTTTTAAGCAAGTATTTAAAAACGCAAGTCCCAGGCTGCATTTTTTTAGTTACTTAATTGCTACATGAAGCTATAAGAAACAGAGGTATAGATAAATACAATATTATAGATAATGCAATACAACTTTTCTAAAAAGTGTCAGATGATATTATCATACTGATTTCATTACATACTTATATTTAACTTCTTAACCCATGAAATATAATAAAGTAAAAAAGTTTATTTTATTAAAGGACATTTTTATACAACATAGTCTACATAAGCCATTTTTTTGTCTCTTCTAAAATTAAACTCATAGAACAAAGGACCGAAAAAAGTTTGAGAATTATAAGGGCTTCTTTAGGCTAGTCATGAAAATAGTCAATAGCACGCCTGAACTTGTATCTTCCTTAAGCTACCAAGATTATTCATTAAATGAATTTTTGTACATAGGTGTTTTCAGGACCTGGCCATTTAAAAGGTTTCCATGGAGAAGTAATCAGAACTATTCTGTATGACAATATTTATTATTCATGGTCCTACTCTAGCAGTAAAATAGCTAATAAAATGATCTGAGAATGAAACGCTGCAGCAAGCATTCTGTGGCTTTCTCGTAATGGCTAAGGACTTCAGACTCACTTGTGAAAGAGTCTATTGCTCATTGTGTTCATGTTTATGTATTTACGGGAACACATAATAAAGATTATTTTTATCTCATTTTCATGATCTTTTATAGGGAATAAACAGCATAACATAAATATGAAAAATAGGACTTCTGGAAAAGGAATACATAGTCCACTACAGTAAAAGTAAACATAGCAATCATTATCATTGTAAAACTGAACTATTCAAATTGGTTGATAAGTGGCATGTCTTCTCCAGGTATGAAGCTGAAAATAATGCTGGAAGCTACTGCATACTAGAGCAACTGTGCTTGTGCAGTCATTACCTGCAGTAAGCTGAGGAAATAATAATAAAAAAGTACAAAGTCAGTCCTTTGGAAAAAAAAAATGAAAAAACAAAGAAACAACTTTAAATAACTTGTTTTCTCTGGCTCCTTTTTGTGATAAGGGAATAGTTTTGTGAACACTGTCAGCCTTATGCCATATGTTCCAGGAAACTAGGGACCCTTGAAGAAGAAGAGGCTTTTGAATTATTGATCAATGATTAGCAAATGCAATCGAAATTGTAGACTTGATGTTGTGCAGGGATTCATAATTTATGAGTGGACAAAATAGTAGGTAGCAGAGGTAGTGGTAGGTGATTTCAGCCCCCATATTGATTACTTAAAACAACAGGAGGTAAGTGTAGTGTGACAGACAGAACAAAAACTGACAGCTTACTGCCTGTCCATCACTATAGGCTGAACGCTTGGGGAATAAAGCTTACTGTAGAAGGAAATACATTTCTATTGTGTGTCTTTGATCATTATGCTGTTTCACTAGACCAAAGGACATATTTGTTTATAATTTATGTATTGTCTAACTATAAAAGATTGATAGCATCCTATTAGATACCATAGTATCTAAATATCCAGATAGTTTGTACCTGTAACAGCTTGAGAAGCAATATTGTGAAACATTTGCATAGTCTATCAGCAAAGGTAAAAACCTGGGAATGGAAAGGAGAAAAGGTGTGTCTGGCACCAGCCTAAAAGTCAGCTCTGTTTTTTACCCTTTACTGCCGTCTGCCAGCTCTCCTTGGGCTACTGGAATTCTTCCTTACAGATCAATTCTTGAGAGCGCTAACTCAGAAACAGACCCCTCCTGTAAAGAAAAAAGCACCTTCCACCTGTAATTTTATGGGTTGATGAAAGAGGAATAAGCAGGGGTGGTTAGACATCCAGTCTCCAACTGGATGATCATTTCTGTGTCTGAGTAAGCAATCTCTATGATGTCAACAGAGGTAGACTTCTTTGTCCATGAAACCCTGAAAGTGGTCTGAGACCACGCTGAGTGACTTGGTGACTTCAGTGACACTGGAGATTTTTTGCTGGCAAGTGATAGTCTATTTGGTTGGAATTGTGCTGCTACAAAACCAATGCAAAGGCACATGGCCTGCTGGTGGTCCTTTGCTGCATCACATCAGGGAGTGGTGCTTGAACATGTGTCTGAACAAGTATTTGCTCTTTTCTGTCCTCACTGTAAGTCCATCTTGGTCCAAATAATTGTTGGGCTAATGACCATAAAAAATAGACACTATACAAGAGAAACCACCTGGTTCTGTTGGCAAATACTATTGCCTTTAGTGACAGCAATGTTTTCAGCTGGAGGAGGCAGCAGACAAGGTGGAAAGAATAAGCAGATTACTTGAGCAACAAAGGTGACCCTGGGAAGGCTTCAGGAGAGAAAAGGAGTAGCTTTCTCTGCATGGTCATAGAGGAAAGTGCTACCAGGAAAGATACATTCCCTGAGCCTAGGAACTGTATTTTTTACAGCAGCTAGCAGAACAATATCCTCCTGCTTCACTGCATCTGGTAGATCTTTGGAGATCCATTTCATTTGGATGATGCACAGCTGGTGACACTGATAATGCCTTTTGGAAGACAGAGCTTTCACCATTTTTCTCAGTTTTTATCATGCGTCTTCTAAGGAAAAAGCATAATTAGATGAGCCTGGGACTACAGATTTAATTGAGTACAAATTTATATGAAACAAATTTTTAAGAATCATTCAATTTTTAATAAAAACAGAATAAATTTTATAAAAATAGAATATATATTTAAGATAACTGAGACTTCTAGCTTAAATTCCATGTTATGTTAATCTTACAACATAAGATTCAGGGGTGCAAGTGAACAAGAAAGGCAGAAGATAGTGTTAAAATGAATATATCTAAAAATCTGCTAGATTGGGCATGATTCACTGTATAATAGGATTCTAGTACAAATGATTATTTTACATTTAATATATTCCTCTTCAAAGTGTAAATCTATATTTTACACAGAATGGCTTTGCTTTTAGTGGAGAAAGGGTTTGCATATGAGTTAAAGATGCATGAAATGTTGCTTTTTCTTTATTTATAAAGAAAAGCAAATAGGAAAGTTTGTCCTTCATAAGTCATGACACGATCTGCTTAGCGCCTTCATAGCTTCATGTTTGGTGAGTGGCGCATTCATCCCAAACTCATGTTATTTAAATCCTATGTAGCAAAACAACATCACATATTGTATCTCTTTTGCTCTGTGTATAGTGGCACTAGCAGTGATGCTACACCAGGATTACTGTATCTTCGTACAGGTAATTAATTCCCTATAAGATATAGGATATAAGATATAACACAATGCTTGTGTTTGGCAGTTGATTCAAAATAGTTATTATTTGTAGAGTGAATGAGTTTTCATGGGGTTTTTTTTTGTTTTTGTTGTGACATAATTATTTCTAATAAACATTGGATACATGGAGTTGTGTGAAATTACTTCTGCCTCTCGTCTCTTTGCTGATTATAGTCTGCCCACCACCCTGTAATGTCAATGAGTACCACCTGGCCTCTTGCCTCCCGTAGGTTTCCACTCTGTTTTACATGTTGATGGCCATTTTTTTTCTTTTATTGAGTTTGCAACAGTGATGTTCAGGTATCTGTCCAATTTCCCCAAAAATGTGAGAAAAAAAAGCCCTAGAGCATGACAGCAAATATTTTACACCATGCTATTTACCAAAGAAAGCACTAGAGTCAAGCAAAATTTTACAGTCATTTTAGTGAGATTTTTTTCATCAGTCTTACAACATAAATGAATACACAACAAAAAAATTGGCAATAAATAAATGAAATTGTAATATCTTTCCAAAATTAACAGACAGGTAAAGCTCAATTAATATTTTAATGTTGTAATATTATTGGACTTGAGTAAATAAATTGAAAGAAATTTTTTTTTTTTAAATTGGCCTTTTTTTTTCTTTTCCTCTCTTTTATGGAGTATCTATGACAAGATCAGCTTCCTTGGATGTTAACGTAATATTTAAAAATAGTGATGAAACTTCTATTTTATGGGGTGTATGCGGGCAATTCTTTGTCCCTACTTAACATTCTGTATTTATTCTCTGGAAGTGATGAGGGGTTGTGATTGGTTAAATGGTATTTATGCATATCACAAGATAAGAGTCTCATAGCTGAGACGTGTTACCATTTCTGTTTCCTGATTTACTGAGCGAAAAGCACATATAAGCAGAAATGCTAGCACATCTGAGTTTATACCTTATGTAGTATGGCTATGAGAACATATGACTGTGCTCTTGACTTCTCGCAAACGGTTATGTGAGTATGTGTTGACCAGAAACCAAACAGAAAGAAGCTTAGGAACTGAAATACGAAATTCATTTCTGCAGAGGTTGTGTCAGACTTACTGCTCGGTTTGTGCTAGATTGGGAGAGGCGAAAAATTTGAGGAGGTGTAACAAGGAGGGGTGAAAGTAAAGAGAGGAAAATGTAATTTTTTTTTTCTGTCAAAAGGGCACCTCATCCTGGATGCAGTAATAGCATAGACTCCGTGGTACAAAGGAATCTCAGAGGAGAGAACCCTCCTTGTTTAAAGGGATGTATATATAATAGGTCTGTGGGGCTGCTCTTTATTCTGATATTTTAACTCTAAACTATTAAAACAGGGGAAGAAGCAGCTCACATTTATGTGTATTTCTCACACATCTTTTACCTAAATTACAATGTAATGTGATGCTGACACTTTCAGAGGAGCAGGACTGTCAGAGTGGTTTCCCTATTAAGCACAGGAAGTTAAGTAGCAGCAATATGCCTTGAATGTTACATTTCAGCCTCTGTTTCAACATCTGACTGTAATAGGGTACGTCATATTGTCTATATATACCTGTACGCTTGCTTGCTTGCAGCAGCCTGTGGAAAGCAGGTTGCCCAGGGAGTCTGTGGAACTCCATTCTTGGGGATTTTCAGGACCAGACTAGCTAAAGTCTTGAACAACAGGATCTGTCCTCACAGCTGACTCTGCTTTGAGCAGGAGGTCGACAGTAAGACCTCCCACAGTCCCTTCCCACCTCAGCTGTTCCACGATTCCAAGCTGTGAGAAGCATCTTAACCTTAACTTTGTGCTTCAACTTCTAGCTGTGGTCTGGCAAAAGCCATAGTGCAGACAGAAGCAGTTGTAGGAGATTCTCTTACACTGGTCTATTCCCTTCTGGAGCCCACATAACTAATATTGCAAACGTATTTTAAACCATGTTTACACATAAAAACATGTTGATCTGGCAATATTTGATGAGCTGCACTGGGAAAAAGTTTCTGAACTATAAAAAGAATCAAAGTATGGAGCATATCTCTATCAATCCAACTGCATAAAGAGGAGAATTGCATTCCTTGCAGCTACTTGCCCTCAGGGGCTCTTGAAAGAAAAGTATTTTACTTGTCTTTTCCTCTTGTTTACATAAAGCTACATTATTCCTGAAGTGCATATAAAAATTGGCATGTTAAAGATAATGTTTATGTTCACAAATTTGTGAGCTTATTTGACCTGCATAAACCCATTATCTGTGTACAGTCCTCGGAGATGTTTTTGAAAAGAGTTCAGCTAATTTAGCTTAATCTCAGAAACATTGTTAGTGTGCCCATGAAAGTCTCAATGCTTAGAGTGAGTGGTAAACAATCTAGAGGTAAACAGATGAAGGAACTGACTAATTGTCAAGAAGTTGTTTCATTCACTATCTGAACAGGGGAAATTTATTTTCAGATATACAAAGTACTATAAGTTTTTGAGTCTGGAGCAGGCCTGACCAGTACATCCGATAGAGTGAAAAAAGGAGTAATCATTTTCCTCCGCAAGTAAACAATAGACCTTCAGTTTGTCTGGGAAGAAGCTAAATATACGTATTCAAAAGGACCAAGTGTTTTGACAGAAGGATCAGCCTCAGGAAAAGAGACTGGCTAGTGATTTGAATAAAGTTTTTTGAATGGGTTTGTAAGGGTTTTGATAACAGGGAGATATCATCATTATTTTGAAGTTATCTAAAATTTCTGTTGTCATATACACTTAATGCATAATATATTAATGTGAAATCCTGTATTTATACAAATGTTTGGGTTTTTTTTCCCAAGAAAGAAGAAAAAGTATCTTCAAGTTCTGCTTGATGTGTAGAAACCAGGACAATAACTTTATTAGAGCTGCACAGGAAACAGAAATCTATTGGGGAAATATTCATGAACATTTTACTTCATTTAATATGTTACTTATTTATTTATAGAAATATTCTGATTTCCTCAAATAAGCTGAGTGAAAGTAGTGATTTTGAAATTGCTTGTTATTTTGGACAAAAATTGTAATCAACCTGTAGAGCAATCTTTACTGTATTCACAAGAGGAAGTTGATAGTCAATGCAGAACAAAATAGCACCTAGGGGAAATAAAAAGTATGGCAAAAGCAGGAGACATTAGTTGGGGATAAGACTCCCATTATTTTGGGAAGGTTTCCCAAGGCAATTAACATTAGAAATATTATACTTTTATTGAAGTAAGGTTCCCAGTGATGTTAAAGTAATTTTAACCCTTATGAGGTAAGACACTAGTTCAGGTGGTGTGCTTAGATCTCACACGATGTAACCACATTTTTTGTTTCCTGAGATTAGCTAGACTTTCACACTCCCTTACTTTGACTCTTGAATATCCTTCCTGGCCAATATCCTTTCTTTTCCAGTCTCTAAATGGACCTTTTATTTCAAAGTCCTGTGCTGAGATGATCGCTTGTATATTGGAGTGCAGGCAGTTTGGCCTCTAATAACACTTAAGTCAGAAACAAACGAAGAGCTTACTAAGACATATTACACCAACCCCACCATCCCAAACCCTTATAGTTTGAGAGTGAGGACTAAATGCCCCTGAAAGATTATGGCTTTAAAGACTTTTTATTTCTTTTCATTAGGAGGGCTAAACCTTCATTTTTTTGCTTATATTCTGCACAGTACAAACTGCAAGCAAGAGTCTAAACCCAAACACTGGAGAAACGTGTCGTTATTGGTGTGGTTGTTTTGAGAGAACCACTCTATATAAAACATCAATCTTTTTTGTGTAGAACTGAAGAAATAAACATTTTGTATTTTTCTTAATCATCACAGTAAGAGTAATTGCAAAAGGTGAGTAAAAAGGAAGGATGTAGAGAAAAAAAAAGAATACTGAAAAGTAGTTTTTCAAAGACAGTTATGCATGATTCATAAACTGAGCTTTAAGGAAAAAAAAAATAAAGAAAAAAAAATGAATAAATTGTTAGCATACTCCAAAATCTCACACGGCAAACTTTCCTGGATAATATCGTTAACAATGCTGATCTCTCTTTTCCACTGGGTTTGAAAACAGGCATGACCCACCCTAGGGTAATTTTAACTAAAGGGCACCACTTGAGAATTCGCTTAATAATCTCAGTCTCAAGTCCTTCAGCCAGCGCCAGTCACCTTGTAATGAGTATTCGCTTCACAATAATCTCCCTTTTCCCGAAAAATGGTATAAATAGAATTACAACACAATTGCCTCCTTTTATCTGATGAATGTGAAGCAGCAATATTGTGTTAGCGGGCCTTTTTGGAAGATATATTGGACTTTAATAAAATTTGATCAATGCATTTAAGTCAAATTGAATTATATGTAAGTGGATAGGGTTGACATATGTTTCAATATCTGCGAGTGATACATTATTCTCCAGTGAGCATAAAATTTAATGAAATATAAATACCCATTAATCCTCATGTTTCAACCAATCAGTCACCGTTGCTCCTGCCTGCTGTTAGCAGAAGCAGGCCCAGAAAGTCATCTGTTTTATCTAAGCAGGAGCTCCAAACTGGAAAGACATCAGAAAGCTTAGGGAAGTGAGAAGGCACAGAATAGGGAAAAATGTGCCAGCGCTTTTGTTGTTCCATGCTTTCTAAAATGAAACAATGCAGTGCTAAATTCTCTCTTTTAATTGAAATCTAAATAAGAAAGTACTAATCATTATGTGTGAAACAAATTCTGTGAGGAAACATGTTCTAAAGCCTTTTGTTTTTTGATAAAAGGCTGCTGCATTCCTTCATTCCTTTTTTCATAGGTGACTCATTTTGGCATATTTTGCATCTTTTGCAAAGCTAACGTGTGAGCAAAAGAAATGCAGAAGACCAAGAACACCTTGTCCTGGAATTATCTCTAGTACTAGCAATCTGATCAACTTGAACTTTGAAAACTGTACTACAGAAAGCATCAGAAAATATGTTGTAGTCTAATTTCTAAACAACAAACAACTCTGACATTAAAATTCCACATTTCATAGAATATTTCCATTTATATAGTTGTAGTTCAAAATAGATTATTTTGACTCTGTGGGATTAAGACTTAAATAGAGTGGTGCTAAACTGTATCAACTCAGATATGAAAATAAAAAAACAAATCACGTGGACATAAGTCTGACTTTTCAGCTCACAGGTAATGGTAAGGAAGCACCAATTCTGGAAAGCCTTTTAATTTTCCTTCACTATGACTTTATTAGTAAAATCAGAAAACTGAAACAAGCAAGCATACATACATAATTTTGAGGTAAGCACCAAAACAATCTTTCTTCAAAATATTAGTCTAATTAAATTAACAAAATTACATATACAATGAACTTCAGAATGACTAGTTTAATTTCAGGACTATATGTCTGTCTGTAGACCCAGTTACAAAGCCAGTTAGTGACCCCTTTGACATGGAGAACACCCATATTTGTGCTCCCTTACCTGCTTTGAGGCAGAGGCTCAGGTATTCCAAGAAAGTGCTTTAACCACCAGCTATAAGATACCCAGTTACAGATCTCTCCTGGACTTTCCAGTTCAACAGTTGATGAATTGAACCCTCATTGGGACCTAGCAAGAATTAACAGGGCTGTTGCTCTGTGTAAAGTATACAAGGACAAGAAAGAAGACCGCAGGAAGCCTCTGCTAGATAGGAATATTTTCTTGTGATGTAGGAGGATACGGCCTCCTACACCACAGGCTGTATGCCCCACTATGAAGGGAGGAGCACCACACTCCATTTCTCAGGTTGCTGATTGTGGTTTCAACAATATGTTGTTGAACTCTTACTTTTGCTTCTGCGAAGAACGTTGTGAACAAACTGAATCAAATATTTTGATAAAAAAGATATTGGCCACTTCTTATAAATCAAAACCTTGCTTCTCAATGGAGGAGTTTCATTTTAGCAAGGACATAGGATATTACTGTAAGAAAAGAATTTGAAGAAAATAATTTGAAGCCAGGTTAATTCCTTCTTCAGGAAAGAACTAAACAACGGAATTTTTCCAAATATTAAATATACGGGTTTCTTTTATAACAAATAACATTGTCTGTAGTGCATCATCCTCATTTTTATTATTAACCTGATAGTAATTTAGTTTTTACTACTGCATTATAAATTTCATCTGAAAAGAACCATATACAGAGACATATGGTGTATTATTGCTTTGTACTACTTTTGTAATCAATGTAATGCTCTTTTTAGCGATCTGTTATTCAGAGATGTCAGTCATCCAGAGATTGGCATGCTTAGGCCATTTCCCCTTCCTCCTGCTTTGAAAGCCTGTATGCAACTGGCAAAAGTCTGTTATGGAATGTTGCATAGGAGTGTTCCTGCTACTGGGAATCTTCAAAATGGCTTTGGAACTATGATGTTCTGCTAGAAAACCAAGAACATTCAGAATCTTGAAGAATCGATTTGCCGTCTTGTAATAATGTGTTGCCTGCATAAGATCTATGGTAGGGATGCAAAAAGTGAAATAGGGCAACACTAAAAGCAGTCGAATGTTTAGGTAAATAACGCCTTGGCATTTACAGTTAGCCCTCTCATCTGAGGTAAAGTACCACATAATACAGGAGTAAGAGTATCTTTCATAGCACAGAGAGGAGCAACATGTTGCATATTCTGTTGAAAAGATTTGGATGTGTCATCATGATAGTAGATCATTTTGAGAGAAGTCAGAGATGTTCAAATTTTGGTACTTGCAGTAGAACATCCTAGCACATCCTGGTACTTACATGACTGATATTTTCAGCGACCCATTTTTAGAACTTATTTAGACCCATAAACTGAAGTACAAGAAATGTATAACAACAGTTTGCATCAAATTGCATGATTTAGCATTTAGGGAAAAAAGACAAAATTTTCTCTACAGCAGAGACCCAAAAGGAGTGATTAACTGTATTTCTTGTCAAGTTTGGAGACCTTTCACTTCAGCTTTTTTTATTCTACAGGATCCAGATATCAAGTGCCAAACTGGGGATGTACTTCTAAGACAGTTGTTTTCAGAAGTATATAGACAAACAACAAAGATTGAGGTTGACATTATTCAAGCAAATATGTTTCAAAATATAGCTAATATAGTTCTAGAATAGCTATAAGGATAGCTAAGGACAAGTCAGGTCTTTTGGAAGTCTCTCGTCTCTTCCAGTACAAGATGGCTATGAGCTGAGGCCCACAGCTGGTAAGTTTTTCCAAACTCATTACTGGCTTTGCATGGCTTTGAGCATTGGGTGCTCTGTTCAGCACAACACAGCTTCAAACACAGCTGTGGCACAAAGCAACCACCTGGCCATATTTGTCATTGTCCTTCTTTTCCCTTGCCCGTGAAAC
Source organism: Limnodromus scolopaceus (assembly GCA_028565335.1). Taxonomy (NCBI): domain Eukaryota; kingdom Metazoa; phylum Chordata; class Aves; order Charadriiformes; family Scolopacidae; genus Limnodromus; species Limnodromus scolopaceus. The sequence goes on along the minus strand of JAOXNO010000013.1, from coordinate 92,969,373 downwards.
TGCACCTGACTGCAAGGTGACTGAATTGTGAAGGTCTTGAACCCCTACTTTCTGATAAGCCTGTCTCTTTTAGGCTTCTGCAATTTTAGCTTTTTGACACATGTATCCATTGTCTCTCTTTTTCCTTTTTTTTTTTTTGAGCAGGTGTCATGGTTTCAGCCGAAATCACCGCAACCGGACCGACAGATGGCCCTTCCCCACGCCTCTCCCCCCCCACTAAAAGAGGAGAGGAAGAGATAAGGAGATTCAAAAGTTTAAAATGAACTAAACTACTTTAATGAAGAATTAATACTAAAATAAAAAAGAGGAAAATAATGAAATAGATACAATATTTATAAAACCGTATCATGCTCCCAGGACGACAGTCCCACTACAATGAGGTTGGTGGAGCACTGGAACAGGTTGCCCGGGGAGGTGGTTGAGGCCCCTTCCCTGGAGATATTCAAGGTGAGGCTCGATGAGGCCCTGGGCAACCTGGTCTAGTTG
>JAOXNO010000013.1:92916003-92968787 GCA_028565335.1 Limnodromus scolopaceus | reverse complement strand
ATACTGAGCATGGGGCAGATGGGATGGAATACCCCAGTTGGTCAGGTTTGGGTCACCTGTCCTGTCTGTTCCTCCCCGCAGGTGTGACCCCTCTATATTTTTCCGTTTCCGACCATCTAAGGGGCAAATAATGAAAATTGGCTGACCTTGGTTGTTATAGCAAAAAGTATAATCAAGGGCCTCTCTGCATACCATTCCTTGGCATTCAGCACAAACATTGATCTTATCATTCTGAGAACAAACAGTTTTGTCCACAATATGCTGTTAATTTCAGAAAGTTAGAGGAGGCCTAACTAAAATGTAAAATTACAGAACACAAAATTGGTTCGGTTTTACCTCAAATGAGGACAGTGGGATAGACCTTACATTTGATTATGACCTTGATGAACTATCCTCAGAGCAACCTAGGCAATTTTGGGGTACCATTGCAAAGGTTCTATGGTTTTGGTAGACCCTTGATTAGCATATTTGTATGGCAGTTTTTGTTGTTAATAAATCAAGGTCTTAGAGGGGGAAAAAAGATACGGAGATTTATTATTATTCTTTTTAAACATTCACCACCTTGAGGTACAAAATTGCAAAAGATAACCTGGATATAATTGTCATGGAGCGAATACTCTGGATAATACAAAACACATTGCTGGGATGAATGCTGACATTTGATTAATGTTATTCCTTTCATTTCTGTGCCAGAGATCACAAGAACCCTATACAAAGTGTTTGCCACTGACTGTAGTGTAATTGTTAATATGTATTTTCTGATATGTCAGTGAAACGGTTCAACATATCTATGAAATTCTGTGTTTTAGAGGTTTCGTTTTAGTTCTCAGTCTGTTTTATATGAAAGTTATGCTGTCATTTATGCAGTGTGAAATGTGTGTGAACAGAAGTTAGTTTAATGGCAATTCTTTCTAGTAAAAAGACATAAGCACAAGGATTAAAAAACTGTCTTAAAATGCGGTCTGCTTAACTGCAAAGCATGTTATAGTTAAAACCAGTGCCACTTTAAGCTTTAACTCAGAAGCAGCTGAAGTTCTCTGATGAAGTATTAAAGACTATTATACAATCAGTTTTCTTTTGAAGAGGTTCTGTCGCATATTGTAAAAAAGGACTTGAAATGCCATTAGATTTTACTCTAGAAAGGGCAAAAAATTGCTTGTGAAAATATGCAGAAACATATAAATATGAGGATAATTTTAATAAGCAACAAAACTTTGTAGGCAAGGCAATGGTCAGCAAAGAGGTTTGTAAAATGAATTTTTAGCATACTGAGGAAGTAAAATACAATAAAGAAAAATTAAATTACTGTGGTAGTACCTGAAGACAATAAGTATTTTTCTACTGTTATGAAGCCACTTTAAATTAGAGCCAGAGAATGAAAATGCACACAAAACAGAATCATTGTAGGAATAATCTTCTTAATTATAGAAATTTTCTGAAAGTAGATTTATTGGAACTTTTGAGACAAGGAGTGAGGTGGAAGGTTGCTCTGTTAAATTTAGATTTCTCTTAGCTGGAACTGGATTCAGAAAGCGTTTTGATTTGAACATCCATGAGCTAACTGTTCTCCTACTATATGCTAGAAGATGTAGAGTCCATCTTTCATGATGTGTTTTTACATTTGCCTGAAATATATCTCTATAGACAGCATCCCAATGGTAGAACTCATAACAGTACAACTCATAAAGGTTTTTCTTGCCCAACTTTAAGTCCTAATTACCTTAGCCTTGAAATGATGGGTGTGGCAACACCTAATTAGTCTTAAAAATCAGTGCCTATATACTACCTCTGTAGATATTAATCATACATTGCAAAATCATAAGTCTGCATTTTCTTCTATAGCAGAAATAATTCAGACTCAACTAATTGAATAGAGACTGAGGGTTCATTTTTTTGTCATACAAACTGTTGGGAAGCACTTAGCAATGAACTTTACCCACTAAGAGCAGGAAATAATTTCTTTCCCAAGTAAGATATGAAGAGTGAGGTTGCCATTATGTTTAGGATACAAGAATTGTCTTGTTTATTGAGAACTTCTGTATTTATTTTGATTTTTTACAAGAAAGACCTAGATTATGGCCATAGGCTATGCAAATACATCTTTCTTCAATCCCTGGTCTTGTTTTCCCATCCTTCCTTAGATCCCCAGGCTAGTATCTTGCTGAGTTTCTTCTGAAATTGACAAGGGTAGTTACGGTTGGAATGGTCCTTTTAAAAATGAAATAAAGGTTGGTTTAAGTTGTTATTCAGCATTAATATTAAAGCAAAAAAAGTCAAAGTAATATGTAAAATGAAAATTAAATAATAGAATGAAAAGTAAACTGATTTTTAAACACATCCCCACCCCCCACACCCACACATGATATTTCTTTTTGTATTGTTTATCCTGAAAAAAAAATGTTAGTGATGTAAATCTTTACAGTAGCTGGCTTCCCCCACATATTTGCAACTGCCAGGGCAATAAATTTTAAGCAAGGAAATGTACTGATGGATTGGAAGATAAAGGGACTTTGATTTATACTGTCAAACAGTTTAGTGTTATGGCTTGGCAGCGTTACCACATTGATAAATTTAAGAAAAATCTGGCTTTGTAATAAGAATGAGTTGGTTTAATATCACCTAGAATATACATCTATGTTAGTTCATACATTATTATTGAGAATGGACAAATAAAAAAAACTCTCATAGAAATACTATTGTAGGACACCAAACCCATCAATAAACTATAACATAATAATTATTTATTATATAGCATCATATTAAAAGAACTGAAAATTTGTGACAGAAGTGTAGGAGAGAAAAGGTATCGACAAAGGGAAAATGCCTGCTCAGTTCAAATGCAGGGGAATAGACTGCTTAAGAACTACCTCGCTTTGTACAGATACTGCTTAATGTTAACATCCTCTGCTCTTTATTTTTACCTTTTATTTGGCACTGACAAATGGTTTATACTGTAAAAATACAAGTCTACTGTAAAACTACAATTAAATTTATTTGATTTTTCATACTAGTAGTGAATTGTACAAGTACCATCTTGTGAGAACTCGAGTGACCTTCTATACCCTATAAACAGGTCTTATGAATGTGTGATTTCAGGCAGGTTTTTTGTAATTTTAACAGGAATAACATTTTTGGTTAATAAAAGATGACCATTTAAATGCAATGTATGTGGAATTAGGAACACTTTTTGAATTAGTACCACATGATATTCTGAAAAAAAAAATTAGCACGACATAACCCCAGTAAAGCAAAAATAAAATGGTGTAATATGATGGAACCAAAGATTCAAAAAATTACTTGTCAGCAGGGAAGTCGGACTGGAATTTTTAAGCTGGGACTTCTCAGGGATTAATTCTCACCAATATTTTATTTTAGCATCTTCAGTTACAAATGAGTTAAAAATGTGGATGAACCTTACATATGACATGAACTAATAGATTGTAGATTGTAGGCAGTTGTTCAAAGAGGTTCAGCTTACTGGATGATAAATGGACATATTCATCTCACTGGTCCATTCATACAAAAATGTGCTTTAACATAAGTAAAAATAGGGTCAGACATCTATGACCCTATGACATCTATGCTATAAGAAGAATTTGCTGCCAGAACACAGGTTTTCATCCAAGAGAACAGGTTAAATAAGGTTTAGTCTGTTGTGAACACCATCAGTGTGATGCTATATCAAAAGAGGGTAAGCTGATACTTAAATACCCAGGCATAGTAGTAGTAACAGGAAAGAATGACTCCTCTGGGTAAGGTACTTACTAAAATATATAGATGGAATTCACATTTCTGTAGGAGGCTGAAGGATTAGAGACCATTGAAAGTAATTAAAAAACCCCCACTGTTAAAGCAAACTTTATAAAGAAAGATGTAAAGCTCTGAAACTATTTAGCATGTTGAAAGAAAGGTGACTAGATACCAGTATAAAAAGTGAATTCAGCCTACAAAACAATGTAAGGCCACAAGCAAGACTTAAAACAAACTATATGAGAATAAAATGCAATTTTTGTTTTAAACCCTGGATAACTAGAAGTGAATTCTATATGTCCAAAGCTCTACAACACATAAGACTTTTAACCTGAAAATTTCTCTAAATGCATCTCTGTAGTCTCTTAGCAATCAAACATTGCCCATATTTGACACACTCCTAGTAGGTCTCCATCTCCTTTTCAAATTGATACTGGATGTTTATTAGAAGGAATTGTTTGCTGAAGCCCTACTTCTCAGAAATTCAAATAATTGGGTAGTTCCTTCCCCTATAAAATCTGTAATCTCTGCTACTTTGAATTATAAGATAGCGTGTTATGATTAAGTCCTGCTACTTCCAAGCACAATGCTATTCCAAACAGTTTACAGCTTAGCCAAAAAAAAGAAAAACTCTGGAACTATCGTTGGAATCGTCTTGCCATGAGCAATTATTCAGCATCTTTACAGTGAATAAAAAAACACCTATGAAGGCAAATACTAAGATGAAAATCTTGAAAACAGAATTAAGTTGTTTCTTGGGAAAATTTCTTTAGTCATGTACTAACTTTTACTAATAAAATACATATTAAATGTGTATCTTAGTAAAACTTGGTTCTGCAGAATATTCTGCACTGACATTGTTAAACATTAATGTCACCGCAGAAGTTCTCAAGGGAAACTTAGTTTCATATAACATGTAATTCAGCCTTCCATGTGGTGGCCCTTGACTCTTAGTGAATGTTTAAGCTGTAAGCCCAGTTAGAGCTCATTCTTTCCTCAATTAATCTCTTTATTCATAGACATTATAAGGAAACCATTTCAACATGGAAACTAAAATCCTAACTGAAATCCAACTTTCACACCAGTTTAACAAACCGATTGACAGGATTTTAATCTCTCCAATAGCCAAGGCTAGCGTGGCATGTGCTCTGCATCATGGTGCAACCATGGCTGCATGGGCCATTAGATTAGGACCGCATCAGCCCTGGCTACTACAGAGCAGGTTCTAGGAAGATCAGAGAGAGATAACATTACTTGTTCTACATGTGCGACAAATAAATGATGACTTGCATTGAAGTCACAAAGCATTTTGCTGATGAACTCATTCTATCTGGCCATTTCAATTATAAAATAGTTAGAAGAAATTCCAGTACTCTCATGCTGCTTTGTAATTCTTTTTTTAAAGTATTTAATTTATTTTGGTTAGGAGTATGACTAATTTTTTATTTTATAGTTTTTTTGAAGGAATTCTTTAGTAACAACTCATACTGATTTTACATTTTTTTTTCCACTCGGCCAAACTGTAAAAATTACTGTAGTGTGATAAAGTTTTTTTAGCACCTCAAAGCTAATCAAATCCTTTGCTGTATTTCCTAACATATTTGAAATTATAGAGAAAACACAAAATGAATCTGAGTACAGTTGCAGATTTTGCATATTACATATTGTACAGTTTTTTTCAAATTTATGAATGATGTAATGACCATCTATTCTTAATTGCTGTCAGTAGCCTCCTGAACATTAACTGGAGCTGTCAGCACAAACATTTGAAACACATCATCCTAGTGTTTTGCACCTGACCAATTCCTTGAACACTAAAATAATTCCTGGTAGATAATAGCATTAGCTCAGTTGAGGTGTTCTGTACCTCAGTGACAAAAATGAATATCCATTTTGGTTTGGATTATTACTGAAATACAGGAAATCTCACCAGGTATTTTTCAGTGGAAAAAAGTGGAGATATTTTGTTGAGACAAAGCAAGGTACTTTTGCTTGCTGATGTAGTATTAGCTTGCTGAGTTTTACAGAAAGCTTCAGTTATTCAGAAAGAAACTTTATTTCACAAGAGTATATTAGGACCAGGGCCTGCATTACTATGTTCCCATCCTCATGTACGTGAGCATTTCAGTATTTAATGTTAAGGATTTATTAGCATAGGGGATTCTAGGCTTTGCAACTCCCAATACGCTAACTCTTGTAGAGTTATGCATACTAGTAAGTCTGATGAGTACTGAGGCATCCCATGCAAAACAGAAGAGCATCAAAGGGTGGTGAACGTTTGAACGTCCTTTGCTACCCACACATTTAAATGCTAACTCTTGGAATGTAATGCCTTGAAACGAGTAAAGGCTGTGAATGAAATGCAGGTAACTCCAACTCTATCTTTCTTTAATAGCAAACTTGACCCAAGGAAAGAGTATTGAGAACTCAGATCAGATTTTTCTTGCTGGGTACAAGTCACAAATTCTGGTTTCTGAAGCCAAGACTCAGGTCTTGTAATGACTTCAGGGCACTCATAGTGACAGGCACCTGAGAATGTTGATGGAAATAACTCTGGAGATGGTGACCTCTCCACAACTTTTTGAAGATTTGAATTTCGTATTTGGGCAACAACATAGGATCAATGCAGGACCTGCATACCCATCCAACTGAAATGGTTTTTCTTAAGTTGTATTTCATTGATTTACTTTCTGTGTCCTAACAGAAGGAAAGCCAAGTCTTCATCCAGAAGAAAATGCTCCCTTTTGACATTTATATGAACCAAAAGACTTCATTAAAGTATATAAACTGAAGTGTTTAGAAAAAAACACTTCTGTCCTTGAATCAAACACCACCAACTTTTTTACACTTTACTGGCTCTGAAGTAACAATTAACTAACAGACTCTGTGCCCACATGTGTGACTGCAAAGTATACTCATCTTAAAAGCTAACTGAATGATTTGCATTTAGCTTTGAAGAAGATCATAAGCCACAGTTAAAAATATCATTATAGCAAATTTAATGTTGTTCTTTCAAGAGTTTTGTTTGGATCTTTTTTCCCCTAATATGCAATTTTCCATGGAATTGCAATAGATACATTATATGTCAATAATGTTATCTTTAAGCTGACATATACTTTCTTCATATACATAATTTTTATAGGACTTAATTCTTCCTCGCTTAATGAAGTTGAGTAACAACTTTACAAATAGTTCCATTGTAATAGAGCATTACGCATTACAGTCCTCTTTAAATTGAGTAATGACTACACTTAGTATGTAATTAACAAAATATTATACTATCTTATATTTTAACATTTATCTTTTAATATCATCATTAATTAATTGTTTTATTACAACATTTAAATTAATATTTTTATCTTCCTCATGTTGCTTTTGGCAAGGATTAGGCTGTAATTTCTATTTGGTGTGTGTTTACAAACTTCAGGCTAAATTTTGCAATCCTTTGTTCATGACCGTGAGCACTTATTGAAGTAGTCTCATCAGTGGTAATTTTCCCGGGACCAAGTGCCTTGATCACCCGCTTATCCATTTTTCCTTCAAGCACATTGGTGCTATGCGCTAACACCCACAATTTTCTCCTTATTTAATTTCCTCCTTAAAAGCTACCGCTTTTTTTAATGACTACAAATCACTCTAGTCTGGCCCTGGTTACTCAAGTGGCAAGTTGATTTCTGCCTTTCTGCTAGACTGTATTTGTTTTGTTGCTTCATTCACCAACTTCTCCAGCTTAGTATGCAGGGAAACCCCAGAGATGCTATAGATCTTGGGTGGGGCATGCTCAGGGTCTTCTCCAGTTTGAAGAAAGGATGTACATTGGCTTGTCTAGACTTAATTTGGCTGAATTGAAGTGGATTTCTGAGGATAGCCTTAACACAAAAAGTGGTGCTCTACCTAATGGGTGCAGATCTGAAACTAAGCTATAATGTGCTGAATGTCTCTCAGTGAAATGAATATTGGCATTTTCTTATATCAGCAGAACAGTGCTGTTCAGCATTTTTGTTGAAAGAGTTGATTTTTTCTAAAAAAGTACGTGAAGTGAGGTACCTGTCATAGAAAATACAATCCAAACAGCTAGAGTTTGACACCTTAAAGCAACAGAAGACCACTTTACAATGGAAAATGGTAGGCCACTCTCAACTGCATTCACTAACAGGGAAAAAAAAAAAAAGGAAAAAACCCCAGGATTTTCATAAACATTTCAAGGCAGAAATACAAGATGAAACAAGTTATATTTCAGCTAACCTTGGATTCTGTTGCAAAAAATGTGCACAATCTTATTCTTCACAAATATCTGCAGAAACTTTGATCAAATGTTTGGGCAGCTTTCATGGTAGCAACAGAATGGAAGCAAACAAGATCCAGGGAAGGTGGCTAATTTAAGCATCTGATTTCTGCTGTGATGGCATAAATGCAAGGTACTTAATGGCATTTCATAAATTCACAAGGTCTCTATACTCAATGGGAAGCTAAGAGAAAAGTGAGAGAATATAATAAAATATAAACCAAAGGTTTGTTATCTGATTCAGAATACAATAATATAAACATATCTCCCCAGTTAAAGCTGTCTAGAGAGTTTTATGTGGTGGATCCACAGCTATCTGTGAATAAAAGAAGGCTATCAAAGGATCTGACAATATGAAGACATTTTGTTGAACCTATTTTGTTTGAGAAAACACAGTGAATTCTATAAATGTTTACTTTTATCCTAAAAACATTTCTCAGATGTGAGGTTGCATAAGCTAATGGGTAATTTGCCTATTTTATAAATTGGAGTTGGCTTTATCATCATAACCTTTATTGCTAGTTATTTTGAATTTGATTTGTGGAAGTAAAATGCCCAATTTCTCTGTCATCCTTATTAGCAATATTATAGATTAATTAGGTCCACAGTGACCTGATTAATTTACAAAACTTGAACATAAAAGGCATGTTCATTTTTCTTGAGACCGGCAGTATGATTTTTACAATTCTGTTAATATATCGCATAAACTTTGCTTTCAAGTTTCTGATTAAATCTTAAATTTATGGCAATTTTTGAAGGAAAGAAATACATTTACCTGTGTCATTGAAGATTCAGTTTGATTGATTTGAGACCTAACTAAAACATGCTGTAAGAAATTTTTTTCTTCCTTTGGCTCAGCAGCACAGAATTCAACTGTATGTTTCATTCCATCAGTCAAGAAACACTGTTATTTCACCAAGTTACATTTCAGCGGCAAACTGGCAAACAGCATTAAACATATACAGTGTCAGATAGGTTATGGTAGAAAAAGCAGGTTAACTCAAGTATCTTGTGCTGATAATGATGTTTTGGTTGTAGTTGAGATGACATTTTATCTATAGTCAAGAGAATAGACATTTTTCCTTTTAAACGTTATAATCGTAAAATGAGACCATGGAACCTTCATCAGGGCTTATCTTGTTTTGTATTTGTCCCAGAGTGATAATAACAGCTGAAGTATTTTGTAATCAATTGTAATCAATTTTTAATCAATTGGTTTTGCAATCAATACACCAGTGTTAATAACATATAGTTATATAGATGTTTCCAGAACTCAGAGTAAACTGCAAAATAGAACGATAACGATTTCACTCAGTAAAAAAATTATGCAAGATGACCCTATCTTAAAAACCTGCTTGTGTGGCTTTAGTTTGCTTATTCAGCAATGTCTTTATTAATACATGCAGAGGTAACTGTATATTTATTAAAATAATATTAATATAATTTAATGTATTGAATATACGTTGTATATTTATTAATATACTGAATATACAATAGCCTTAATATTCTAAGGCTTTTGTAAAATGTCTCTAAAGTTAAAATCTGGTGACTCCTTCGTTCAGGTCTTCTTACAGAGCACCTTCTTGGCAAGCAGTGAACCCTGGTTAGAAACACTGAAATATGTGCTTTTCCCTTCCTGATTCCCTCTCACAAATTCAGCCATTTGTTTGTTAGGTTTAATAGTTAAGTTTGTTAGTTTTGGTAAAACAAATTGGTTCAGAAGGTTAAAGTTGTTAACATGATTGCATTATAACAAAGATTTAAGTGAATTGTGGATTGTGGGGGTGTCAAAGTTCCAGAACTAACCTAGCTCTTTTTCATTGCAAATATAGACTCTTAAAAGTTTCTTGGGCCTTTCACTAAACATACTGAAGGGAAAATAGTAAATGAGCTAAAATGTTGACAAAATAAAATTACTGAGTCCTCCATTTTCTTATCAATCTTTAGTCCTGTTGCTATAAACTGCAATGCCTTTATAAAGATATTTTTTTCTTCTAATAGCTTTTTAGATTCTATTAAAAGATGGTACTGTTTGGAGGAGAGGAGCTAGAGTTGGAGGAAATTACTAGATAAAATGGCTTAGAAGATGGCTTATTTCCTTTTACTTTAAGACACAACAAGAAAATTCACATGAAAGGTGAGGGCAAATTTCTGTACGGATCATCTTCTGCTGGCTGTCCTCTCACTGTCCCCCATGCCCTGCTTTTGCTCCTGTAAGTACCACCATCACACTGCAGTACTTGACTACCTCAGCGCTTCTTATACATGGGTGATTACTCTGGTCCTTACTGCCAGATCTCCCCTTCGTCCTAAGCTCTCAGCCTATGCAGCTTTGGCTCCCCTGCAGCACTGAGCTAAACAACATAGTCATCCACCCTTGTATCACTGAAGCAGCTAACCAAGCTTTCTGGCTGTGGATAGTTCTGTAAGAACCAGATTTGCATGCCATGCCTTGAAAAATTTGCTATGGGTTCTTATTAAGACTACAGGCTTTTATTACTACCATAAACACATACGGAAGTAAAGAGTGGAAGTTTTCACAACTCATAAGAATCGAACTGTTGGCCAGGACAAATCTGTTTTTTCCCTGTGGACTAACAATGTTCATTTGTTCCAGTCTTTGCAGTTCTGAGTAATCTGTCAGGATAAAAGAAAAACTTTCCACCAGATTTAACACTGACCAAGATTTAAAAAGAAAAATAGAAGAAAAAAAAAAAGAATTCTAATCTTACGCCTAATATTGCTTCTCACTACATAAACTCTGTTTTCTTAGTTTTTAAGTGGAAGCTGTAACAAAGTTCCAGGAATCGTGGGACAAAAAAATGGACAGTACTTTTAAGTTTGTCTTTCATTTCTACACTGCATAGGCAAAGAAGTTAATTGTAAACAGTTTTCTTCCTTTTTCTAATAACTTTTGCATGTTCAGACAGCTGACTTATGTAAAGAGGACAACATACATGAAAGGTCTAATGAAGCCTATAGACACATCTCTACCCTTGCCTTCCACTCCCCGCAGTAACCTTAGCTTCTCCTTCACTATGTTATCCATTTTATCCCAAATCAGGAGGAAAAGGTACGTACTGGTGGTAGTCAGACCTGCCAGTCTCAGCAACACTGCAGATACAACATCTGTCTTTATGAAAATACAAACTGATGATTGAAGAGCAAATGTTAGTCTCCATTTTAAAAGAAAACTTTGGTTTAATCTGTACAACTATAAGAATTACTTTCCAATCCAGATAATTTCTGCTTATTAAAAGAAATACACACAAATGATGAGTAAGTAACTCATTTATTTTTAATATTTTTATGTAGCTGCCTCAAACAAAAAGCAAACTGCAGTGTGACAAAAAAGATAGTTAGACAAAGCATGTAACAGTTTGAAACTTATTTAAGCTCCTTTTGTTAATCGTATGTAGTTAAATGCTTGGGTCATTTTATTTATTTAATTATTTTTTTATTAACTAAATAGCTGAGAAAATTATTTTGGAGGAGCCAGATCCCAGAACTATTTTATAAACAAATCCTAAATTAAGATCTCTTTGTGTACTTTACAAAACATCATCCTGGAAGGTTTGTTAAGCGCATAAGAGAAATCTTGTGAGCTTTCCAAAATCAACCAATCAGGTAATATTTTAGGATTTCAAACACCTAAAAAATGATAGTCACAGGCTAAGGCTCAATAATTAAACATGTTTCTTTTGTTGCTTTAGAAAATACATTACTTATGTCATTGCAACTTGAAACAAAATTCATAAAGTAATAAGTTATACCTTTTGCTGCCTTGTTCAGGCTCTCACAGTGCTGGACTTTTGAAAATTCACCCGATTATTATTTTTTTTTCCTCAACAGAACAATCTTGGCTAGTACCATGCCTCAAATCAGAGTAAAACTGAACCATTATTAAAAAAAAATATATTTGGAATGTTTTAAAAGAAGCAGATGTTCAACATACATTTAAATCTTTCAAAATGCAGAATTCCCTCCCTTTTGGCCTCTGCCAAAGGTTCTCCCCACTATATTAGGAGTTATGCCTCACCCTAGGAAACACCAAAGTCAGGCACAGTCTTCACCCTCTTTAATCTTTACAATAAGCTCAGTTCCACTTCTGAAATATCCTTGCCCAGATGCAGCTCATCAGTGTACCATCAGTCAAGCACACGATCTTGCTTTCATGTCATTTGAAAAGTAATAGCAAAAAGAGGTTTTCCTCTTTTAATTACAGATGCCAGAAGGCATTGCTCATGTAAATTCAGTCTTCAGAAGGCCATCAGCACTTGAGCGGTTTGGCCTGTGCCCTAGCGCTCAGGTGGATTACCTGGGGGTGGATTACCAGGGTGAGGGAAAGTCTCACTTGGGCTTTAGCCTCCAGCACTGCATGAGTCAAGCAGCTCAAAGTGAAAATGCCCCTAATTGTGCTTTGCAATAGAAAGGGGGGATAACTACATTTAGGAGCCTGACCAAGGGCATCCCTACAGCTCTTGTGGCTTTAGGGATGGTGGAAAATCCCCAGCACCTTAGGTGCCTGTCGTATGAGCATCTTGGAGGACCTGGGAGCACTTGGTGCTCAGTAGTACCTGCTCTGGTGGGCTCCTGCCAGGCATCCTGCCTCCCTGAGCCAGCTATGGGTGCAGGAGTGGCAAAGGAGGAGGAGGAGGATCAGGTTAAAAAGACTGAATGATTACACACAAGAGATTGAATTTATGTTATATGGAAGCTCTAGACAGTCGTCTTGTGGATTTGTTTGTTGATTGACTATCTAAGGTGTTTGTTCAACAAAATAAGGCATGTTTTGTCACATATGAATGGAACTTAACTGGAAAATGAAAGCTCTGCCTTCTAAAAATCTCGATGTCTTCTTCTTCTTCTGCATTAGAAGGAAAACAAAACTTCCAAAAAGCTACAGTTCTCTGTGAAAATAATTCAGCTGTACTGCACATGGAGGCCTGGGAGGAGCTGCTCAGGGTGTGATAGTGCCACTGCCACCTGCTTCTTTGTCCTGCAGGAGAGGGATCCAGGGAGTACAGGGCCACCTCTTGCAAGCCTGGCTAAGGATTTTTCCCTACTGACATGGTTGCTGGCTGGGTAGGTCTAGACATGCTGTTCCGGCAGATTTTGTCCCTTTTGGCACGCAGTCTGCTGGCTGCATAGGATGCCATGTGTAGAAACCCAGCGATTTTCAATATCATGGTGGGATGGTCTTGGATTTCTCTCAGCCCTACTTCCTTGAGGCTTCAGCCTTTTCTTTTTGGCTTTGGATCTGCACCTGAATACCTGGATTGGTCAAAGCTTACACAATAATTTCAATGATAAAGTTAGAAATAGATTGATGTGCTCTGAGTTCAAGTGCATAATGGTATCATGCTGATCTTCTCTACCTCTTACTTCTACTCCTAATATTTGATAGTCTGCAAAACAGAAAGACACCTGATGCACTTTGTGCATTCTGTAAGGAAAAAAAGGAAACTTTGTGATGGAATATCTTTGTGCATACTGTAAGGTAAAGAAGGAAGCTTTATGAAGAAATATGACGAAAATCCCATTGGGCATCCTGAAGAAGTTTTAATTTTCTTGAGATGAAAAAGTTGTCAAACAGTAAATGAAACCTCAGCTAACACTAGTTTTGGCTAAATATCACAAACACATTAAAATTATGACAACAGTAAAACCAATAATGCCTAACCATTTTTGTGTTATTTTACCAATTCCTTCAGTGACTATATTTAAAAAATATTTTTAAAAAATAACAGCAGCATGATCACTTTTTGTACTGCGTTTGTGTGTGGGTACATGGCAAATTAGGTTAAAAATCACCTAGCTGAAAACTGAGTTCAGACTTTCTAACGTTCTGCATTGCAGAATTACTAGACCTTGACTGCTACCACAAATCTGAAATTACCACCTTGCAGGTATACACGTTTGGTTAACACTTTAAATTAAGTGCCTCAAATAGGGATTTAATTTAGTTTAAGAGGAAAGCTATTGTATGCTAATTAAACACCAAATCATTCCTAAAAAGGTATTTACTGAGGTTTTAACAACTATGTAATAGAAATAGAACATTTATGTAGTTGTTCATAAACAGGCTTTTAATAATCAATGCAAATTCAATTAACATAAATAAGATCCTATGGAAGTTCAGTAATTATATATATAAATCAGCATTCAAGGCCCTCTATTTAAAGTGCTTCTAACAGTTTAATATTTTGTTATATATATTCAGATTCTATGATCTTACCACTTTCTCTCTCCTCCTTTCCTTCCTGGTTACATAACTTCTCATTCCCTCACATCTGCAGTTTTCCCTCTGATGTCTTGGCAGATTGGTAAACAATATTCTTCTAAAACTACTCTCCTTCTTTTTGATGACTTTGTCATTGTTTCATTAATACACATTTAAATGACTGTTTAACGAACTTAATTTTTTTCTTTTTCTGTTTACAAAGCAGGTTAGATAATGGCTGCAATATTATGCATAAGTCCAAAGGGCAAGTTCTAATTCCATACTTTCATCAGTATCTCAAAAACTGAACAATATGACCTTTGTCTGTGCATATATTTAACAATATATCACATTTTGGCAATCAGAATCCATCCACCTATTGCAGTTCAAGATACTAGAAACATCAACTGTGGCCCCCAAAAAAGGAAATTTTCATGTTCTATTCCAAGATTAAATATGTGTATGCGATCAAAGACTGAAAAATGTAATAATCTGGATTTTCATTTTGTTTTAAAACAGAAAGCAAAACCAGGAAGCTCTGGAGCAGAAGGCTGTTCCTTCACATCAGAAATGTATGTGCTTGAGCATTTTTTAATTATTAGATGGAGTTTAACATGAATGTGAGGTAGAATTAGATATGTTAATAAAATAAAATAAACATCACCACACTTTTAAAGAGATTACTTTCTTTATATACTTAAATAAACTATGGGAACATATTAATTCACTAAGTTCAGTTAGAAAACAGAGGTTCTATGGGCAATTCCTGACACCTGGAACTTTGGTTTCATTCTGAATTTAAAAAATTTTGCAAATTTGAAATTTTGAGGGGTTTTTTTCTGCCATTGCTACTGATTGGACATGTTAACTAGGTCAGTCACTCTTAACTTCAAAGAGGTAAACAGGGACTGTAGCTTTGGAGAAGCCCAACTGACAGCTAGAGAACATGCTGCAAAAAGTACCTGAGCGTTGAATTGGAGACTGGGGGAAGAAAAAGACGGTCATAGCTCTTTGTCCTATCACTGGTAGGGATTCCCTTGTTCTACTGCCAAACCCATTGCATCTCTTCATCTGTCAGAGTATCTTTTCAGACGGTATTTTCTGTTCCTCATTTCTTCCATCCCCTTTGTTTCCTCCAGCCTCAGCCCCTGCACAACACAGGCTGCGCTTCCTTCATATTACATGTGGTCTGTACTTGCCTCCTCTAGGGTGATGAAGAGTGCCCATCAACCTTGGGGTCATCACCCTTTGGCCCAGGAGCTTCTGGGGAGGCCAACATGGGCAATGTAGCAATTCCTAGGTTTAATATTCTAGAGCCAAGCTCTAGAGTATTGGCTCAAAACCTTTGTCCCACTCAAGCTGCTGACATGCCGAGAACTCCCTCAAAGGTGCTAGCATCCCCTCAACTCAGGGGCAGTGTAAACAGTATCGTTTGAATTGTCTTATTGTCAAGTATTGAACTGTAGCATGGAGTGAGGTTTCTCTCTTTTGTTGATGTTTGCAGAGAGGAGTGATTACCTTCGGTTAGGGGCCTAACCAGCTCTTTCTCAGAAAGAAGGGGAAGTTCCTACTGTGCGATATTTTTGTGAAAGGAGTTGTAGGATGTCCCAACTCAGAATCCATTTTTCTCATGGGAGACTTGAACCACCATAAGCAGTAACCTAAGCTTATCTCTCACTAAAATCTACAATAAGGGAATAGAGAGGCTACCAGTCCCTCCCATCACTGTCATTCTACGTTGATTGAGGCCTTTGTGCTGTTTATTAAATAGGTTTGAAGAGGAAAACACAAAAGTACACTATTCAGTAATGCAGCCACCACTGGGGACTACCTTCATGACTTGCATAGAGAATAGTTTTCACCATCTTGGAAGACTACAGGAAAGAACAATGTTCTGCTCTATACAGCTGGATTTGAGCACTGTCTGATATTTAAATAAAAGATAATTGTTGAAATGTGGGCATCAAAAGAATGAGTGGGAAGACTAATTAATTGCTGCTAGTAGACAGATTTTATGTTGCATGCTGGATGGAAATCTGTGTTGAATGAGTGAGCGACTTTAGTGAAATGTAATGTGTTTGTAAACTCTTCATCCAGTTAAGAATGGAGCTCTTACATGAAGCATTTTCAAGGAGTTTGTAGTCTATATTAAAATACTGAATGGTTTCTCAGTGAGCTTGCTCTTTTCTGATAAATTTGCAAACATAAGAATTAAAGAAAAAAATGAACATTAAAAAAATTGGGAAGTAAACTAAAATGTAATTTCAATTTCATTAGTGAGAATTGAAATGTGAATTCTTTTTTTGACAATGTAGCAGCTACTTTGATATAGATTAAGATTTCATGAAGCATTTCTCTGTAGAAATGAAGTCATGCAGCCTCCTGAGTGCTTCACGAAAAAAATCAATACACAACAAACAGGCAGTATATAATTTAGTGGAGGCCCACAAAACATACACAAACCCAACAAAATAAGGAAATGAGTCAGCATTTAACTGTATATAACTGCCAATCTCCAGCTGATAAGAACTCAGCCAATGACTGTGCCTCAATAGTTGGGTCAACCCTAAAATGTTGAATTCAGTTTCTTCCGGAATTTTGTATGAAAGGGGAAAAACTACTGCCTCTATGTTGACATTAAGGCTGGAAGACAGCATGAAACTAGAGTGAAAAAAATCAGTTTGGAAAACATAAGTGTTGTCTCTAGTAGCATTGGTTTCTAGAATGGCCTCTGAGTTATAACATTTTTAAAGCTCTAAAAAATCTTCTCCACTTCTGGTTTGTGTCTAGAGATGGAATTTGAAGAGCCAAATCCCACAAGAAAGGCTCTATTTGAAGCACTTCCAAACCAATCTGGAAAAAACCATAACTTCAGAGAGTTCAGGATAGCTTTTCATAAACATCAAAACATTTTTGTTCTGTTTACTGACAATTTACTGCAAGTGATTTGAGGTTAAGTCTTCAACAGTAGTATCTTAGGGAAATACCAGCATTAGACTGTGTGCAATATCTTGGGCATCATGCATGAGGAAACAAGAATAAGTCTGCAGAGGTGCATTTCCATCTCAAGCAATCTGTGACCTCAGTCTGTGGTCAATTAAAACAAATATGTATCTATTGAATTCATTATGTGTAAGATTCATCTTATGTAAGTATTTCTGGTTTATGTTAAAATACTTTGGTCCTAAACTTATTTGGGAGTTGATATAAAATGCTAAGAATCAAATAATTACAAAAATAAGCACAGAAAACCTACCTAGATTAGGAAAAACATCAGTGTTTTGCAAATTGAGTGTGCATGACATTTTTTTGCTATAGACATGAAGGTTGAATACCGCTAGATTTGCAAAGGGTGTCTATGTTAGGTGTACATGAACTTAGTGATCTTTAAAACAAAATAGTGATACAGTTTTGTACAAGAATTTACTGCAACTGAAGCAGCTGTCAAGTCCTTTAAAATCTTTGGTTTAAGCTGTATAAGCGCTCCTTTCCTGCTACTGTTCTGCCCTGCTATTGTCTTCTAAACACAACATTGAATTTAAGGCTTTGTTGTTCTCTGTGCTGCCAGTTTTCTGTTCCTCCTCTTCTCTATATCATGTGGAACACATGTCTTTGGATGACCCCTTAAACTCTTGACTTGATACTTATTTAAAAGGAATGAACATGAGTCTGTTCATGCTTCTAATCCATTTTAGGATAGTGCAAACCTGAGGGCATGTGAATTGTCTTTAAAAGGAAGTTTGATTTTCATTTATACTTTTTTTTTTCAGAGCTCCAAAAAATTAGCATAATTGTTTAAAGTCTGCTGTCATCTCTTTCCTCCTTTTCATTTTTTTTGATCTTTGAATGTAAATCTGTTCATAAATTTAGGTTCTGTCTTATTCATACAGATGGATGTATGTTTATGTGTATACATATATAAAATCAGGCAAAAAACAATGCAGAGTAGCAGCATCTGTTCCACTGTTTTCGGTACCTGATTCTATGGCTGTAGTACAAAGTCCTACTTAAAGCACAACTGAAGAAATTCTTGAAAGCAAGACATAGTCACTGAAATAATTGCATAAGGGCCACATCTTTGTTCCACTAAACTCAATAAAACATTTTTCATTAACATGCTTGAGCCTAAAATTTTAAAATTTCTGCATGAAGAAAAATTATGTAAAAGGTGGAAAAAAAAGTTTTCATTTTTAAGTAGTTCATATAACATATGTAGAGATAGAAAATAGGACATTTTAATCAATTTCTCTTTTTTATATATTGGACATAATTTTATAATCAGATCCTCAGATGCTCTCACCATATCATCTTCTGAAGTGTCACTGAAGATTTTTGTAACATTACTTCAAACTCAGGGTTTTGGGAAAATGAGTAGAAGCACTGCTGTCTCTTTTCCCTCCTCTCCCCCACCCCCTTCTCAATGAATGTTCCACTCAGGTCAATAAAAACAAGGTAGGGCATGCCCTTATTGACTAACTAAGAAACAACTTCTTGATCTAATTTTAAGTACCCACAGTTGCTCTCTAGAACCTTTTTTAAAGAACCTGAATTATGTCTCTTTTAAAAGTACAGGTGTCCCTGAAACCTCAGCAACGTTTAGTTTCTGCCAAGCCCTCTCTTCAGCCTTACCACTGGCAAGAGAAATCTATCTGGTTTGTATGTCTTCACCACGTGTGCATGATAATTAGAAAAGGACCTTAAATACAATTTTTGGCCACATATTCAAATACATCACCATACTTCTGGAAAAAAACAAATTAAATTATAACGTCCATAATGTTTAGGCTCATGTATCCAAGCTTCCAACTCTGCATTGAGATAACTTAATAAAAATAACCAGACAGAAGTGTCATTTCGAAAACAGTGGGAGCTACAGTTCTACATATATTTTGAAATCAAGCCAGTATTACTTTGGTGCCTAACTGTGGATTTAGAGCTCTACCTTTAGGCATCTGAAATCTGTGGCCACATCTATTTTAAAACATCCGCTAACATCAGGAGGAGTAATTCATGTTCATTTGAGGTCTGAATTTAAATTTCTCAACTTTGGCTTTCCTCTTTCTTCCCCGTCACCCACAATTGTGTTTAATGTTTCAATCTGCCTACCTCAGCCCATTTTTTATTAGTACATGAATTAATGAATAATGTTAATGTCCAAAATTCTTTTTCTGGGAAAAATTATTGTTTTCTCTGATTTTTAAAATAATTGAGGCTAGGTAAAAATAATGACAAAAAAGATGGGTTTTTTTTAAATTATTATTTATAGCAAATACGTTCATCTTTTGTTTAACTTTTCTAATTGATACTGTCCCTTGGTTGGTGGAGTATTCAGGTGCAATTCAATCTTATATTTTGAAATGAGTTAAACACTTATTTATGCTCCTCTGGACAGCAGCCTAGAGGGGTGAGAGTAGGAAGAAAGACCAATGTGTGGGTCAGGTTTTTGTACGTCTGTGCTTATGGAGGCTGTAGTCCACTTCCAACCTATTTAAGGTTTTTCACAGTAAAGAACAAAATACATGGATTTTTTTTTTTTCCTCCTGAAAGAAAAAGAATAACTCCAGTAGCATTAGACTCTACATTTTAATATTTAAAGCATTCAGCATGGGTTGGGAGACCTCGATTCCAGTCATTGCTCCTGGTACTTTTTTTGTATACTCTTTTTGTACACTCTTTTCACTATAAAATATGCCACGACACACTGAAGTACATGTTGAAAATGAAATAGATGAGCTCAGCTGTTTAGCTGAGAGAAAAGGTTCTAGGATTTGGCTCACAAGCGAGTTAGTTAATGCATCTCCCTGAAGCCTTAAGTGAGATGAAATGTTATCATTAAAATATTTGTATTGCCAAAAGGAGACTTTATTCCAGAATTTTAGTTAATAAAACTTGTTTTAAGAATCTGAAGTTGCCAAATTACTTTGTAATCAAAACCCCCATTTACCTTGTGAAAAATACTCCCTTTTGTGTGTGAATCTTGAGGCTGTCTACCCAAGTGAACAATATTTCCTTCAAGAATGTCCAGAACAAATCAGCTTATAGAACAGCACAGGAATTGCTACTTTTCTTTTGATGGCCCACATTTCTGCAAAATATCTGTGATATCAACATGATTAAGGATCATTGATATTTTTTCAGCACTCCTCTTTACCTCAAAAAATATTCTACAGAGTTATTTCATCATATTCTGGGATCAACAATAGAATAGCGATCTGACAGCTAATTTTGCTGATAAAGTTATTATATCTTTAATTATTATGACATGTTCAAACAAGATGTCATTAAAATGAACATTTAAATACACTCTTCCTTTCACATGAGTACTGCCAAATAAAATTGTGTTGAATTGCATGGTTTCAGTCTTGGCAAAATTATACAAATGGAATCCAATGTATAGCTTTTTATATCATGTGTTAATTTTTTAAAATGACAGTTAAATAATTAAATTGGAATGTTAACAGCAGAGGTTCTTTCTTCTGCGAAAATTACATTGCCATTAATCTCACTTCTTGCTGATGTTTTACCTACAGTGCTATCAGAGTTCTAAAATCCAAAGCTGAGTATGGAATTTTAATTTTAACTTTGCAAATCTTACAGCAATAAAAATTCAGGATGGTACTCCAAACTTCATCATAATTATGTCACATAACATTGAGATTTTAATAATGCAATTTATTTAACGGCTCAGTGAATTCTGTACCAGTGTGGAATAGAGTCGCATATGCTGAAACTTCTGCACAGTTCTGTCTGATCTTAAGGTATTTGCAGCTCTAAGTTCCTCCAAAGCTTTGTTTTCTTTTGTTTTAATTTTAGTTCACAGTAAAGGGAAATATTCTCCATCTGCCCAAATTTACGCAGTGGTGATAAATTTTACCTAAGTGAAGAATTAGTAAAGACATGAAAATATAAGACAATCCTTTTAAGTTTAATTTTTGTTCACCAAAAGAGCTTAGCCTGACTAAGACATATGATATATTCTGAGAAACAAGCTGTATAGCAGTAAAAATGCCCTGTATAAATATTTGCTTGTACAAGATGCTTTTCACTGTGACTGTGTTTTATAGGCCAAGCAGGAATTAGTTCAACCAACACAAAATGTCATCACCTCTAGAGTAAAATGTGGCAGTTGCTTAACAATGTACATAAATGATACAAAACAGTATACAGTGAATTAAAAGTATTTAAATACTTTATTCAGTTGCAACTGTAGAGAATATTTAAGTTGGCATAATGTATTTACTCAGTTTGGACTTTGTCCAGGATGCTGCAGTTAACAATTTTAGCTCTTATGAAATGTGCCAGGGGATATCTAATTAGCCCACTTGGTCAGCATCTTAGATTTATGGATTGTGCACAGATAATACCTCCAAACAGCATCTTCGTACGGCATTGATTCAGTACGGAGCTAGAACGAAGAATACCACCTACTGAGTGACCAACACCACTTCCTACAACAGCTGGGTTTTCCTTGGAGGTCTTCCATCCCAATTACACAGCAGGCCCAATCTTGCTTAGTTTATGAGATCTGACAAGATCAAAGCCCAAGGTGGTATAGCTACAGACTTATACTGTCTTGTGTATTTGGCTTGCTAGCAAATTTATGTCAAATACATGTATCAAATGATTTCTAGTCAGCTGCATTGTTGGGGTGTGTGTGTGAATGTATGAAGGAAAGAGAAAAAAGGAGAATTATTTAAAAACTAAAAAAAATATTTAAAATATTTGCAAGAGTCACAAAGCGTCCCTTTGTCTTCTTCACCCTAAAAGACTGTTCAGCTCTATTCTCACCTGTTATCACTGAGGAAATGGGAAGACAGATCACCTGTATGAAACGTTAGTAAAATTATTTTAATACACGTGTGAAGTTTCTTTCGACGAGTATGCTTTTCTACTCACTTCAGAATAACTGTTCAAAATATCAGGACAGTCAGAAATATAAACCATCTAGACAGTCTTAGTTTATGTCCTTTTTTACATTTGTTTCATACTGGAATTAATACAGATTGTATTAGTTTTCTAACATACTGCCAAATGAACAGGAGGAAACATTATTGATTTTCCCTCATAATATCCATCAGAGGATTGTGCTGTAAGCAAAGTCCACCCGTGCTCTTCCAGGGTGGTTTAGTTTCAAGGGACTGGTGTGGTTGAGGACGTTGTAACAAGCGCATTCATGATTTACTGCATACATAGATGGTGATGCCCAAGCCCCACTGGCTAGTGGTGGTCACTGGTACGTTGACCAGTCCTCCATGAATGCATTGTATTAGTCACTAGTAAGACAGTGTGTGAAGCCTAGTGTAAAAGCACCCCAAAGTCTTAAGTCTTCTCGGAGTTATAGTTCGGAGCAGAACAACAGTTGTACAATATCCAAATTTTACATTTTACCATACCTAAAGGAGACGTATGCCCTAATGTCAGCCAGATACTTAACATCACCCTCCTTACAAGGCAAAATCTGAGGTAAGAGGAAAGGAAGAGTTTATTTGCTACAGTCTAAGTCCTAAAAACTCCTCTCAGATTTAAGCCCTTGGCTCCACGTCCTTTCTTGGCCTCCAAGGAATCCAGCCATCCATTATTCATCAGAACATTATTTGCAGTGCTAGCGAATTATTCACCACCCCCTGACACCATCCCAATGTTTTTGCTAATGGCCTTGGTGGAGCCATATTCTGTCCAAATAGTAAACAGAACGAGCTAACAATCCCACCCATAATTAAGTAATCGTGTACCAATTATTAACCCACTTCGATAAAATATTCCCCTGTGCCCAGGGAGGTAGACCTAGGCCTTCAGCATGCAGCTTAAGCATGTCAAATGCTTCTGCTAACAAGAATATATTGGTGCAGGTACTCTGTGCAAGTGTATCTGTGAGAGTAATGCATGGGCTTACGGAGTGTGAACACAGTGGTAACCTGTCATTTCAGGAGGACAGTAGATTTTTGCTAAATAACCTCTCATGTGGCTGTGATGTTTACCGCAACAGACTGAAACAAACTTCTGGGTATAGCAACAATGATGATTTTAGAGGACTATAGGGTAAAAAGATTTTATTCCCATGGCCGGTGTTTTCCTGATGATAATGAAATGAATATAAATCATGCTTAGAACCTCTCACACCAGCCACTGTCAACGTATATGGGGCATATATTTACAGCACTGATTTTTTGTTTTCCGATCTCCTCTTCTACGTACTTGAATCTTCTGTAAAAGTCAAAGTCAAAATTATTTCTGTCTGATATCTCTCAGGCTGTCCTCATCAAAGAAAACAATCAACTAACAAAATGGCTTAGTAATACACTTACCATTTCACATTGGCTCCCTTCCTCATATATGTTTTCCCTTCAATATATGTTTTCACTTTCCCCTGTAGGATTTGTAGATGATAGTTTCGGTACCCTGATTTATATAATTTTTATCTCAGTAATTTCCTGCCTACTCCCAAAGTCTGCTTATGCTTCTAAATTGTTTACAAGTAAGTTTAATGAACTAGTGATGAAGTTTCTCTGTTCATTGTTTAATCCTTGTGGCAATGAAGACCGACTGAGAAACACTGCTTTGGTATTTCTCTTCGACTTTGAGCAGCATACTAATCAGCAGGGGGATTGACAGGTAGACTGATATTGGCAGGGGTAGGGGAAGGGAGAGATTGCCTGACAGAACCTGTCTTTATGGTATATGCATAGTGATCTCCAAAGTAAGGTATGTGTAAGTACCAATTCCTTTAGTTTAAGTCTCGTTATCTCTTGACCTGTGCTTCAGTACTTTCAGCTGACAATATATATTACGGTGAAGAATTTCAGTTTTCATTCCTAATGGGGAAAGTATCAGTCCACTTCCAAATCATCTACTACTCTTATTAATACCCCTCCTTGTGTTTCAGATGCTTTTTAAAATGTGTATCAGCTATTGTAACAGCTGGTTTTATTTTAGATGACAGTTTTACTTTTATTGTGTACTAATAAGCCACTGTCACTTTTTGTTGCCACTGTGTGGCAAATATACATTTGTTCATGGTATCAGATCTGTGGATAATATATTTCAGATTAACTATATATATATATTTAATAATTAGTTATAACTATATTTATATATATAACTATATATATATATATAGTTATAACACTAGCTTAAAAAGCTGCTCTTCAAGTGGTGGGCCTTTCTTTTTGTTTTTAAATTAAGATGTTTATTCACAAAACTCAAGTATCAGAATATTCCCAGGCACTGGAAAATTATTCTTCAGCTCAGATTTCTGCTTCTCTCTCATTCTGCCTGCATACTCACTTTAAAAAAACATCTCTTTTTTTCTGCTTCAGAAAGCTGAGATGTGAGAGTAAGAGGTGATTGAGAATCTGAATGCTCAATAGCATAGGCCATAAAGTATCTTTGTTGGCACTTGTGAACTGAACTGGGACAGCACAGCTGGATCTGAACATTAATTCCTCAATAATTGATGATTAATCTATTAAAGTTTAATGGAGAGTTGATAAGTAATGGTCTGGCTGCCATGTCACTTGATTGTAAATATAGCAAGTTGCCTGGAAATATGTTTTTTCTTTTGTCCACCAGAACCAAACATAGAGGGAGGAGAAAGAAGGAAAGAGAAAGCTAGGTGGAGGGAGAAAACATGTCTGTGAGAAAAGTTTGGGTCAGGAAACCTCTCTGCATCAATGCAAGCACAAAGCACTGGTGACAGTCTTAGGGAATCACTCACACAGGTAGACTTCTCACATGAACATGCCACATGTGCACCTGCTTTATTGTAATCCTGTGTGACACAAATCAGTCCTAGTGCATAGCAGCACTCCACAGGCTTCTGGAGAATATCAGGCTGAGTATGATAAACCCTTTTTATGAGTACATTTTCAAAGCAGTACATAGGGTTTTACACAGCAAAAACACCCAACCCCCAAGTCACTAACAAAACCAAACTACTTGAAATAAACCAATATCTTCAAGAAGCTGCTGGAGGTGGAGGATTGCATGTGTGATTGTGAAGTGGCAGTGCTTCAGAAAGCTATGGAAGAGCTGCACTTGATGATCAAAACACAATTTTAGTTAAATCTAGAGAACACATAGCTTGAGCACTGCTTTTTGCACAAATAGCTAATCCTGTTTTCGCATTTATCACAGTGGCCTTAATTATGCAGGTGCTATGCTGTGTTGTGGCCTTGAGTCTCTTTACAGCCAGCAGAAGTAGGCTTGCACATGGCTGAAATTCACCAGTGTGGATGAGACCAGTATCTTCCACTGCTTTTGATTTTGTCTCCTACCAATCACATACCATTAGGAAACGGGAATTAGGAATGTGTATCTGGTTTCATGGCAAAGTATCAACAAATATATTTGTTGTATTTGAGTATTTGTCTCATTGTTTGTTATAAGATGATTTACAATCTTTCTATGGCAGTTTGGGTAAATAAGAGAACTTGCAATCAATTATTTCATCCTGTTTGTCTGATGCTGCTCTGTATTATGCTGTAAGGTGTCAAGTAGGGCAGGATGCCTGGTGTCCAAAACAGCTGGGGAAATGTACACTATCCTTAAGATCTCATCATCTCTTAAGAGTGTGTAACTGAATGATTCATATTTGAGCTGGTACATTGTTTGAAAATTTCTCTTCAGAACAGATGATTTCTAGTTGTATACTTTTTAACTATGAAGCAAGCATTTGTCATCCATCTTCTTCTCTGTTCGATTTTGTTCATCACTGTGAGGGAAAATGTCATCTAGTCAAAGCACAGTACTTTGTGAAGCTATATTCTGGATCCTGATGGAAAGTTGCTTGAACTCAAATAAGTTGTTTAACTTAACTGTGCTTCATTTTCCTCTTTTTTAAAATAATGACATCCCTGATGCATTACAAAGTCTAATTCACTAATGTCTGCAAAAAACATAACTTATAAAGGTCATAGAGAGTTAAAACAGCATTCCCAACAGTTATACAATGACCTAGAGTTGTTGGGCTGGTAGAGCTGCTCACTTTGTTACTTCCCGATATATTAAAAAGCACACAGTGGTAAGTTTTAGCAAATGAACAAGAAAACAATTTTCTCCTTCATTTCAAAACTAAAAATGGTTCAGTTCAGTGCTCAGACACTTGGATGTAACAGCCAATATAGACCACATAATCTTTGGCTTACTGAAGAAATTTTATAATCTGTATGACAATTATACATAGAATTAATGTGCAATACTGCCACAAATATTTAAAATGAACACTTCAGCATGAAAAATATTATCAATGGTGCTTTATTTCAGTTGTTCTAAATGCTGACATGACAATGGGAAAGTCTGAGTGACAAGCAAAACCAGCCGAAATATGACAGATTAGGTTATGATGAAAGCATGAGCCTAAGTAAACATCATAAGAACAAAAAAAAGGAATGTGATTTAGAAGATTAAATTTTAATAAAAACAAATATTTTAAAAGATATTTAAAAATCAGAAAGGAAGAAAAGATTATTAATGTATATTTGTATCCAAATACATAGGAGAAGAGTTTTTAAAGTAAATTTATTTTAAAGTCTATATGACATGATTGCAATTTTTATATGGAAAAAGACATGTGCTCATCTCAGTGTTGCTGCCGTAACCAATAGAAATCACATGTCAAGGTCTATTATATGGGTATCTGGAAAGGTAGAGAATTTATTTTTCTGTTAATGATATACTTCAGAGTATCTTAAGGTAGAAAGAACAAAAGATTTTTGACTGCTGTACTTGTAAAAGTATAAGAACTATAAATGGAGTTACTAATACATGTTTAGGCAATGATTCAAAGACATATTAATTCAGTTAAACAAAAACAGAGCTCTTGAATAAAATCTAACCCATGTAATGCAGCAAATGTATGTACATGTACCCCATGTTTAGATATATCAGAGCATTTACCCTGTTAAAAAAACTCTACAAAAACAGTTCTATGGTAGCAATTGTAAGCTGGTGAAATCATTCCAGGCTCTTTTTAATAATGCATAGTTGGATGTAGCCATACCATTGACTAAAGTCTGGACATTTTTTTAACCCCTCCTCCAACACTTTAGGAAACATAATACATGTAGTACAAGGCACATCGTTACCTGTCTCGATAAGCTTCTGCCATTCAGGCAGTGCCAGCAATGGTTCAACATCCTTTTTGGACTCATCAGTAACATTCAGACCCAGAGGGAAGAATGATCTATCTGTGAGGCTGAGTCCTAGCCATACTTAGGCTAACTTCAGAATTTCATGAAGTTGTATAAAGTCTGTATTCAGGCCTTCCCTTCAAGTGTATTTATTTCTCCTGCTGGCTCAAGGAATAATAAAGGCTTTATTCATGAATTGGAGAAGTGGAGAAGTTTTTTTTCAGCTTGCAGAAATATTACATCATGATAGTGACTGTGTGAGTGGAACAATACCAGATACACAAAACTTACACACAAAACAGAGAGGAGGCAAAAGACTGATTCATGGAAGGAAAACTCACTAATTCATTAATATATTTTTTTGGTTTTTTATCTCAAATCTATTCAATGAATGCCACACGCAAGAGATTACATTGGATACGCAGAAGTTGGTATGATACAAGGCATCAAACGTCTTATTTCCACCTGAGCAACAATCATCTATTCTTTTAATGATTGTATTTTATGATGTCTAGTTTGTATGCACTTATTCCCACCTTCCACTTATGAACAAAACAGTAGCTACACATGTTGCATAACATGCATCATATTTTAAAAGTATATGAACTCTTCAAAATTAGAAATGGCTTTGAAGGAACTTGTTCCAGAAGGACAGGGTACCCCTGTACCAAACTAGCTACATAGCAGCTTGACAAAGTTTGCGATAAAAACCAGTCAAAGGTCAACCAGACTCAGATGCATCTGGGTTCTTCATCTGCCAAGTTTGTCCCCTGAGTGGTTAAATTGTCTGGCTCCTGTGCATGAACTGACAGGAAAAACAAACCAGAGGGGCCTATGTTTGACATCACCAGTAACATAGTAATGTCAGATGCATCTTCAGTGGTGTATGAAGACTTCTCAACTCTCACTGATCACATGTGAAACTGAAAAAAAATGTTGGAGTCAACATATGTCTGATTTTTGACCTCCCATAGTCTAAAATTGTTCTTGTAATGAAACCGTTGAGCCTTTATATGGATTTCACTAACTTTTTTTTTTTTTAAAATTTGCTGTTGTTGTATTTTTTGTGTGCCAAAGGCAATGGAAAAGTATATTGTTCTTTATAAAACTTTGTGCTTCTGAAAAACTGTAATTTAAATGCCTGAAATCTCCACATTCAAATTTCAACAGGGTCGTCAAATTTTCAGCCTTCTTGAGTACTGAAGGTAGATAAAATTTCTAAGACTTACTGTCATAGAGAGCTTAGATGAGACAAGAAAAAGACATGTCTAATTTCTTTGGAATGGAGATTGAATTTCTTGTAGCATTGTATATGAGTAGTGACATGCTCCCATAACTTTGGCCAAAAGTTTCTCATGCCAGGGTACAGCCACGGAGCTGGACTTTCCTGTGGGAAACATGTATTAGAAGCAGTTTTGCAAAATCACAACATTAACTTTCATACTAATAGTTTTAATAGCTTTTGTCATACAAGTTGAAAGTTTGAGGCAGAAAAATTTGCCTTTCAATTGCTAACGTCACAGAGGGAAGGAGAAAGCTTTCTTCTAACATGGTTAAGGCAGTTACAGTCTGCAAGTCTTACAGCTGGTGAGGGTTTATGTCTTCTCTACTATCAGAAGACTTTTTCAGAACCTCACTTCCCTGACTGCAAAGCACCATCTGATAATTTCAGACCAAGTTTTTTTCATGAGGAATTATTACCTTTGGTTGTTGGTTGTTTTTTTGTTTGTTTTTTTTTCCTGTCAGTCTTTCCCTGACTCCTGACTAAATTTCTGCTACTTGGTAGTAGTTCTCTGAGCTACTTCCTTGTCTGTTCAGCTTTTCTTTTGCTAGGACAATGGCCCCAGCTCTCTTGGTTTTCTGCTACAATATAGGGTTTGATTCTCCTCATCATTGTGTATTATGGGTTCTGGCTTGAATTCAGCTCCTCTGAATGTGCACATTGTGAATAGATAACAGTATTTCAGATGAGTTCTCCATAGAGACATGTATAATGACATTAACGTCCATCTGTCCCAAAATACATCTACTATTTTTCCCTTTTTTTCTTCCCCCACAGTATTTGGTAGATTAGAGTCATGTTGTGATGGATAAACAAGATCCGATCTTCTTCCTCTCTTGCTTGATAATTCCTTTGTCTGTAGCACATATTCTTATTAGGCCCTAAGAGTGAGGTTCATGCCCTATGAGCGTTTGAATTTCATCCTTTTTCCATTACTCTTCAATCTTCTGGATTTGCCATGCAGGGGAACCAATGAATGCAAGTGCTAGACAAACAGACAGATCATCCTCTGTATAGACAATGTTTTGTCAATTTATATCATCATCTGTTTCAGTAAAAAAACAGTATTTTTACCAAAATCTTTTCCAGAATATCTGAGCAGCTCAACCAGAAGGCGAGTCTTTGATTTGTCACCATTCAATCCAGTAATTTCCCTATCAACAAAATCTACTGCTACCTTATGGCCCTTACCCTATTTTATTATCTCTCAACTTCTCTAAATACTTAATAATTTCTGATATAGCAGCAAACTACATATTTAACTTCTTTAAATTCTGTTACGAAGACCCGGGATAAAGGGAAGTGGTTTAAAGTTATTCTGTTGACTGACTGTGAAGGCCTGAGACAAATTCTTTTGCTTTCCAAGAGGAAAATGAGTACAGTAACAAAGATGAGTTATTTTATTTTCTTGTCACATTTTACACTTTTCTTTGACTAGACACTTAAGGTCTGTGTTCTGGTGTCTGCATCAAGCACTGTTTTACTGCATTCATTTTTGCTGCAATTATTTTGTGAGACTGCATGCAATAAGAGTCCTCTTCAGCATCCTGTGATATTCAATAGAAGGGGGCAGTACAAGCGTCTGTGTCAAAAGCCCTCGGAAGCTTTAAGATGGAGGTAACTTAACAGTGGGAGTTACATGCTTTCCCTAGCTTCAAGGAAAAATAGTGACATTTAGGTATTTGAAAAAAAGAAATTGAGGTAAATAAATCAAATTTCTTTTACTCAAAATTCTTCTTTAACCCTTGGGAAAAAAGCCACAACTGGTTAAAGCAAGTATTATAAATGTTTGCATTTGGAAAAAAAAAATCAGTACCAATTATGACAGATTTTGCAGTACAGGGTTTTGCAGGAAGTAGAGCACCAACTAGAATATGGTCTCAATTTTTTCAGTTTAAATTTACTTTTAAAAATTTTAACAAAGGTAGCAGATAGGGAAAGAAAAAAGATGTATAAAATATATCTGAGAATTATCATTGATGTGATTTCAGTCCTTCAGCACATTATATACATTTCATGCTGGATATTGAATACCATTCATGTAAGAACTCTGCAGAGAACTGTGTAAGTTATCCTAACACAATACATTATAGCAGCCTTAAATTTGAATCTTTAAAGTGTGATGTTAGGAGGCAGGAGTGATACAGATGGAGTTATGTTATGGCAGTATGCGTTCCAGCATGTCAGATAGTAAGCGGATATGTAAACTGTTATCATTAACTGTGAACTCTCTAAAGATGGACATACTCTCAATGCTTTTTGAAGGCCCATGTAAATTTATGGAACCATATAAATGTATCAGGATAAAATAGGGTTGGTTGGGGTTTTGTTTTTTGTTGTGGTTTTTTTTTTTTTGGTTTGTTTCACTTTTTGTCTTGTGTTGATTACCTTAAATTATTTTTTTGCTAAAACATTTGAATTACTTTCCTCACTCATCAGAAAAAAAAAAAGTAAATTAACATATTGAAATTGCAGAGGGGTTTTCCTGCGAGGTTGAAGAAACAACTGTTTTTCGCTTTAAGATTTATTTCTCCTTCTGCTTACCTTATTTATGAGTTCCAGTATTAGCATTTATATACTAAGGTATTAAAATCAAGGACTCTACTAATCTACCCTGTGAAATACCTAATTTGTTTAGCTTCAGTGCACAGAAGCACAGGAGAGTTAACATAGGGCTCTCATATTATTCTTACATCTTGTGACAACACAAAGCACCTCTCGGATGTTAATACACTGTGGGGCTTTAAGCCTCATGCATTTTGCAAATATGACCTGAAAACAAAATTCTGCTTCTTATAGGTTTGAACACTCAATTTATTTGAAATTCTTAAGTTAAAAATGGCTAGAGTTTTATTTCAAATGTTAATGAAAAACACTTTCCCAAAAGTTTAGAAATCACTTTTTTTTTTTGTAAATATTTAAACTACTTTCTAATATTAATGATCACTTTTTAATTTATTTTATTGAAAAGTTAAGATGACAGAATTTTCTTATTTTACACAGACAAAGCTTCCTCTCAATTTCAGGTTAAATACTTTTGTTCTGAAGTCTTGTTTTTTATCAAGCTATTTTTGTCATAAATTGTGAAACTAGGCCATAATGAATAAATGAGCAAATTAATAGCTGCCTCAGATACCTTATTTTGAGTGTCTAATCGGAAAAAATTGGAAGTTAAAAATATTAAAGGCTCTTTTAATCCAGACTATTAAAAAATACAAAGGTAAAAAAAACAAACATGAGGTTTAAAATTCAGATGGTTTAAAATGTGATTTAGGTAGATACTAAAAAACATTTATATAATACACTATCTTATTTTATATAAGTAATGATCAGGCCATGAAATATTTGTCTGGACTTATTCCAGGAAACTTCTCAGCTTTATATGAAAAATGTGCAGCAGTTGCACCACCCATTCTCCCTATGGTTTCTATCTCCAAAGAAGGTAGAAAAATTTATTGTCTTAGATCTGAAAGTTGCCAAGCAGACCTTCCTTTGGGAATCATCTTCATTACTGTCATTCTTAGAAGCTCAAGTCATGGACCAATACTCTCTGGTGCTAGCCACTGTACAAACAAATTATGTATGGCTGTGTTTTTTTCTATAGTGCCAGCCAAGACCAAATTAATGAAAATAAACAACTGTAGCTGTATCTGGTGCAGACTAAAAGCCAGAGTACTAACACTAGGAGTTAGTTAGTTAACTACATGCAGGAATTACTGCATGAAATAAGTAGAATGATGCAGTGAATTGAATAGTGTAGAAGTTCTAGTTTCTAGACAAGTCAAAGTATCGACTTCTACTTCTTAACCTTGGTGTACACTAACTTGAATTTTATTGTTTCTATTAATGCTGCTCTTTCAGGTTTTTTGAGAAACTGTGACTTTCAGGGTAGGTTGATAGATGAATGCAGGCTCATTTTCTGTGACTGTCCTAGTAGCATTAGGGAGGAACCACTTAAATATCTGAAGCTACTATCCTGCCCTGCTCCCTGGTGGAGGGAGTAGAGAAGGTGTCCCCAAGAAGTCAGCTTTAGCTAGACAGATCATTCATAGTGGTTTATGGCTCATACATTTCATGATGAAAAAGAAGATGACATCTGATGTCATCTTTAAAATACATTTTATTTCAAAGAAAGCTATACAGCACAATTTAAGAAAGGCACTGTGTTCTCCCTGAGTTTATAATGATGAAAAGAAATCAGAACAAAAGCATAAAAAGATTGAATTATAGCAGGTAATTCAAACAAAATGCTTACTATGCTAATCCTGTCTACCACTCCTACTCAGTCTGAATGATAGTTTATTTAATAAGCAGTCTTATTGAAGTGGGTTTGTTAGCCATTGAGTAAGTGCTATTCTGTAGGAGGAAGAGTTGCAGAATCCAGCAGGTGATGAGTACAACATAACATTTAATCCTTACAGCTTGCTAACAACTGAGCCTTCGGCAACATCCAAAGATGCCCAAATATGTTTTGGAAGGAATATGTATTTTCCACCAATTTGATTGTCTTTTTCCCCTTCTTGCTAAAAGAGTTAACTTACATAGTCTGCAGAAGCTATACACTCAGATTGATATATCAGATTGATATACACATAATGATTACTTAGTTTCCTCTCTGTTTTTTCCATTTGGCAGGCGTGAGAAGCTACCAAACCAAAGGTAGATTTAGAACAATCTTTGGAAGATTTGCAAGTATAAAATATATGAAATGGTCATACCTAAACAGGTATGTATAGGTAAGTACACAAGCAGTACTTTCAGGTATGGATACACATTTAGAAGCAAAGGCCCTGTCCAGTGGGTTCCTGCAGATAAATTCTTCAGGGCAGAAAGATGTCTAATAGGTTCTTGTAGATAGATAAGAGCAAACACATATTTTGTGAACTAAGTGCTTATCCCCTTGTCTAATGTTATCTCTGAGATGCTTGTGCAGTTTTGCTTGTTTGTCTTCTCACCATTGATGTATTTGTTTAGTTTAAAAGCACACCTCCCATGATGATAATTGAGAAAATAAAGAAATGATGATGAACTCCATGCACAGACTCCATCATGTCTCCTGAAAACTACGTCAGAATCAACAATGTCATGATCCATAGCAGCGGACAGAAAATGGCTTTTCAAATCATTAGTAAGCTAAATGCCATTATGTTTCCTCTAGAAAATAGCTGAACCAGCATGCCAAAGAAAAGGGCAGTCTTGATGGCTAAAGAATATTTTGAAAATTTGCCTAGAAAAATAGATTTTATTTCCAAATGAACACCAAGAGCACTTAATGCAGAGGACAAAAGTTTTGAATTAGAAAAGCTACTATTAGGTAAATGTATTAAAAAACTGTGAAAAGTTATAACAATTATATGTATCCTTCATACATCCTGCTCAGTGAATATGTAAGTGCATTTGAATCATTTATGCCTACATGCAGGAAAGTGATAAATTTTGAACAAATTTAATTGAAATCACCCCTGGAGTGAGTCTGAAGGAAGGATTAGATTTAATGGTCTCACAGAGTGTTGTACTGTAGTGCTAGACTGCTAGCTCTGAAGTCTATATTTTTTCCCAATAAAAGATTCTAAACCTCAATTGGCACATGAATATGAGTTTAATCACATCTCAGAAATGAAAATCACTTTACTTTGCCCCATAATGAGACTTAAGGAAGATGTTCAGGCAGACAAATCACAGAGTCTATTTTCACTTTAATGGTGTGACACAAAGATACAGGATTTTTACCCATATGATTTTAAGTGGGTTGCTGTTTTGTACCTCAAGTAATATGCTGTGGCATTATTTAAAAAATGTCAATGGAGATGAACACTATTTTTGGCTTTTCATTGAATCTGCGTTACTGTCAGTGGAACATCACAGTTGTATCTGGGTGCAGATAGGTTTTCAAACATGTTATTGATCCTTATCGTTGTAGTCTTCAAGATCTAAAGATGCATGGCCTTGTTCCATATTCCCCATTATGCAGTCTTTTCTTTTTGGCAGCAGCTTTTGATGGCTTGTAGCAGAGTACTGTAGCCTCACTGTAGAGTATTGTAGCCTCATTTCTATTGGAATGTGGCAGACTCCAACACTGGATGAATATTTTACTCTTAGAGGGAAATATGTTCTTTTATCTTATTAAGTATTTCTAACTCCGTTGCGCTTCTGCACTGGTTCCTGTATGATAGTCCTTTAAAGTAAATTTTTCACAGCTAACAATTAACTGTATTCCTGTCTCTGGTGTCCAATATGAAACCCTGTAATCTTTTTTACAAAGGCACTATGGAAGCATAGGAGAAGATGATGTCTGTAGGAAGTGTGCTTTGACCATTTAGATAGTCTGTACTCTCAGCTCTGCAACAGCTAACTACTCTGCTAAATTAGATTGCAGTTGTGGGGAGTACCCAAAAGTGCAATTTTGCTCTCTGATCTAACTATACCTCGGCTTCTGTTGTGTGAAATAAAATTATCAATCCCAGTCCTTTTACAAAAGTATTGTGAAGATAAATTAATTAATCTATGCCAAATTAAGACAAATTAATTTCTGTGGTGGGGAATGCCATGGAAAATGCTCATGAGGAAAGTAATAATTCTATATTCAAGAAGGGCTTGAGTTAAAGCTGTGTGAAGAATTGATTTTTCACTTCATTGGCTGACCTGAAAAATTGTGGAAAAAATCAATTTTGGACCAACCTGAAATGATTTTCTCTCATTTTTCTCACGGGAATGTAAAGATGGGAAGTAATATATATGTTTTGGCTCAAACAAAACACTTAATTTGTCTAGAAGTGAAATATTTCATTGTCATCTTAATTATTCACATCTTTTTAACAAATTACAGGTAGGTATTGCTAAGGAAATCATCCCTTCAAACTTAATTATTGGACAGTTTATTTTGAAAATAGAGTAGCAAGAATTGGGGGGGTTTATTTGTTTGTTTTTAAGCCCCCTCCCTCCTTCATTGGTGAAATGCAATTGTGGGTGAAAAAAATATGCATAAACTGGAGTCTGGTTTATAACTGTGATGAATCGGTGTTGATGAGCATGCAGATGACTGTACTGGCTTAAACACAAAAATCAGCTTTTTTTGCACACACAGCACCACCAGTACTTCAGCATCTTCTGCTTTAGCCTTCACCATTTTGAATATACATGCTTCACCTTTTCACAGTCTATTTCAATGTCTAAGTGTTACTTAGGTAGTTGCATGTTCTTCCTGAACCACATCTGATCAGTGCATCTACCACGTTGCTATAAATATTTCAATGGCCATTAGTGACAGCTGCCAATGTTGTGATAAGTTTCCAGTGCCATGATAGTAAAGTGATTCTATATATTATAAAATAACACCAAAACTCTTAGTTGCTGGCACACAGCTATTGCACTATCCAATCGTGCAAAGAGTCTTTTTGTCAACCTTTCTGTATGTCCTCTGTATCACACCCATTTAGCAGTTATGGACAAGCAAAAGAGCTCAGGGTGACTTCAGTCAGGAAAAGTTCAACCCCAGGCTGATGTTACTCTCTCTCATTGGTAAAAGACTCTAATTTCAATTAAATACCTTAAATATGATGAGAAGTATGCCTTAAACAATTAGTGGGCAAAACAAAACACTGAATATCTGCTACTAAATAAGAAGTATTTTAAATTTTTGCCAGAGTCTATGTAAGATATACTATCAGAATGCAAACCAGGGAGACGAAATGAAGCAGTACAGGCAGCAGGGTTCAAGAATTTAGAAAATACACCTGTTTCAAAAAATACCTCTATGTCCTAGTGTAACTTTTTTCTGCAGCTGGTTATTAGAACATTTTTGGGGTCTTAACTCCTTTTCAAATTACGTGGCAGCATCACAGACTTTCAGCTTCTTTGCTTTTTAGTAGAAGAGATGTTTTTCCTAATATCTGGAAAAATTGTGACCTCAGTATGAAGTTCTCCACAGAAGGAAAGGGGACATATGTTAAGGACTTTTATAATAACCTTACTGCACTGGTACTAGTGTTTATATATATCACACATAAAATACTTAAACATAAGCTGTTCTTACAAGTGTGTGTATATGTGTTCATTTTTTGTAAGTACTGTCACCATTCATAGCAGTATTTTGCAACAGGCAAATTAGTAGCTCATTTGGATTTTTTTCCTTCAGCCTTAGTTGTAAAGGGGATGCCAGATTTAAAGAATTACTTCAATACATGTATTTCTTCTTGAGAACTACCTCTTACTTGATATTATTCTCTACCTCTGATCACTTAGAGCTCTGGTACTTATAGATGTGGATTTGGTTTAACTCTGACTGCAGATGAAAAGCTGTGAAAAAGACAAAGTTAAGCACCTCCACTCTTGCCATTCTTGATACACAACAACAACAAGAAATCACAACAAGAAATCACATTCTCTTTGAATAGCAGAATCTACGGTACGGTTGCACTTTGATCTTTAAATCTACCACACCTGTTACACCCATAGCTAAGGCTACACAACGTCCAGTCTCTAGTTTCACCAGTGCTCTCCCTCTCCCAATGCCAGAGACAGACTGCCAGTTAGTACCTGTGTGTTGTGTAATCTGTGTGGTCTTCACATCTTGAAGAACCACAGTTAAACTGCAAGTCCTAACTGTTATTTTCCTTGCAAGTGCTTGTCCACTGGGAGCTCACCTGAGGCGAAATCAATTTCACAATTCTAAATATTTACATTTTAAACTGAATGTTGGCTGCATGCTATAGTCTGAATCCTATTCATACTATTTGCTGCAGTTCTAAGATATACATGTAACAGATGATCCTCTGTGTAATGATACTGAAGAATTAATGGGAAAAATATGTTTCCACTGATCTGGAAAATGGTAGTA
This sequence comes from Limnodromus scolopaceus, assembly GCA_028565335.1. NCBI lineage: Eukaryota > Metazoa > Chordata > Aves > Charadriiformes > Scolopacidae > Limnodromus > Limnodromus scolopaceus. The sequence continues at coordinate 92,931,284 of JAOXNO010000013.1, read as the reverse complement.
TAGAGAAGAACCCCAAGGTTTACACTTGTATCAGTATTGACTTTACTGTCCTCAAGTTGAACTGAAGAGGCAGAGAATCACTTGGACTGAGCTCTGATTTTCTTTACAACAATGGGACTACAGCACAAAAGTTTTCTGCGTTGACATTCACTAAGACGAAGTTTGGGGAATTTCCTAATGTCGTGTTTAACTCCAGACAGCAACCAGAACCACACAGTCAATTGTTCACTCCCCAAGCCCTCCCCAAGAAGGGTGGGGAGGAAAAGGGGAAAAAATAAAGAAAAAAAGGAGCAGAAAGTGAGAAAAAAAATCCTCATGGGCTGAGATAAAGACAGTTAAATAAAAACAATAACCAAAAAGGAAAATTAATAGTATTAATAGTATTAATGACAAGGGTCACTCTCACCGCCCAGTGAATTGGCACCATTCTGAGCAGTGATTACAGATTACCACCCCTTGGCTAACATCCATTAAATATTGAGCATGATGAATATGATATGGAACATTTCACTGGCCATTCCATCGTTCTGTCTATGCTTCTATGGGAAGATGAAAAAAGTCCTTGAATAGTGTAAATATCACTTAGCAGCAACTAAACCCAATAAGTATTATTGACATTCCTTTCATGGCAATCACTAGAAAGAAAAGTAGCTTTTTCCCAGCTGAAAGCAGGACATTTATATCCATGTCTTCTTTTATTATTATTATTATTATTGTTATTATTATTATTATTTTATATTTATTATTTTTAATCAGGGGATGAACTGGAGAACATCTCAGAACCTTTAAAAAATCCTGAAGAATCTCTCACATACCATATGAACACAAAGGAGAAGGCAAATGTCCTAAAACGTAGAGCTGTGAATCAATCCAGTTGATACACAGAAAGAATTGTGATTACTAGGGAGAACATGAAGAATTTGAAACAGATAAATATATTTTTGTGCTGAAACTGTAAAAGAGCATCCCCAACTTTGCAGACCAATGCAATTATTTCATTTCAAAGATTGCAAATAAGTTTTCAGCATAATGATATTTACCACTCGCTCCACTCTTGAGCCACTAAAATTCACAAGCGAGACATGTTCTTTTCAAAACTAGCTAGTTTGGATTTTATGACTTGCTGAATTGATTCAGAAAACCATACTGTTTAAAGTTCCTTTATTCCTAAAGCTATTTAACTTTTATGCAATTCTTTTCTACAAAGCCAATGCAGTATTTCATGTGAGTTCCTACAGAGAAGACTAATTGTCTATGAGCCAGCATTTACATAAATAATTATAATAAAAAAATTAGGTGGTGGTTTGCTGAAGGTTATAATGGGATAAGTTGAAAGAATCTCAGAATGCCTTTAATTGGCTTTGGGAATAACCATTTTAGCAGGCTGACTTCTCTTTATTTGACTCACTTGCTTAAAAGTTGGAAAAACTGACTTGTACTGGCAGGCTGACCTTGACTGTCAATGTAAATCATTTTGGCTTTTTCTTTTCGTTACCTTTCTTTCATTTGCTGAAACTTTCAGATGACAATTGACAATCAGACTGAGGAACAGACTTAACGCTTACCCTGGCACATAGTTTATTTCTAAACTGTTCAGAAAACAGATTCTATTTCTTAGATCTTTCATTATCAATGTTCTATCTATTCCTACATTTTTTAAAGCATACAGTCATAGGCTCTGTTTCACACTTAGTGTATACTAGAGTGACTTGTTATAACTTCAGCTTCTTTCCATTAGAATTTTCAAGAGTTTTGTTCTGATGGCCTTCACATACTTAACACAAAGTTTTAATTAACATCATACCTTATGAAACCACAATTCTAGTAATTTCCATGTGAGACAACAATAATACATAAATTACATCTCGGAGAATGGTAGAATTTTATGTGTATATTTTGAAGAGAAACAGCTGTAGGACTTTTAACTTAGTATTGTAACAAAACAGAATTTTTACACTTCCATATTTTTTCCCAACTTCATAGGAAAAATCCTGGGAGAAGCTGACAAGTAAAAAGTACTTTCATGATCTTGTATTCTTCCATCTAACAGAGATCTACAACTTTAAAAAAAATAATGAAATAACTTCATTCATGAAGAGCTATTAAATTTTCTGTTTGTTTTCTTTGTCAAGCTAATTTCAGTCTGAAAAGGACCTTAAAGTATCATCAAATAAATATCAATATATATAATATTGATATATTATATATCAATAAATATCAAATAAAGAGAACTGCAGCTTTCCTGATGTTTTCAAGTCTAATCATACTTGAGGGGAGCCTAAGCTTTTTACTGAAAACTACATCTGTCAGAAAGGGTGAGGGCTGAAGGATCTCTTGAAACAGGAAAGGAAGTGTCTCAGCTCTATGGAGGAGAGATTTTCAGGGATCAGTGTTTCTCTTCTAAATCTCTACTCTCTCCAAAAGCATTCCTACTTAATTTCTCCTCATTCTGTAACACTTTAAGAGACTGAGAGTCTCAGCTACTTTCAACACCTAGAGGAGAACTGAAAAATTATTTTGAAAGCTGACACTACAACAAGTGATACACTGGTACTTAAACCTAAATTAAGTGAAATAATTTTGTTCACAACTCTGTTTGTATATGTTTTATCTAACTGTGAATAACGTTTTTTTAAATTCTTCTACTAGTATCTAAACATATTGTCTCTTGTGTTATGCTCTTTTACATTTCCTTCTCTCAGAAGGAGAGTTTACAACAAAAAGCTGTTGTTTTTCACCCTTCTTAAGGTATTTTCTAACATTTGTTTACCCCCGTCTCCCTCTCCCTGGCATTATACCAGTATGGGTGCACACTCAGCACATAACATGGTTGTCCTGCTGCGTAGCTCTCCCCACTCAACCAAATCAAAGCTGAGCTCCCCTCTAACCCTAATGTCTCCCTTCTTGGCGCTACTACAATGTCAACTCCCGTACTTGCAGTGTAGTTGAAGGGAGGTATACCAAGTCTACATTTTTTATAGGAAAAGTCTTACTCTAGGTTACACATTTGCTAAAAATGAAAGCCTTCAGTCTCTAGAAACTAAATTACTCCAAAATCGCAGGAGCAATTTTCCCCCCACCCATGCCCTTTCGCAATTACCAACCATATCCAACATGAAAGGGTGGGTGGGGTTAGAACAGATTATTGCGAAATTCCCATGAAAAATAATTCATATGGAACTACCCAGTCTTGAAGCAGCAGATGAAAAGTATTCACTCTGGATAGGTCCTTCAGGTTTTTTTTTTGTTGTTGTTGGTTTGTTTTTTGGATTTTTTTTCTCATTAAATTGCCCTTTGTGGTCATGGTTTGGGGCTTGTGTTAAAAAACGAGAACTTAACTTTTGCAGCTTCATTTTTACATTACAGTAGCAGATATTGTTATAAACACAGTTGCCTTCTAACTGAGGGGTTAGTGAGCCCAGTAGAAAAAGTGCAGCTAGTACAGAAACACAATAAATTCCAAATGCATTACTTCTTCCCTTTTCCTTTCCAAATACAAAACATTCAACTGCATAGGATTCTTTGATTTTTGATAACAGGGCTCGGTTTCAAAATGTAATGTGCCCCAGGTTACTTTATAAGTTTTCTTGGCCTGTGATCAGGAGCACACCTGACAGATGCAGACTACCTCTCCTGTCACCTTCATGTAATCCTTCATGTTTTGTATCAAAGAATTCCTCCAGCAGTTGAAAGCAAATTTATCCTCAAAGGTATTTATGACAAATACAATAATTCCTTTTAATGCAGGGACTGTTTAATCCACCAACCTATTAAGTACAGTATACCTCCAGCAAACAACCATTATTTCTCATTACCATATTGCACTTAAAAATACAATTAATCCTTTAATTGGAATCTAAAATACATAGTTTCCTCTATGCAGCACCTCTGCCGATAGTAATCTGCAGAAAGTGGTATCCAAAAGTTAATTAAGAGCAAAGTGTTCTTACATACTAGGCTTCCTGTTCAGACACACAATGGCTTGATGTTGTTGGTGCTTTCCCTGATTAAAAGGATTTACAATACATAGTTTTGGGAAAGAAGCTCTATAATTGCTGCTAATTGCCTTCATTTTTTGACGGTTGGATATATTTCACATGGATCTTGTTTAACTGTGCTAGATATTTTCCAAGCATATATATTAAACTTTTCCTTTTATTAATTCAGAAACAAACTAAAAGTTTCTTTTCTTCGTTACTGATTACTCCCCAACTATTTTGGTAGTGTTTTTCTACAGCCAACTATAATTATACTTAAACAAAGAATAAAAATAACTTTTTGATTAAATTTGCAAGCTTATGGCTCAGAAAATATGGTCTCTATTCTCACTTGGACAAATGATTTGCTGTGTCATTAAGAAAGTCAGGGTAAATCACAGCTGCCTTTCTTCCTGTCTTTCTACTGGCGAATGCTTGCTTTTTAAAATATATCTTTTTCTGTCTGCCTAATTAGAGCTAATCAAGAATGATAAAAAAGTTGTTAAAAAATGAATGTTGTAAATAATACAAACATTGAAACAACCATATGACTTATCTGTTTACAAATTCTAAGTAGGGTTTTTTATTTTTTGAAGTAACCTCATGAGCATATTCTGGCTTCTTAAGTTAGGCAACACCATTTTCTCCATGCTCAGTTTCCGTTTGCAGCTGAGCTGCCTCATGCTTTTTTGGCCTGTGTTGTTGAGGAGACTAGAGTAAATATAACAGTTGAACAGTTGATACTGAAGAAATTTATCCTAAAAGATAAATCTAGGTACTGAAGACCTACTTTTAAACCATCACGCTGCCTGATTTGAAGCAGGAACCCAAACCAAGTTTTTTCTCATATAGATAAAGTATACTACTTAGCAAATAAATGGCTATTGTAGATTAAGTTCTCTTCTGATTAAGCTGTTTTACCATGAACATAAGATGAACATATGGCATCAGGACTTGATGAGTTTGTATATGTACACCTCTGGGAACAAAGTCACCAGCAATATGAGTCTCAAAGGCTTCAGGTGCACAGGGCAGCTACACTAACAAGGATCTCTGCGGTGTTCTGAACTTGGTAGCTGGATTTCAAAATCCCATAGCCTGAAGCAGTTTTGCCACTTACGATAGATGACTCTAGGATAGGACTATATGACCAAGCAGTGCACCCCAATAGGAATAGACCTGTGGTATGTAGTGCTAAGAACCCAGGGTCCATGTTATATAGATGTTTTAGGGAGGGGAGGTTTACTTCAGACTGGCTCTAGACTGTCTCCTGGACTGGATGCCTATTGGCAGCTGGACGATATTAGGTGTGTTCTTGGAGTGAATATTCCAAATTATTTTCATTTGAAATAAGTCTAGTTTGCATGGTCTGACCCTGCTCTGTACAGTAAGGGGTGGCAGTAGGTACGTTGGCTCTAAAGTATGTTTTTGACCCAAGCTAGAAAAAAAGTGCTTAATCTCAATATACTATTTTTCTTTCATTGTTATCATTTTCCTAGCAAAATTCTAGAATGCCTTTGGGGTACTCACTCTCTGTGGCCAGTAATACAAAAAGAAATAGCAGAACATACACAACATTATCAATTAATGTTGTTCATAGTAATTTTGAGAATCCGAGGTAGATTGCACCATAGAAAGGTTATTTCTGTTGTCTATGATTCATACTCACGTGGCTTTAGTTTTGTTACATTTGAGTCTGAGAAGCCAGTAACATTCAAATGTGTTACTTTCTTTTGGAATATGTCATTTATTATGAAAACAGTCTGTTAGCAGCAAACATCCTTAACTCTGAAAGTCTTTTATGGTGAGAGCCAGATTTGTAAGAAACATGTATGGCCGGCTGATTTGCCTTTTACGTTTTTAAAAAACTTCCCTGAAAACCTTCAGTATTTGGCAAGATCTTCCACCATTTACCAGTTTTCAAGATATGGTCATTAAAACATATTTTCACCTGTTTTGTCAATGTTTTTCATTTTTCAGTGTGCATACTACATCTTTGCAGAGATGTAGTTTCTGCCATTAGTTCTAATTCAATTTCTAAAATGATCAGGAAGTAAAAATTAGAATTTCAAAATGTGCCCAAGTACAGATTTTAACATGATTAGTAGCTGATGTCCACCAATTTCATGGAATATGAAGGGATATATATCCAAAACGGTGAATTGTGGACTCTAGTTGAAGTGCATCTTATTTAACTAAGAACTGGCACAAACGTGATCTGTAGTCCTATACTTTTTTTACCCTCAACATTAAAAACTCCTCATGTTTAACAAATTTGTTTCCACCTATGTAATGTAATAATCCTACTTCACTTTTGATTTTATAGAGGGAACACACAGATACTAATACATATCTGATTTAAATGAACATGTTCATGCTAGTTGAGGTATTCAGTTAGATTTCAGTCTTTCCAGCTGAGTTATCTGAGTGAGAATACTTTTCCTAAAGATGTTGATGTGGGAGGTTTTCCCTTTAGCAACTTTACATACAAATTAGATACATGTGTGTCTGATGAAAAAATAATAAAAATATCAAGAATTAACCTTATAAATTATTTTGGAACTAAAAATCTCAGGCAATTATTGTTAAGTATGAATCTATACTATCCAGTAGAAACTACTGACAGGCAAAATATCTATAATCTTCATTAGTTTGCAATGAAGGAAAAATATTAATGGAAGAAATGTACAGTTTAATCACTTCTTCATATTTATGACCTGTAAAATACCAGTATTTGTAAATTTTGTCATTAAAATCACTAATCCTGCAGCCTTTACTTGAAAAAAATCTTCTATGTTATGTATTTTTATATTTTTGTATTGTATTTAATTTATTTAACTTAACTCGGCTAGGTCCTTGTGATTTGACTCACTCATACATGTAATTTACCTTCAGTATAAAAATAAAAGGTAGGGAATAAGATCAGACTCAGGGACTGTCATGCCCTCTGCTAGCATTAGCACTGTCTTAACTTTGTGATAAATTGCTTATAGACTTCTTAATGTGAATGCTCCCATTTAATCGAAGAGGTTGCATAATCATTCCCCTACCGGAGTGTTAAGTGAGATTTATCCTCTCACTTTTATAATCAATAGTGCAGGATACATTGGTGATTTTCTATCTCTCTCTTTTTTTTTTTTTTCTGACAGAAAAGGAAATATATACAATGAAAAGAGAAAGGGTATAATTTTAGAAATCTACATAACAAATGTTTAGAATGATCTGTAAGAAGAAATGGTAAAAGCATTTCATGATGGAAAGTTTGCTCTATAGGACTCAAGTTCTACAGTGATATTGCAATGCAGTAAGGCTTATAAATGCACAAAGACTTGCCTTTTGGAGTGGATCTATCTAGGTATGTGTTGGTTGTGAAGGTTCAGGAGCTAATCATGAGCAGATGCTGATATTGACAGAAAGTCACAAAAAAAATAGATAAAAATTCTTTTCCTCTATTTTCACTTCTTTAGAAAGAACAGCTTCACTCTTGTATCAACCTACATGTTTCCTAACACTCGGATCATTCCTCTTGCTTCCCTTAGGACTCTCTCCTATTGATCCACAACTTCTTCAAGGTTTTGTACATATTTTGTCCAGAAAGACTTTTCTTTTTGCATCTGACTAAAGCTTTTTTACATTTTTTGGTTACAAAATAAAACTGATGGCCCATTTTCAGCTTTTCAGTTTTAGATCCTAGGCGCTTAATCGCAGCTTCTGTGTATCTTTAATTCATCTTGTTTGCAGGTGCAGACCCATATCCAGACTCAGCAGCCTGACAACTAATGACTAAGACAAATGTTTCTGGGGACACGGTTAAGTGGGAGCAGAATGATCTGTGGATCTCTGATGGTTAGCTGATGGAAAAGTGATGAATGGATAAGATTCTTCTTGCTAAACCTGGGACTTAGAACACTATTTAATTTGATCAGCATAACTGAATAGAAGATGTGTTCCATGTAGCGGAAAGGATGGGTTGGAGATGGGTGGCTGACTGGAAATCCAGATTGTGCCTGTGGGTTATTCAGAACTTAGGAGATATCAGTCTTTAAAATATTTTTCTACTTTCCTCTGGATATTGCTATCAAAACATACCATCACTCCATTTATATGACTTCAACAAACATCTGAAGAACTGAATGCTTGCTCTGGGATACTGAAGGCGACATGAATCTCTTTGGGTTTGGACTTCTGTTTAGGAAACAATCTACTTATCAAAGTGAACACTAGATTCCAATTACTTAATGCAAACCCCAGTGTTTCAGTTGAAAATTTCTAGGTAGGAGTTTGGAGCTTCCTCCTTTTTTTTTTTTCTGCTTTTGAAAACCAACATAGAGGTCTTTGGCTAATGCTACTATATTGAAAGATCAAGAGCAAGAAAGTTCTACATGATGCTCAACTAATTGATGTATATGCTTAGCAAGACAAATGCAGAAACCAGAGACAAGCAGGAGAGAACGGGGGAAAGATAGGATGAAAACGAAGAATAAATACTTTGCAGAAGGGCTACTATTTATATCTCTTAGAAGCTGATGAGGTCTAGGAGGTGGAAGATGAGAATGCCAGTATATTGAACAGAGAAGAGAGTCAAAGACTGTAGTAACAAGTGAATAGTCCGTGAGTATTCATAGTCAATCTTGTTTGGTAAGGAGTATAGCATGTGACACAGAAGAAATGAGAAAATCTCTGGGTCATGGAACTTGTTCCAAAACACTTTGTGACAAGAGAAGGAAATGAACAATGGATGTTTGGGACAAGCCAGATTGGTCCCATTGGATAGACAGTGAAGTGGGAAAGAGCAGCAGTACTTAGACAAAGGCAGTTTTCCTGTTTAAAAAGAAATACAGCTGGCAGAGACAATATTGTTATTAAACCAGGCATTTCCCATTATGGATATATTGAGTTTATTGTCCTAAGTACAGAGTTTTACATTTTCCCTTACTGGTTTACATGTGGGTTTTTTTCTCCAGCTTGACAGGACCATTTCAAATTCTAATCCTGTCCTCCAATGTCTTTGCATCTGTCCCACTTTGGTGTCATCTGTAGATTTAATAGGCTTATTCTCTGTGCTATCATCCGACATCGTAACGAAAATATTGAATCACATTAAATTAACGACAGTCTCCTGAAGAGCCCAATTTGATAAATCTCTCCAGTTTGACAGTGAGCCACTGATAATTATTCTCTCTGTGGTTTCCAACCAGTTAGTTATGCTCACCAAACAGTAGTATCATCAAGTTTATATTTCCACAGCTTACATATAAAAGTGTCATGTGCAACAATGTCAAAAGCCTTACTAAAGTCAGCATGTGTGACATACTTCCCCTCATCCACAAGCCCTGTTAACTTCTCATATAAAAGAAATTAGATTGCTTTGACACGATTTGTTCTTAATGAATCTGTGTAGGCTGCTTGTCATCTTATTCTTATTTTAAGGCACTTAGAAGTGTTTTATTAATTCTTCTTGCTGTTTTCCAGAAGTCAGAGTTTTACATCACCTTTGTTTATTTAATTTAGACAAGTTTGCTGACAAATTTTATGTTAATATGGCTGAGAATAAGGCTTGCCTTTCTCTAGCGCTACCTGAAACAGAAATAAGACCTTTATCCAGAAGAGATTTCTCACGCATATGCTTCTGTACTTTTAAATCCATCCAATGCCCTCTCACTATTTTTATATTTCCACTATCTAGTTTATTTTCTGTTATGTCTTTCTGAAAGTTCAAGGTTATCAGAATGAAAGCATATTTCTCTATCCACCTTACAAAAGTTCTTGAATGCTTTTGATGATTTTCACACCCTTTATTTTCACAGTCAGGACCATTATCAGAACAAAAAGAAAGCCATGTCCCTCCTTGCTTTTCTAGGTTGTTTTTTCTCTCCCTCTCTCTTTTTTTTTCCTCCAGAAAACAGATGCTTTGGACAGGTTGGTGCATTTCAGTTCAAACACTTTTTTTGTTTGTCTTATGTGGGGATAAGTTCGTTTATAGGACAGAATCAATACTACCACTAGAGCAAAATGTGTAAATTGCACACTCCTTTCCTCTCAGCTTGTGTGACCTTAGAATCCATTATCTGTACCTGCTTAAGTGGTCCAACTAAAGAGCAAAAGAGTAGAAACCTCTCTCCCCTGGAACCCTTCAAAGACACTAATTTACCAGTACTTGGTATTAGTTATCTAGAGAGAATAGATGGTGTACATAGCTATGAAACTTGTATGACTACGTTTTAGGTTTGTTTTTCTCATGCTGCTAAAATATCTGATTCCTGGCAAGGGCAACTACGATTTTGAAAACAGGCTATTAAAAAGGAAGCACTACCTATGTCCTGTCATAAAACTCACCTTCTATTCTGGCTTGATTTATTTTAGAGAGCAAAACTTGGAATTCTGGAAAAAACACAGTTGAAATTAACATTAATATTAATAAAAATTAATGTATTCTATTGTATAGAGAATACAAACAATTGTAGCATGTGCTTAAAGTACTTAGTAGGTATTTTGCCAAAAAAAAAAAAAAAGACTACTGAAGACAGAACCAAGAAATTTATTTTCTTATCATTGGTGGAGGCAGCACAATTTAGGGTATACACTTGGTGAACGATGATCAAGTTAAGCAAGAGAAATAATTCACCTCCCAACATCTTAGCAGCTGTATCTAAGTTTCAGTGATGTTTTAACAGCAATATTTCAACTTGCTGTTAGAATAGTTAAGTTTATGCATTTGTACAGTCAGGCAGCTATGTGGCAGAAACTTGGATGATCCTACCATGACTGTTCCATGATTAATCCTGTGACCATTTGCAAATAATTCTTTATGCTGTGAATAGTGCATACCACTGGGAAACATGGTAACACAGCCTAGCATAGGTTTATCTTTGCCTTGTGAAGTGGATGGGATGACAGAAGAAAATTTCTTTCTTATATCTAAAGCATAACATAAAAAAAAACCTTGCAGACTGTAAGATATATTTTTCCCAAGAAATCAGTGCATATGAAATTCATGGTCCAATTCAGAGACAGATAAATTTATGTTGCTTATCGATAGGCATGCTGCCATTGTATACATCATAATAACATCATAATAATATGAAAATTTAATTTTATGTTGATAATTTTACTATTAATTTATAAAAACTTGTTTTGCTTTTAGATCTACCAGGCTGGGTGAAAACCATTCATGTTTCTACACGTTGATATTCTAATTACCAGAAGTTGCACATTAAGGGACTTACATTGTACAAAGACAATATATTACATTGTCATATTAGTGCAGCCTGAACTATTAACTGAGATGCCAAAAGATATCTTTACTAATGTTATTTCACATTCAGTTATGAATGCTTTGAACAAGCAGCTACATGCTTTGTTCAGTTCTCATTCTACATCTTCCCCAAAATGTGAAAAGTACCTACTCTAGTCACATATTTATTGCAAATCTCCCTATATTCAGCCAACAAATAAAAAAATTAATTTAAAAAAAGCCAACACCCCTTTCCCCCTGAAAACCAACAGCCAACAACAAAGAAACAAACAAACACCTGCTTACAACCTTCAAAAAATAAAAGAATACCAACATTTATCTATCAAAGAATCACAGAGTCACAGAATGGTAGGTGTTAGAAGGGACCTTCAGAGATCATCTAGCCCAACACCCCTGCCAAAGCAGGTTCACCTAGAGCAGGCTGCACAGGAATGCATCCAGGCAGGTTTTGAATATCTCCAGAGAAGGAGACTCCACAATCTCTTTGGGCAGCCTGTTCCAGTGCTCTGTCACCCTCAAAGTAAAGTAGTTTTTTCTCGTGTTCAGGTGGAATTTCCTGTGTTCCAGTTTGTGCCTGTTGCCCTTTGTCCTGTCGCTGGGCACCACTGAAAAGGGTCTGACCCCATCCTCGTGACACCTGCCCTTTAGATATTTATAAGCATTGATGAGGTCAACTATCAGTCTTCTCTTCTCCAGGCTAAACAGCACCAGGTCTCAGCATTTCCTCATAAGAGAGGTGCTCCAGTCCATTGGTCATCTTTGTAGCCCTTTGCTGGACTCTTTGCAGCAGTTCCTTATCTTTCTTGAACTGGGGGGCCCGGAACTGGGCACAGTACTCCAGATGTGCCCTCACCAGGGCAGAGTAGAGGGGGAGGATGATGTCCTTTGACCTGCTGGTCACACTCTTCCTGATGCACCCCAGGAGACTATTGGCCTTCTTGTCAACAAGGGCACATTGCTGGCTCATGGGCAACTTGTTGTCCACCAGGACTCCCAGGTCCCTCTCTTCAGAGCTGCTTTCCAGGAGGTCAGCCCCTAGCCTGTACTGGTGCATAAAGTTATTGCTCCCTAGGTGCAGGATCAATTAACAATAAGAAAAATTTGAAAAGCTACTGATACAGTTATATTACATTTTCTTATATGACGGCATCCATTCACTGTTCCTTCCATTTTGGAAATTCTGATGTTGTTGGTGCTCCTTTCTGGAAATAGGAATGGTTGGAGATCATGGCCATCTCTATGTTAACAACAAATACTCATCACTAAACCCATATCAGATATAAAGTTTCTTATGAAGGTGTAAACATTTTTGATATATTTTGCTTCATCACCATGTAGAACTCTATCTGGAATCTGCAGTTAGTGTGAACATTATCAGTAGTTTTCATGGACGAGAATATTATTAAAGCCCATCAATCTCAATCACAGCTGGCTAAATTTACTGGAACTCCTGACTCTTCTCAGTCATCAGTTATATCTGCATTGATTCCAAGAAAAGACCCAAAAAGAGAGACATTTAAACAGAGAAACTGGTGAGACTTTGGGACCATAACACTATTCATCTGTTTCCATTTAGTTATAACTTTAGACAGAGAGCGGCATTTCAATGTAAAATAATTTCAGGTAGCACTATGAATTCTTAGTTGTTTTTCACTCACCTGCACTCATTCTTTGCCAATTTCTAAGGACAAATTTCAGCAGCTGTACTAATTCCTTATGTAAGCAAGGTCTTTATTGTGCATTGGCAGACCCTATCTATTTTTAACAAATAAAAATTATATGAACCGTCAGCAGCACAGGAACACATAATAGGTGTCAGAAACAGTAGCTTTCAAAACAGAATATCACGTCTGCACAAGCATGAAGAATGGCAATCTTTCATAAGGGGAAACTATGGAATCCACCAGAGGTATGGCATAAAGCAACAGTTAAGATTTTTCCTAAACTTTATTATGTTTCTGTGGATGCATGCTCCACAGCAACCTGTAGAACTCAGGAGAAAAATATCTACAGTGGTACTGACAGCTGGAGTTCAATAAATTCCCAGAGAATGACAAAAAGAGCTCAGTGTAAGTACAGTGTAATACCCAGGCTTTGATGTTGTTTATGAATATCACATAATAATGTAAGATTTTTTGTTGTTTATTTACTTGAACAGAGACAAAACACTTGAAGAGCCTGAAAGGGAGAATATATAGGTTTTCTTAAGCAAGTAAAATCAATAAGCACTTAGGAAAGAATTTGAATTCAAAACTCTTATGGGAAAATGCTTTCATAATGTACTACAGATTTTTCCATCCAAAATTAGGTCTGTGCCAGGAGACACATACGACTTTACTGTGGTGACAGAGCCAATGTCACATCAAATTGCCTCAGTAGAGCCCAAGTGATTATTCAGAGTAGAACAGGAAAGACTTCCTAGTTGCAATTACAATCTTCAGAGGATCTTGTGAACACAATCTGTCATTCCTCAAAGAATATTCTTGATTTCATCATAAAACTCAAAGTATTTGTATGTAGTGGCTAAACCACAGCCAGCAACTAGGACCACATAGCCACTTGCTCACATCCCCACCCTCCTCCCAATAGGGGAGGGAGAAGAAGTGGAAAAGGAGGGGAAAGGAAAAAACTCGTGGGTTGAGATAAGTACAGTTTAATAGAATATTAATGTAAGAGGAAAAAAAAAACAATAACAATAATAACAACAGCAACAACAACAACAATAATAATAATGGTACAAGAATATACAAAATAAAGTGATACAGCACAAGTCACTCTCAACAATCGATGATTGGTTGCCCACCCCATCTGAGCAGATCCCTACCCCCTGGCACACGCCTATTTCTATCCTCACCATGATGCCTATGGTATGGAATACTCCTTTGGCCAGCTTGTCCTGTCTATGCTCCCTCTCAGCTTCTATGGGAAGCCAAAAAAGTCCTTAGCTAATGTAAATATTACTTAGTAACAACTAAAACAATATGTGTTATTGACATTCTATTTATACTAAGTCCAAAACACAGCAGCTACCAGACAGAAAATTAGCTTTATCCCAGATGAAACACGGGCATTATAGGAAGTCTTTATTCATGCAGAATATTCTGTGACCTTTTTATGACTTCAGGAAAAGAGATAAGCAGGTTATGTAAATATATTTAAGACTATGTTGGAGAACTCTGAGGACTTTGTATTTCAGCTTAGGATGCTTCTAGGAATGAGGTGAAAATATTTATCTGCAAAGGTATCAGTTTCATATAATGGCATGTGAATCTTCATTTCCTTTTTATTTTGATTGTAATGGTGGAAAATCTGTGTATCTTTGAAATAGTGAATGCAATGTATCAGAGCACTTGTGTGGATGTACTGAGGGAGAAATAAGAGCTGTTTTTTAAGGTCCTGCTTCAGAAGGCAATAATGATTCTTGGTGACTTAAAATTTGAATGGCTTGAAGGCAGTTGCCTGTTCCTCTACAGAGGAGCAGGAATGTAACCCATGTTACCATGCTCCAATATTTTGTGCTAAAAAGTATACTCATCCAGGAACTGAAATGAACATTACAAAATAGTTAAGAACAGTCACTTACGCAATTTATGATCAAGCGATTTCAGTAAAAGAAACAGAAGATGTCTACATTTATTCAGCTCCTTATATACATGCTTAGAATTGCTTGGTGTATGAATCATTACATTTACTATTTGCTCTACATTGGTGAGGATATATTTTTTCATAGGCATGTATTATAAATATTTTTTTTTTCATCTCTGACTTTATATTTGCCAAAGGAAGGCAAAGGAGGACCCTGGGAACTACAGACCAGTTAGTCTCATCTCCGTCCCTAGGAAGGTAACGGAGAGACTCATTCTAGATGTCATCTCCAAACAAGTTGAAGAGCGGGGGGTTATTGGAAGTGGGCAACATGGATTTACCAAGGGTAAATCATGTTTGACCAATCTGATAGCTTTTTATGATGCTATAACTGGTTGGTTGGATGAAGGGAGGGCAGCAGATGTCATCTACCTTGATTTCAGCAAGGCTTTTGACACTGTCTC
>JAOXNO010000013.1:92856439-92915903 GCA_028565335.1 Limnodromus scolopaceus | reverse complement strand
CTTTGGCAGGGGAGTTGGACTAGATGATCTCTATGGTCCCTTCCAACTCTAAAAATTCAGTGAAATTCAGTGAAGAAAATGACAAAAACTTTAAAGCATATTTTATCTCTGCTAGACTTCTTTTTGTGTTGTATATTTGAGGTTTTCAAAACATCCATAGCAGTACATGTTTCTACAGACAGTGGTGGGACAGCAGTCCCTCACCTTAGAAAAATCCTAAAACTTTGGAGGTAACCTCTCAGGTGTAAAAGAAGTATTACTACATGAGAAACAATCGGAAGCTTAATCGGGATTTTTTAAATGGAAAGAGTTCTTAGGCTATGAGAACAAAAATTGTTGGTATCATTATTAGTATTATTACTGCTGTGAAATAATAAGAAAACATAATGGTTTTGTGTAGAAGGTAAGAGGTATTTAAAAATCTGTGAACTTAGTCTCTGTTTTACTCCATTTTATTCTGGCACACTGTTATCTTTGGTTTTCCCATAAAATTATTCTGGAAATAGGTGTTGCAAAAAATGAGATGAACGATGCATAAATGAGAAGGTAAAATATTGTTTTCAGATTCCTAAGGCTGTTTAATATTAGAAATAGAAAGTACGTATTAACAGTAGTCTGATTTAATTTTTATTTTAATTCAGACTGCTAAGGTACTGTTTTTTAAGGTGGGAATAGAAATGGAGGAAGTTAGCATAAGGAGAAAATATTAACAAATATAGAAAACAAGTAAGCTTGAAATCTGTGGCACACAAAGTACACCTAAGAAATACTGTGTACCCTCAGACTCTGTGTCCTGGAGATCCTCACTTGGGACCAGAATTTCATATATCTCAGCCCAGCTAAAACAACTTTTTTGACCTGCTGTGTTTGAAAATGTGAGCTCAGACAAGATGATGGTTGTTAATCATTGCCTTTTCCCTTGGAATATTAAATAAAAGGCAATGGAGGGAAGAGAAGGGAGAGAGAGAGGAAGGAAATAACAGAGAACATCTGTGCATTACAATCTTTATTTAAAAAAGGGAAAATGGTTTAATAGATTTCTCACAAAAAGTACTGGAAACAGAAATACGATTGGTTTACTCTAGCAACTGAAATTTATTTTAGCTGAAAAACTAGGAAGTCTAAAATATGTGTATATTTCATATAAGAACACATGAACAACAATAGTTCAATGATCTATGTATGTAAGTATTGAGGTTACAAAAACAAAAATGAAAATGTCCACATATACCAAATTAAGGTTCCTTCTTGAAACCTAGATTCCATTAGTCTTACAAGAAAAAAATGTAACAACATTTTCATGTGTAAAAATTAAAAATACTTTTATTTCATTCATTTTCAAAATAGATTGGTTTTGTAGTGCATACATATAAGTAGTAACTTAAAAAACAAAACCAAACCAAAACTGTAGGATCATTTACAAAAATACCTTTTTTCCAAATTCTAAATTCAGAAATTAGTAATGAAAGAAATCGCATCAACATATTTTTCTAGAAAATAATAAAATACACAGAAAACCCAAGAACATAAATAAACCACTATATCCTAATATTTTCTAGATTTCTAGCTATTTTGGCGCATTAAATAACCTCATTCTATCCGGACTGGACAGGGAACCTGTTCTTCCACAGAACTTGAGCAACATTGCAAAGAATAACCAGGACAGAATTGATGGTGTAATATAATTTGACAAGAAATGAACAAAAAGGGACAAAAACAATGAAAAATTTTCACCTATAATTTTATTCAGGAGTTTAGAAGAAATTTTACCCACTTTCAATATCTTTTGAACCTTTTATAACTGACCTATTTGTCTATTTGCTACTGTATTTCCAGTATTTCTGTAACTGCTGTACCAAAGCTGTAAACAGTAATTTTAAATGCAGATTTTATCCATAATGTGTCATGATTTCTTTCCATTTTAGAAGAACCCCCATAAAATGGTGTCATCATCATCATAAAGTGTATTCTGGGCACAGGCATCTTCAACAGCCTGAATAAGTAGGTTTCACTGTTGTTTGACTTGTTTGAATATAGGATCGAATTTTAAGGGAATTCTAAATTTGTTATATTCCTTTACATACAGCATTGCTATATATAGTACTTCTGTTGTGAGTTTTCCTCAACATTGCAGTGCAGAGAAGAGGAAAAAAATTCAGTTGCAGCATGACAGACATTAAAATATGCATAAATGGTAATATTTTAGGGAGTAGGAAAAGTCAAAGTTCATGCCATATTACATACTGATACTTTGAGATCACAGAAGGGTACAAAAAATAATCATTGAAAAAATTAAGCAGGTCTTTTAATCTGCCTTTTGACGTACTACCATTTACACACTTTTCTGAACTGCATAACTCTCTAACCGCAAGTTTGTTCATTTCTGAAGGCAAACTGTAACAGTCAAACTTCTTTGGGAAGAAAAAAGGAAAAGAAAATTTAAAGGATATGCTTAATGTTGGGCTAGAAATACAGAAGCAGAAATCAGTAACAGTACTTCTGTATTCTGGGTAGGAGACAATCACTCGATCTACTTAGATCTACTTGATCTAAGTTCCTCATCTTTAGTAGGAGCTCCCTGAGTCTACATTAACATTCTAGTTTGAATCAGCAAAGTGTTTTGAAGAAATTTTCCCAGTTCTCTCCAATTAACATATGTTGGTTCACATCTCATAGCTGTCTTGGAGTACAAAACCTAGTTCAGTTTCAGATTAAACAAACCAGTAAAATTTACTCTGTGAACACCCCAAAGGCACTCCAGCTGCTGATGGGGGTTCAGTCCGTGGGAACAGTCTAGAGCTAGTCTGAAGTGAACCCCCGCAAAATGTGCACTGGTTCTTCATGAGATCTACAGACGTGATCCTGTTGTGGTATACTACTCCCAGATGTAGTAGACACAGTGCTCCTGTCTCTCTTACACAAACTCCAGCTACAGTCCTAGGCAATGAAGTCACACTCATGTCCAACTCTTTCACCCTGTTTTCTCTTTTTTTGCCTCCTCAGTTCCTGTGTTAGAAGCCAGCTTCTCTGTGCGTTGTTCTCTCTGCTCAGTTTTTTGTGTCTTAGTGAAACTGGTTGACAGATGTTTGCCTGGCTTAGTATTTTTACTTTAAAAAAATACATAATCGTTGCTTTAATAGCAGTCTTACTAACTGAAAACAAGAATAACAATTTAATACTGATGACTTTGAATATAAGAAAAAGTCCTGCACTCACTCTAGTTTGAGAAGTTCCTCCTTATTTTTCCCTTCCTTTAGAGAAAAGTGAAGCGGAAGAGAGAAAAAAAATAAAAATACTATGGGCAGGAAAAGCATTTTCAGTCTTTACGTGTGTGTAAATCCCTTTTCTACCACAAAAAGGAATATTAAAAAAGAGAAAGTGTTTAAAATACATTCTTTCTTTTAAAGTTTACCTAAATGTAGGAAAGACAAATTAATGTTTGGATAAAGACCTGAAAATTTAAAAAAAAAAAATCCATTTCAGAATAATAAGCTTTTGGGTCTTTTCAAAAACACATTTTTCTTAAATTTTTAAGTTAAATATAAACAAAAATAATGTGTTCCCTTTATTCAGTGAACAAAATGGAATTGAAAGAAAAGTGAACATTTTTTCTCTTTTTGTCTCTCTTTTTTTCTGCCTAGAAAAACAGTACATGCCTTCAGGTAATCCAAATTAATCGACTCTCTTTGGTGATTGGGTTCAGTAAATCAATTATCAGTATTTCAGTTTCTCAGTGAGTAATGCACAAGATATAACTGGATTCAAGTTATCCGTTAACCTTTTGGTTAATCAGATGGATTTTGGTACCTGTAAATTTTTCCATCAGCAAACAAATGGAAATATTGTTCTATTCTGTGCTCCAGCTGTTGAAAATGCTTGATAGTCTGAAAGATCAACAAGTTTGCACAAATCCAAATACAGAGCTTGTAAATGCTTCTGCAGACAGTGGTGAAAGTCAGAGCCCTTTCTTTGGCCTTGAATTGAAGCCAAACCCACAAGCTCTTCATACACTTCAAATTCTATTGTTATTCTAGAAAGGAGGGGAAAAAAAACCCACAACATTTGAGCTGTAAATGTTCAATCAATAGTTTTATCTGTCACTGGGGAGAACTAGAGTGATTTTTCTGCTACGTCCTTGAACTGGAATGCTATGTCATCAGGTGCATCTGTTACTCTTCATTGGATAGCCATTTGGCTCAAGCTCAAATTGGCAAACTTCTGAATTGATTCAGGACACCTTTTAAGTTTTGTTGCACCTGTGTCTGGTTTCAAAAATCCCCATATGTGAAGAAAAAACCTTCATGTTTTTGCTGCCTTCATGTTTTGAATGCATTTTATGTCTTACCTGTTTCCTTCCCTCTGTTTATGCTTGATCATTGGCCTTTTGAATGGATTCTTTTTGATGATGTTTGAAAACCAAGCAGAAATACAGATTTCTAATGGATGTATTGCTGAAATACTTAGCATCCCTGTGGGTTTGCTATATGTTTATTTTTCACAATATTTACCTCAAATATTTTTTAAAATAAAAGATTTTTCCATTTAGCCCTTGAAAATTTAGACATGCTTGATTTCTGCCATGCTTAATATGTAAATACAAAAAAGCATGGGTGGGAACAGATGAGTTCTATTGACAGCGCGGGACTTGAGGATATCAAATGGAAACCAGGTGGGTTTCCCTTTGAAAATGAGGGTACTTGAGAAAACCTGTAAAAGAAACAGCAGCAGACAGAGAAAAAGAGCCAATAAGGAAACCATAGAAGAGATTAAAACCAGCAACAAACGGAAGTACGCTTCCTGCTCTTTGCAATTGCTGTTGTCTCAGAGAGATGAATGCATGAACAAATAAATATATCTTCATCTTTGCCTGTTCTCTATATTCTGACCTCAGTTTTCCAGGTGCAAGTATAAAGAAGGAGAGGGAATATATTTTTTTTCTTTAAACTTCTGTTGATAAGGGGATTTTTAGTAATTGTTTTAAACTTAGGGACTTCTGAAAGAATTATTTCACCCCCTTTGACATAATTTTATAACTGTCCACTATAACTGTCTGGAGACCTCTAGTCACGTACACTTATAAACTAAAAGAGCTGTTATTGTGAGTGGAAATGACCAGGTGAAAACAACAAAGTGCCTTAGCAGGATTTCAAAATTCAGAATTTTTTTTTTAACTTCAAAAATTCAAGAACTGATACTAGCCTCTTGATTGAAGCAACAATCGCTGCCCCTTCACTAGCCTATACTGAACCCGAACTTCAAAAAAATTCTCTCCAGTAATATGGAAATCAGGACTATGATTCAAAATACAATCACTGTGGCCTTAGCGCAAACCTAAACAATAGGTGTATAGAAATTGCAATAATGCCTTTTAGTAACTGGCAACACAGAGAAATGAAAGTAATGTGCATTTCTTTCTTTGTTATTATACATTCCTTTAGAAATTATATAAATGCATGTTATTTTTTTGCCTTTTAACTGCCTTGTCAAATAATTTTATTCCTTCCTGGTAGGAAGATTTGGAAACAGTTATCCATACTTTAACCTTTACATGACCCCAGCCAGTGGGGTTTGAATGTCCCTATCTGTGCTTTCTTTAAGACAGTAATCCTACCTTTCTCTTCATGTGGAGGTGATCATGGTACTAGGATCAGTGATAACTCAGTGACCTAGGTCACTGATTTCTCCTGAAATAAGACTATGGCTACCAGTAAAGGAAATCTATCCCTGTCTTTTTGTTCAGTAGGTCCACTGGTAATAAAAATTGTAGAATGATTAAAAGCAATGATTGTATCTGCTGTGCTCTGCATGGGTACCTCTTCATGCATTAGTAATACAGGTATTCAATAAAACCCTCATCTGCTTTCAGCTGACAATTGTTTAACTTTTCTTTACACAGAGGCTCATGTTCTTCTTGCAGTATGACAAAGCTTAATGGAGGTGTTGTGAAATGCTTTCATTGAAGATCTTCTTTAATTATAGATGTCCTGCGTGACAAGTTCTTCTTTAGCATATGTTTCTTCACTCCAAGAACATCAGTTTAAGTCAGTGATCAAAGTGTAGTTGAGAGAAATTTAGTATATTAATAAATCCAACCTTGCTCTCCATGAACTTCCCCCTTCCCCTGAAATTCAGCCCCAGCTCACCTGAATCATTAAGTGTATTTAAAAGTGCCTTCATACCAGGTACAGCCTGTTGAATCACCACAGAAATCAAAATTAAGTTCAAAACTCTTTCTTACTACTTACTGCATGCTACAAGACTGTGTTGGCTACTCTTTCAATGTTTCTCTTATAATTCCTCCCATTTCTGCAGCATACAACATTGTCTTCTGTAGAGAAATAGGGAACCTTGTGTAACTGATCAGTTTGAAATTTAAAAAATTCAGTTCAAATATTTTGCAATGCATCTCTATCTATTTGGCTCTTTGCAATCCTCTTTTCTTTCAGGGATTCAGGATGCGTTTAAAAACAGATCAAATCCAAAAATCTTCTCTATATTTTTCACACAGCAATAGTTCAATGAATTTAAGTCAGCATAGTTGTTTTTACAGTGTTTAGAAAGTTAAATATCAAGCGTAGATACACTGAAAAATATTTCAACCATGCTCATTCCAACTGAAAAAAGCATATTAATTTACCATGTTAGATTCAACTAGTAAAGTGTGACTTAAGCGGATTGCACAAATCTGTATCTGTGCCCTACGCTGGTATTATATAGGTGATTTATGTGAAAATGAGGGAATGCTGTTTTAATGACTATTCATATAACCTATTCATATAAGAGTGAGGAAATAGTTCTGAGAGACTACTAAATTACCTCTGCCTGTTTGTATCAAAAAGTTGTCAATTCTAAAGTGAAAAGGAAGAAACATCCTCTTAAATATGGGTATAACTAGTTCACATGTTGGAAAGGTTGTGTAGGGAATGATGGGAAATAATTACAGATGCAAAATACATGCTGGATCATTTTATCACATAACATGGCTGAGCTTACATGTGGTTAGAAATCGATCTGGGTTTGGGAATTGTTTTGGGTTTTGTTTCCATTACTTTGCAGCTTGTAGTGCTGACAGTGAGCTCTGCAGAATGTCACAAAAGGTCAGTAGTGGAGTTGGCCCCTGGCTGTAACTGTATTTTAACTATGATGTAGAGGTTACAGAAACATGCAAATACAATTTTTAATCACAATATAATTTCATTATGTCTCTGGCTATTAGGAGTCTGATCTATTACCTACAGATGTTTACACTTCACACCTTAGAAGTTATATGTGATGCAGCCATTAAATATACTCTTTTGAAAGTTCTTGTATACGTATTATATGCCTCAAACCCCAGAGTTATATTGTACTCCTACAAGAGTCTGAAGTCTTCACATCAGTTAAAGACTTAAGTTTTGAAGCCTCAACCCAGATTATGCCAAATTTTTGACCAATAACAAGATGGAATTCTTTATATACTGCATCTGCAAGATACACATTCTGTTCTGAGCAGTGTCAGCTAAACAGTAAAAAAACAAACAACAAAATGAACTTCAAAAGCAAATTTTTATTTAATTTCATTTATATGTTTAATTTTCAATACAATTATATTTAAGTGCTTGGTAACAAAGCACTTGGATAGTAAAAGTTGCAAAGTGGTTACAAAAAAGATTATTTCTCATTTACCCAGTTAAACTATTACAGGAAGCACTGTGAAGTCACATGTATAATAAGCCCTCATATTTATTGATCATATTTGTACAAATTAATCACAAACTTATATGGAAATAAAGAATTAGGAAATTTAACCTTGTATAAAAGCTGAAAAGAATTAATTCGGCAAAGACTTTTTATTCTCTCAAACAGCAGAGAATATCCTTACTTGGTATAAATTGTTACTGATCAACTGATTTCCATAGGGATACACATATTTCCAAAACTGATGTTGCTGTGCACTAACATGTTAAAAGACAAGACACCTTTTACAAACATTTGATATATTTTAACATAAAGCTATTTTAACTTTAACAGGATGTATTCCACCTTGTCATTAAGAAACAGTTTGAAAGACAGCTTTACTGTCCAATGAAAATTCCAGTAACTGAACATTTTTAATAATGTTTCTCACAAAATAAAAAACTGAAAAAAGTCAAGCCTTTTGATAGATTAAAAGGCTGTGAGAAAAATCAAATCAGAAGTGCTGAGATGTTTGTTTGCAATATTTTTTATTTACACAGCATTTTTCTTCATGCTTGAGCTGAAACACTTTCAAAAAACAGACGTAATATCCTCTGGAAATAATATGTGGTCAAAGGCAACTGTTCAATTTTGGGTGGGAATATGGGTAAAGTGGAAGAGGTCCAAAGGGCAATTTTTTTTTACAAGATCCTAAACAGACTTTAGCACTCATAAGGTTTTTTTTTCTCTGTTGTGTTTTTAAATTCAGGTTATTCCCCCTTTCTAAGTGAAACACAGTTTGCAAACTTAAGCTTGGGCCTTAGGTCTTAAGAACTTTATTACTTCTTGCCCATTCGTTCCCTTTTATGCATATTTATGTCTGAAACCTTTACATTTTGCTCCTTCTCACCAGCAGCTTTAGGAAAGAATTATTGCATTTCATCTGAACTTTTTAAAACACTTTTAAGAAGACTTGAAGATGTAAACAAGGGAATAATGATATAAAAGATAGTCACGAGCCAGTGGCTCACAGGAGAAAAAGCCAGGTTCAGCTCATTTTCTTTGCCAGCCCTTCCTCAAGATAGTTTAGTGTAATCAGTTAGAGAAAGAATATGCTCAGTCTACCTAATTTTGAAGTGAACTCAGTAGAGGGGTATAAATGGGGGATGTAGACAATATAGTTTATCAGACCTCTTGAACCATTCTTTCCCATTGATTAAAATCTCGTGTCTTTTCCACAGATAAATAGTTATTTTCTGTCCTGTCCTGAAAACAGCCCTCGGCTTGATCACAGGGTGTGGTTGAGTCCATCCTGTTTAACCAGATAAAGTTTAAATATTTGATCTAACCAAGTTTTCTAGACTGTGTCTGTAATAAGGGAGGAAGAGAGATATAGCTCCAGAGGTAAAATCATACCAAACCTAGGTGGAATGTCTAAAACTTGTATATGTAGATGCCTTTTAGTTGGATTAACAACAGTGAAGGCTGTTTCTAACTTTTATAAAGCTACAGTTGGGCTGATGAACACCTATACTGATTGTATGTATGAATCATCCAGTAATGTTGCTAAAATGTCCTGTGTTAACTTCTCCAGACGTCATGCTTCTCTCTTGTTCCTCTTTGTCCCAAGAAAGACAGGAGAATGTTAACATTTCTCATTTCCCATGAACGAAATTTTACGTTTTCTTGCATTTTAAGAAGCAAGATTAATTAAAGTAATTAATTAAAATTAATTTTTAGTGACATACTTCACAGAATTATGTTTAGTCATCATAATGCTTATTTTTCTCTGAGTACACATTTTTTTCTAAGACAAATCCAATTGAGTTATATTTTTATTCTTCTGGTGGATTAGCAAAGTTAAGGTAGTTTGAATACTTCAACTACATATTTTGAATGTTGTAATGGATTTCAGCTGTAACTTTTATAATGAATAGTTGTAGAAATCTATCCTTTTCACTCTTGCTGTGAATTTAGTTTGGTAGTTTCATTTTTCACTTCATCGTATACTATGTCAATATATTGGCTTTAAAAATAAAACCCTCCATGTTTCTCCTCAGTTTTCCATCAGTGAACATACGAGAGAGACATTTTGACTCTAAAGAAGTGAAAAAAAAATCATTATTTGTGTCTTGACTCCAGAATTTAAGTCTCTGAAATTCATTCAATGTGCTGCAGTAGGAAGTCAGATCTCTTTCTGTCCTCTGTATTTCTAGTGTTTTGTTATAAACAGCAGCATCCTGATATACCCTGACAGTTTTCAGCACAAAGTCCAAACATCTGAAAGAATAAGTACTTCATATTGTGCATAGATTTTTGTTGTTTGTGTTTTTCATATTTCTCATGTCTGATAGTTATATTAATACTAATGTGTTAACTTCAAAGGAAAAAGGGCTATTTTAATAATATTTAATGTGGATAATTAGCTTACTTAGCACCACAATATTAGGAAATTTGGCAAGTGATTTGTTTGTATGTGTTGATTACAAATTTAAATATTTTTCCTTGCAGCTCAAATACTTTATTAAAGCTGCTCTACATTTTTTCCAAGTTTCATTTTATTTTGTTTGATGAGCAATTATTACTTCTAATGCCCTTGCAAAATGTTGTCATTAAATACATGATGAAAATATTGTATCTGCTTTGATGTAGCATTTGATTCCTCAGCTGAAGAATCACCTTCTAAATGTGTTAAACTATATGTACTTAATGCAAGAGAAAAATGTAAATATGGACAAGAAAGACAGATTGGCTGTCTAAAATGGAATAAAAACATGCTTACTTATTTTACAAGTAAAAGCATTAGCACAGATTAGTATTTAAATACTTTGGGTCTGATTTACATGGGACTGTGTGCAAGGAAGCTTTAATGGTTTAATGATACATCTTTTCCATGAACAACTTTTTTCCTTGACAACTCTGTTCTATACATGCATGACAAACTCCAGTGTTTGTAGTCATGATAAATTGCTTATGCACATGAAAACCTAAAGCCTTCTGAAAATTAGGTCAGTGTGAACAAACAAATGCTGGGTGTTACACAGAGTGAACCCTCTGACACATTTCTTTGAAGGAGTGTCTTAATATGGGAAAAGGTACAAATGTCTTCAGTTCCTTCTTTGGTTATATTCTTACTCTTTTCCAGTTTTCAAAAGATGGGTAATTTTTTTTTTTCTTTTCCACAGAAGACACAGATAAAAATAGTGTTCTTTTAAATCTAAAATGGACAGTTGGTTTCCTTTTGCACTCTCCTGCAGTCTCTGTTTCTTCTTACACTCCCCTTCTCTTCCTTCCTAATTGTGAAAAGTCTCAGAGAGAATACTTTCAGTATTCTTATTTTTTTAATACAATCAATATATTTCAGAAAGTTGATCCTCTTGTCTTTTGATTTTTCTTGTACCTTTTTATGGCCTCTATTTTGTTTCCCTCAGCTGAGAGCACAGTAGCCTTCCCCTTATGTTCAGTCAGCTTGCTGCAGAGCAGTAGCAGTGGTCCACCACCACCACTGATCGTCTGAAGACACTGTAAGAACAAGTTCCTCTCTCTCAGTGGCATAAGAGGACTCTTTCCCTAAAAGACCAGATAGACTTTCTAAGTCCAAAAGCAATATTTTATATGAAGAAGAATGACAGCAGGACTGCTTTAAAAATTGAGAAAATTCAGTAGAAAGCAAAAGGTTTGGAAAGAAACCTTGCTCTAAACCCTGTGTCCCTGCAGGACAGGTTCTTGCTTGCAGGTCTGCTTTCACTCAACTCAGGGGCTTTCTAAGCTGTGGAAAATTCTGCATTATTCCTTCTGTCCCTAGGAAGTCTCTTCTTCTGTCACTCTTAGGAATGTGTTTGCTCCCTTTTCCTGTCAGAGGTATCTCGGTCTTTTCTTGTGCTGTGCGCTCTAAGCTCCTCATAACTCTCTCAGCCTTCTCCTCTTCCAGGAGCATAAGTTGAACCAAGAACAAGCAGGATCAATCCCTGTCATCAAGTGTTATCTGACCTAGTTGTTTCCTTTTTTAAGGGAGGGTAACATACAAACTAAGAATAAATTCATAAAACAGATACTCTTCCTCACATATAACTTGCAATAATAATACTAAGTATGTTAATTATTAGTGGAGGAATAACTTTAAAATATAGTGTGCAACCCTTGTTGATCACCTTCCACGTGATCTGACTTGCCATTTGTGTTTTGAGTACTAAGAGACAAGCAGGGTTTCAGGAACGGCTTGTATAAAAAGGGATAAGGAGTTTAGAAGAAAGGAAGAAATCTTTTAAATAGTTTTTATTTGTTCTTGAGTCAATGAATATTCCTCACTGCTTCAACTGGTTAAAATATTTCTAATAAATTACTTGCATTATGCTGGAATTATTTTTCACTGTTTGTATTCTACCTTAGAGACAAGGAAGCCTTTTGCTGCTAATTTGTTTCAACAAATTGCAACTTACAGGACAAAGACCCACCAACTTCAGTTGCTGGGTGTAATGGGCTATCTAAATAACGTGACATTGTTTATCCTCCTTGACAGCCAAAATGTTAAAGCCTGACAAGCAGAAAATCTGAAATACTTAAAAGCAAACTTCTATACATTCCTCTTCAGCTTCTGAGCAGGGTTGCTGTGAAGGGGTCCAGAGCCTGGAAGTGTCTTTTTGTCTCTGAAGTCAGCATATCAGAAAAAACAGAGTCCTGTTCTCTCCAGCTAGGTTTTATTATAGTATAGTCGTACTGTCTGGAGTCTGGTTGCATAGTGGATAGCTCCTTCCTCCGCTCCTGCTTCCTGCACAGCAGCTTCAGTGCTTTCCTGGATTCAACCAACTCCACAGTCTCCCATTGTTCTCTCCCAGATTTAGCTCTGCTCCCTGCTTCTTCCTGACCTCTTCTTTCAAGTCTTCCAGCTCTAACAGTGTGGCAGACCCTGTACCAGATTGTGTCTCTCCATCTTGCTTCCTCCACCCAGAAATTCCCCCCACCTCCCATTGGCGCACTCATTTTTTCCCAAGGAAGAAGCAATCTGCATCTCCCTGCTGAGGGTCCCCCCTGACATAGTGCGTTATAGCTGGTGCTTGAAAGTCATCTTATTGCTACTGCCCAGACAGCATATCTAGCAAATTGGATGATCTATGACATATGCAAAATAAACATAAGCCAAACAGTTCTGCCTTTCATTGGAGATGCATATGTAAGGTAGTAGAAAGAATATTATTTGTAACTCTAAAATCTGGGAGTTTTCCCCCATACTTCTGTTTAGCTCTTTTCTGAAGTAGAGGCCAGAGTTTTCTCTTTTCAGGAAATTTTGGAAAGGATTCAGAATTAAGCCTCAAGATTAGTGTATGTAAAACCACACAAAGTGGATGTTTCTGGTTCCCAGGCATGTCATATACAGACTATATTAACAATAGCAACCAAAGGGATATATGGCACTGTAACTAGTATGGAACATTGTGAACAGTGTAAGATATATTATGGATATATTTTCAATAAAAGCTATAAAGCTATGCATGTTTTTCATACACTGCCCATGCTGAATATTTTAAAGGGCAAAGTTTCAGTGTAAAAGCCTATGGAAGAAATCACAGGTATGATAAAAGGAGCAAGTTCTAAAATGATAGCAAGCTGCTGAGATGTAGTTCTGTGAAATTTGGAAAGCAAGAATAAAATCTAAAAATCTGATAGAGAAGACACAGGCATGACATGAGGTATGCAACAAAGACTCTCCTATTACAGTTCCTAAAATAACTCAACTGTTGGTATACATGGTGTTTACACACATGGTAATGTTCTGAATATTAACTGAGTAGTAACTACAGTCCTTTCCAATGTAGACAACAGTGGACCAACAAAAGCAGTCATATCTGAAAATTCAGTATGTGCCTGTTGTGTCCCATGACTTCCATGTTCTGTCCAGATTAACCACTTTCTTTCCTCTATCAATGAATGGAACTTACTCTCTGTTTCTAGATCAATGGCACTGTCAAAACACCAATTGTATGTGTGTGCTACTCAGATTATTCTTTACAAAGGTATGACTGTGAAACATAGTGGAGATGTGTTAGTGTTGTGCCACGACATGTTCCTGCTAACTCTAAGCAGTAAAGACATACACATACAAGTTTTAGTGGTTATTAAGTCTTCTGCAGAAGTCTTGTAGTGACCCATGGTATGTAACATGAATGCTAATGCATGCTGAAGTTTGTGCTACTGTTTTACCACTGTTGTTTTCTACATCAGCTGCCAGTATCTTACATATCAACGCTGATATATCTTCATCACATAATCATAACTAGCTTAAGAGAAGTGGAGAGTCATTCTTGCAATCAGTCAAGTAACTTCACCCACAGCTGCCCTTCACTAGGCTATCTATGAGTTCCTTTCAATGTGTTAAAATGGATGGATTCAGCAGTTTCTCTAGATGGTTTCACACAGAGCTCTTGTCAGTGACAGCGGTATGAAGGAAATATTTTTAAAAGTAACAACTAAACAGAATAATTGTTATTAATGCAGACAGTTTTGAAGATGAATGAAAGCAGCATCTGGCAGCAAGAGCATTGTTAGATCTGAAAACTCTAAGAAGATTTCTAACAAATTCACTGATTTTTCTCCTTTTTTGTCTCTTGATTATCCATTAAATATGCTGCTTTGCCAGGATGTATGTCTGGCTGGTCTCACTTCATAATCTGTACCTGAAGGTTGGTGTCACATGGCCTAAATCAATTCAGAAGAGGCAAAGTCTCAGACAGGAAAATACAGTACAGGAATTTGTTGTTGGATGCTTGGGAGGATTATCAGCTGCCAGGCAAAATAGTCTGAATTCTACAAGCAAAATAGGCAAGTTGCCAACTCATCCCAAAGTGAAAACCAAGCTCCAGCTTATTCTCTTGCTCTGTCTCCTCCACTGATTATAGAGTATGATCAAGTACTGGCTAAAGGCTTTGCTGTAAGCAATCACTAAACGATACATCATTGCAGATATGATCTAGCTGAATTGATTTGTTCATGATTTATTAATTCATAATAAGTAAATCTCTTAATCATTCTAACCTACAGTGCTCCAGTTTGCATCATGGAGTGGTCTTAAAACATATGAATTACATTCCTTTTCATGGAAATTAGACTGGAAAACACATTGCAGCAGCTCACCTAGTATTTTCCATCTGGAAAAAGGTAGTTATTCCATTAAACTGAATTAGAACTAGCCCAAAGTAAGAGCTCAAAATACACAAAGTGTGGATTTTCAAGC
Organism: Limnodromus scolopaceus; assembly: GCA_028565335.1. Taxonomy (NCBI): domain Eukaryota; kingdom Metazoa; phylum Chordata; class Aves; order Charadriiformes; family Scolopacidae; genus Limnodromus; species Limnodromus scolopaceus. The sequence goes on along the minus strand of JAOXNO010000013.1, from coordinate 92,901,019 downwards.
CTGACACAAGCTGCTTAGTCCTTTTGCACCACAGGACTGCCTAATGGTGGCATTTCAGGTTCATTTTCATTAGAATAAATTGAATTTCTATCTGTGAAAATTTTATGGATAACATGGCACACCTGTTTTTCTAATGTTTCTTCCAAGGCGCTGTGTCAGACCCTGTGGTCTGTAATTATTTGGGCTATTTTTACCCCTTTAGAACATTGACACAGCATTGGTTCTGATCCTGTTCAGCATTTAACATTAACACGGAAAGAATATTCTTCAGTAAGTCTGATGAAGCTCTTGTCCAAGCTTCTTGCCTCTGCTTTTGTTGCAGCTGAACCTCTGAATCCTCAGTCTGGGTAAGGCACACATTTTTCAGCTATGTTAGAAATATGGAAGAGCTCTGGACTAGATCTAGCTAGCTCCATAGCTAGGGCTAAAGAGATAGAGCTCATCCAAGAGCTAGCTAAATACAGAGCTCTGCCTTTTGATTAGCCAGAAGCCAAAAAGTAGCTAGGAGACAAGGGAAAATCTGAAAGTATCATATGTTTATTTAGGATACAATATGGGTGGCTCAGAATGACCTGGGTACATTGTGTTGTAAGAGGGCACGTAAGGGCAATGGTTCCAAATAGGAAGGGAATAGAAACATAAAACATAAATCTTTGTGAAGCCAGGGTTTTCTAGTTTCACAGACTCACAGAATAGATTTTTTAATAGAAATTACCATTTTCTTTTCCTCAGGTTTCTAATACAGGTATACAAGCCACTTAGAAATTCCTTTTACATTCCTATAACTTTGAATTTAAACCTCATCTCTGAGTTTTCCTACCTCTTCTGATATTAGCTTAAAGCAGTTCACCCCAAATAATCTGTCATCCTTAGGCTTGACCCCTTCTGTTGAACTAATGTCCCTATCATGAGTGTTTCAGGATTTCAAATTTTACCCCATTGTTCTACAAAAATTGCTTATTGATAGTGTTTCTGGAGTAGTAGAGTCTACTTCTCCATCACTGGTATATTTCCAGATGTGTTAGGTTACAATGAAGGTTCATCATCTGCTTTCATTTGGCATTTGCTTCTATTTGCTCTTTTTTTCCTCCAAAGTAATTTCTGGATATTTTATAAAGATGCCCTGCTGAGAATCAGGAAATTAATTGCATTGCTTTAGCTTTGTAAAATTCTTTTTTATGTATAGAATTTAATCAGCAGCTGCCTAATCCTTCTTTAGATTTATCTATATCTCCAGTGTTTCCAGCTTGTGCAACTAACAATCAAAAGTTTCATAGTCGATCTTGTCTGCATCTTGTACACTCAGTTGCTAAACTTGGTTATCAATTGACGCAGAAAGTAATGTAAATGCCTTGAGTAGCTGGTTTCTAATGAACTTTAGCACATCAAAGCAGTACAGAGAAGGATGACATTTGACCATATACTCCCTGCTAGGAAGTCACACAATTTTTCAGCTGCTGTCCGGCTTCCTGTTTGGAGCAAATGAACATCAGAAAAGTGTGTCAGGATCAAGAAGGTAGGGTAATTGGAAGAAAATCTACTGTGCAGACTTACAGTAATAGTTTGTTCTTATTAGAACTAATACAGCTTGTAACAATCTTCAAAATGTTCAGACTGTTTTTTGGATGAGTAGTGAGTTAGGGAACTGAATACTGGAGCTTTCTTCTGCTCTATCCAATGAAAACTACATTGTGTGCTTAAGACCTTGTAGGTTCTGGACACGGAGATACATATATATATGTGTGTGTATATATATCTGTAGATTGTACACACAGAGAATCTAATAAGTGATGTTTTAAAAGTTCTAGATCTTCATATGAGCATCTTAAACGTTCAGGTATTGGTCTACTTTAAACACTGGGACAATACAGCCTAACTACCTCAGCTGCACTACTGACATTTCTTAATGGTTGTTTTTACTGTCTGGTCTAATCTTATTTGATACTTTCAACAACACTTTAAAGACTCCTTTGTAGAAGTTTCAAATCTTGCATCTGGGTAACTTACTGAAAATGTAACCTGACAGTGGAGTGGAATCTGTCTTAGCTTCTTTTTGTAAAGGGATCAATAGCACTTTACACCTAATCTTTATTTCAGCTTTTAGGCTTTTAATGCATCATTTGCTCCCTTTTGACACATAGGGAGAAAAAAAGTGCTACAAAACAACAATATAATTTTTTCTTCAATATAATTGACAGGAAACTTTTTCTTTAGCTCTGTGGAAAGAAAAATCTAAGAATTGGGGTCACAGAAAACATTTATTTTGTTTTTCAGAAGGCTGGGCAAAGGAAATGCCTTTTCAATCAATATAAAGCTAGTCAATCAGAGAAAAAGACAAAAACCAAAAAACAGTACAGAGGAAATTGAAGGGCCTTTTGCACTCTATGCACAAGGGTGAAGAAAGCATTTTCCCTAGACTATGCATGAGCAACTGCTCTGCTAGTTGGCTTCCCCCATCTGAATCAGCAGGAGCCAACATGGAGAGAAAGGAAGACAAAAGATGCTGTGGGTCATTGAGTTAACCAGGCTTGTCATCATTAAAGACCTCTGTTTAGGGTCTCCCTCTGTTCCTGCATGCCACCCTGACCACAGTGGAAGGGATGCTTGACATTTGAACTATGAAAGGAAGTCATGGTCTGGGAATTTTTGTCAAATAAAGGATTCATAGTGAATATTTTATTCAAACACGTTCTAGCTTTCTAGCTTTCCACTAGGCCTGTTAGAGGGAGGACTTTTTTTTTTTTTTTGGTTTTGTGAATGTATATGAGGATAGGAATGTCTCTAATTATTCACATTACAAACATACATAGATGGGCCTCTCAGTTACTTAGTACACTTTGACAGCTTGCAACACAAGGAAATACTGTTAAATTTGTGACTGGGGAAGTCAGAAATCTCCCCATAATTAGGAAGAAACTTGAAGGCAAGAAGAAACCAGCATCATTTCTGCAGGAGACAGCTAGCTGATCATATTATCAGGTGCAGCTAAGACTATACAACCCGTGAACTATGTGATGTTTCTTAATTTCATTTAGGGTTTAGATTATTATTTTCAAATACAAGAAAGTCAAAGCATTAAGTCAAAGAACACAGGTAAGAAATAACACAACATCACAACAGCTACATGAGAAAATGAATGGTGCTAGAGACAAATGAGAGAATCTCTATCGCTACTGAAACAATGTAACTAGCATTTTTTGGATGCTTGTTTGAATTTTTATGGGATTTTTATTTTACTCATATGGTAATAGGATCCAAGGCATTGAAAATTATAGGCCCCATTCTGTACCTTTCGCGTAATTCTGTGTATAAAGATGGTTTTCCCTGGAAGATTGGTTCACTTCCCCAGTAGTCAGATTCGGAATGCTTATTGACATAGGTTTGGAATTAGAGGATTTTGGATAAAGTGGATTGCTCTTGACAGACTTGTTTTCCTCATAGATTTTGAGAATAATCTGGCAGTCCTTAAGTATCAGCTTCATCTCTACCTTGCACATACCAGTCAATTTTCACCTTTCTCATGCAAGTATTGAGGAGACAGGTTAAACTACCAGTGCAGTCCATGGCAGCTATACCTTTCCCTAACCAACATATTTATGTCAGTGTACCCATTCAGATGGACTATACTTCTGGAACCTTCTACTACAGCTTCCACTTTCTCACTGCCTCGCCTGCAGGTGTTATATCAGCTACGTATCTGGAGTATGTAGGCTTGTCACTGGTACTATACAACAGTGAGCTGCACACCTGCCCTGCGTCTTCTTTAATGACAGCTTCTCAGGCCCTATGGCAACATCCATCAATGCACAGAGTGTGGAAAGAGAGGTCTTATATAATGCTTCTACATAAGAGGGCCTTCTCCTCTATGAAGAAGAAATATGTTTCTTTTTACTGCTCACAAAGTAATAGGAAGATGAATTTTGAGCAGCCAGGTAAGAGTTACCACTGAAATCCATCTCAGCTGGTGTTTCTCATATACAGTGACCAACAATTTAAACTTCCATGTTTTAGCTAGAATCTTTAGAAATATTCATTGCTGCTTAAAGCAACTTTGGTAATGGGGAAAGGAAACACTGTATACCACAAAATGTGTGGGTTTTTCCAGTTACCTCAGTTAATTGGAAAACTTAGGAAAGTTCAGGAAAAGGTTATGCAAACACTGATTAACCCTCTATCCACTCGCAGGGCTTCGTGTCCTGGATTAATTTACTGAGAAGAAAAGACTGAATGAAACCTCAGAGAATTTACCCAATTTTATTTAATCTATGAAATAGAATTGAAGAATGCCAGATAAGGTGCAAGTATGAACATGAACTAATACAGATTTTAAAATAGGAATGGGGAATATGACCCAGAAAGGGCAAAGTTAAGAATATTTATGCGCGTATTTCAGCATAAATGCTTACCGTTAGACAGACTTTCTAGCCTAATGAAAAATCAGATAAAAGGTGTAATTTTAAATACATTACTAAGGAAGAGGTGAGAGGTTAAACAGTGCAGTTAATAAATGTAAATAAGCAAACCAAGGAAACTGAAGTTCAGTTTATGAACCCTGATTTAAGCCAAAACTTTCAAAGGTGCCTAAGGGGGACAGTTTGTAATCATGACCATTTCTTTGAAACTGGTCATCTGTCTATCAAAACCACTTAAAACTCTTAATATCAGATGCCAAAACAAACAAGTCAATGCCAGAAGTAAAAGAAACTGTTGTCCACCGTTACCGTAAACCTAAGGTATTAGGTGTTGAATCCTTTAAAATTTAGGTGTCTAGTACAAGAATCTAATCCAAGACTGCTGGCACACAGGAAATTTTGCAGGACTGTTACAAATGATCTACAAGACTTGCATCTCCTCATTCTTCACAGTGGACTAAGACGACCATGAGAGGGAGAAAGTGGTCAGAAAATAAATGTTCCACCCGAATCCAGAAAACCTGCAACTGTTATAGTCTGCCTAGAACAGTGGTCTTCAGCCTGGAAGGTAAAGCAGGGGCAGGGGGCATATAGGGTATAACCTTTTTGTTCATATGTTTCAGTTCTTTCCTATAAGAGAAAGATTTGAAAGTATAGATATTAGATCAGCCTATAGGTTGTGTTCTCTGTCTAGATTGCAAACAAAAGTCCTGCTATGGGTTATGAAGATGAGAAGCTCATTATACAAACCTGCAAAGCACCAGGGCATTGAAAATCCAGCATTACTGGGAAGTTTGCACTAGCCCTTTTGTGTGAATGATCAGAGACCTTCAGGCTGTTCCTGAGACACCACTTCACAGTTCCTCCTTGCCTCTTTCCTGGCTATAGGGTTTGGGGAAGAGGAGAAGCTTGCCTTACCTCAGAGCACTGCAGCTGCCCAGTGAGGACCTAGTCCTCCTGAGCACAGGAAAGAACATTCTATACATCAAGTACTTGTGCATTATTTCTGCACATTAACATACTTTTTTTTTTATTTATTGCCATTTTTCACACACCATAGTAGATAATAAGTCATCAGCCTGAAAGATTTTTTAAAGAGCTGCACTCTTTAAAACGCGCTTCTTCTATGTGCGTACAATCCACAGCACAAACCACAAAATAAGAGTATACAGAATTGAGAAGTAATTTCCACAGAAATAAACAATTTCTCCAAATGACTTTTGATAAATAAAATTTTATTTCCTGCAATTATAGATCCTAGAGTCCATTCTGTCTGCATCCAGGTACTTTAAAACTGCATGCACAGATGTTTCTGTGTGCACAAAAAGAGGCCCTTTTAGGAAAATGCATCTTTATGTTTCTACAGTCTCTATAATTGATGCAGTTCAGACTCATTTCTTAAGAGTACTAAACATTTTCTGTATCATTGAGTGATTTATAGACCTTACCACTGTTGATGAAGTTTGTGAGTTAAAATCCTTGCTTTTGATGTTCGTAGACAGAGTAGGTCCTGAACTTCATTGTTTATATAATTACATTTTAAAGCATTATCTTTTGAAAACATGGGTTATTTCTTAAAATAAACTGATCGAAAAGGAAACAAACTCTTCCAGGACAAGAAGTATAGAAAATAGATAGACTAGCAATCATAAAACAAAAGTTATTTTTTTCCATCTCTAAACAATTATAATTGCTGTAATAACTTGTCATTAAGTAGACTATACATTACAAGGGGTGTCAGATTCTCAGTGGTAAAAGGTATTCTTTCCACCATGAAGTCATATGAGACACTGACTGCTGTTATCTAATTGATCTCATACCTTACCTCCTTAAATACTTTTTGCACTTGAAAATTATAATTTATCAATAGTTGTATAACTAAAATCTTTGTGTGCATCATCTTATATATTTCATAGATAATGGCCAATTTTTAAAAAAAAAGAGTAGCTAGGTAGACTCTAGAACTTATCATTACTCAAGTTATGTAGTGAGGCAATATACTAGTTGGCAAAATTATAATTTAAATAATAAAGGAGAATCAGAATCACTTTCCTGAGGATCAGAAAGGAGGTTTATCCATTCGTTAAGTAGGAACATGATCAGGCCAAAAACTAGAGCAAAATTTAGCTACACCATTGCCATAGGAAATCTGGGCACTAGCAGGGAATTGCAGGAGCTGATTTTCAAATGGATGCTGCAACATCGGTGGACCAAAATAGACTATATATGCCCATGCAAGAAAAAAACCAATCTATTTCCAGATCAGCTCTCTTCAGTAGAGGAATTTTGTAACACACTTCAGTGGCAGCTGTTTCCGTTACCAGTCCAAGGTGGGAATAACATAGAGGAATTAAGAGAGAATAGAGTGCTAGAAGAAGAGGAAGCCACAGAATATGGAGATATGCCTTAGCATCCACTGGAGCCAGCAGATAGTCATGGAAGTGCTAAATAATCTGGTTATCTTTTTAGTTTCCTATACTGAATTTCCTGTATTCAGGAATCCTGTAATCCTGAATCCTGTATTCTAGGAACAGACTTCTGAGTACAATACCACAGGTGTTCTAGTTATCTTACTGAAGCCATTGAAGTTAGTTTCTCATGTACTTTGATGGGGCACAGGTTTAAGTAGCTGGCTGAAGCAGATACAGATCAAGATTTTTCATTTGTATTATTAAACGTAAAATTATCAAACCCTTTTAAAAAGATCAGTCACAGCATTTGAAGGTATGCGTTTCTGCAGCAGTAGATTTACTGAGCTGGCTATTTTTAGGAACAAAACAATTTGGCATACAAAAACCAAACACTACTACACAAATGTTGTAATATTAATTAATGTTACTGTGAATGTATTAGTGTGTATAAACCACTGTACAATTCTTCCTTCTCAAAATCCTGTAGAAAGTTCTTTTGATTTCAGTATATTTAAGTGTTTCACTTTCTAATTCACGCATTTTATGTCAGTTCCAAAATATCTGGGCTGAACTGTGGGACTCTAATGAGATGCACATATATTATAGAGTACTGCTGGTGTAGAAAGGTTTTTTGTTGGTTCTTTTTTTGTTTGTTGGTGTTTTTTTCCTCAGCCTACTGAATTTTAGAAAATGTTTACTGAGAGACGCCCAGTACTCTCACTTCAAATAAAGCAATCAGTTCTAAACAGCATTGACTCAGGGGGTAGCCCTCAGCGATAAGCACTAGTCTATTTAGACTGCTCTCTATTCTGTTTAGGCATTTCTTCATTTCAGACTACATGGGGTAAGGGCAGGAGTGAGCACAATGATGTGGCCTCGGTGCTAGGCCGCAGAGCATACCCTGTGACATGGCCCCAGGCTCTTTTCTATTAAGCTGACCTTATGTCTCAAAGCCTTATGACCTGTGACACCACTCAATTGTTATTTAATCAATTCAGTCAAAATTAAAAAGGTGTATTTTTATTTGCCTTAACACCTTTTCTTTCTGGTATTTGTTTTGGTGACCTTTGAGTATTGGATTTCAGCTGTCGATAACACACCGCATGCCAGATTGCTTTTTCTAATAAATAATGAAGCAACTTCTGAGGATTATTTGGATTGCATTGATGTGGGCTAGAAATAGTCTGCAAACATAGCCCAAAAAGAACAATGCAGCTGCATATTCTGAGACTATCTCACATGAAAAGTGGCAGAAGAAAAGGGCCGTAGATACTGACTAAAACCAAAACTCCTCAAACTTTCATACAATTACCTGTATAATATCTTCACCTTGAGCTTGAATCAAAAAGAAAAGGCTCTCTCTTACTGGTTAAAAAAAAAGACGGGGGAGGTCAGCTATAGAGAGCAAAAACAATGAATTGAATCTTTTGGCTTATTTTGTAAAAAGGCTGAATAATCTGTTTTCTCTACCATAGATAAATATTAATAGTTTATGCAAATATTTGGGGACAGAACCATAACTTTCTTTCTCTTTCTACTTTAGTGGATTACATTTTAAAATTATTTCATTTTTTGAGTTATATCATATACTTAAGTCCTGGTTTGGAGACGTATTTATGGCTATTGTTATACACATGTGCTAGACACTGTACAAATGTGTGATAATTTCCTGCTTCAGAAATGTACAGTCTTATAATAATAAATGAAATTAAAATGAGTCCCAACTCTTAGAACTTTGGTAGCAATGACCACAAAACAGACGAAGTTCCAAAGAACATTTGCATAGCTCTGCGTCTTGTTGACGTTCCACATACATACACAAGTAGGTCTCAAGACCAAGCCAGACAGCATCAGTGGCTATTTTAAAAATTTCATCTAGTGATACTTTCTCTTTTTAGGCATTTCTATGCTATTTTATCCTATTGGCCCAAGTTGCAATGTGGAATTAAATTCATGCATTAACTCCAATTAACTGTGATTTAAGTGACAGATAATCTTCATTTCATTGATCTGGTAACTGTGACTCTGAATTTAAAACCTTTCCATCCTGCAGCTTTCCACATGCAGAAACACATATTTATTGTCCGTATTACAGAGCTCCAGGTTTTGCAAAAGCATCAGGAATACAGTTTGACAGAGAAATTTTGATTCTGAAGTACCTGAACATTTTTGCTTTCCTTATTTAGAGAAAACCTCAATTTTTCTAACAGTGACAGCAAGGAGTAACTTCCAGAGCCGCTCTTTTCTGAGCCTAGACTGTATTGCACCGTGCACAGTAAGTAATAGCTGCATGTCCTGGGATTTGGCAAGAGCAAGTTTTAATCTCTTTGAGCATTCCCAGGAGCTACAAATAGGAGTGGGAAGAGAGAGGATTGTACCCCTGTTGCCCTTTCCCCTTCACATTCTGTGGTCCCCAGGATAGCACAAGTATTTATAAATTAGTGACATTTATTTATAAAATGCCTGAGACGTGCAGCACTTTAATGTATTAAAAAATTACATTAATGTAAACTCAGCTTCATACATCACTGAACATTATTAATTGGGTGTGGGGATGTGTGAAGGGGGATGGGTTAATTAGGACTGACTGTCTTTTGAATACCTGCAGCGTAAGCAGAGGAAGTAACACAGACTGAGCTCCTACAAATGTTTCATGGTAAAAAGGAAAACAATAGAACAAGTGGTGTGATCTTCTGTGTTTAGCTCCGGAGGTGTCTGTGTATCTTTTACTCAGAGAAAGACCAGAGCCTGAGGATTAACCAGGTCAAGGATTTTTCTATAGTCTATGTAGAAAACAAAATGCTTAGAGTCATAACTTAGCACAAACATGATCAAAAGTATCTTTTAGTAGAACACAGCTCATATATTAGGTTGGGGAATTTGTAGTAAGTGAAGTAAAATGTGACCCAACATGGATATGACCCATACTTTGCACTACAAATGATTGATATACAAACTCTTCAGGGCAAATCTTCCTGCCCTGAATATTCAGACTGTACAATTCTGGGTTATGAAAAACTATATGAAATGATAGCAGCTTTTGACCTAAAAATATTCATTCTATTCTGTGCTTTTGACAGGAGGTTGGCATATTGGTATGCATGATAGCTTAAAATCTGAAAGCAATACATTCTTTTTTGCCACATATTTGAGTCATGCACTTCTGTTCAACTTCCCTTCAGTGCCTGTGTTTTCTTTCACTGATGTGTCTCAGGCGATACAAAGCTGCAGTCCCACCAGGCAGTCTGTCCCATTCTTGTTCTCTCCTTCCAGCACGGTTTCATAAAGGTCCAGATCCATATTCTTAGAAAGAGCTGTCTGAGGCACTTTTGTAAGACAGTGATTTAAAAATCAGATGTCAAGGAACAGCTACATAAGAATATAAGAATCCATCCTTCCATCTCTAGCATCATACAAACAGAAGATATTCAAATATCAAACATCAAAAGCCATGGTCCAAATAAGAAGACCAGTAAAGCTGGTAAAGCTGGAGAAGCTGAAGATTGTCAGAGGAGATATATAACATGGGTAAAAGTCTGACTGAAGAGTGGTGGCTAGTGTGTATAAAAAGGGAATCATCAGTCTGGAGTATGGCAGTAGTTTCTCCTGGTCCAGTTTTGAGACATTTCAGTAAGGGAGTGGTTGTATTTTTATTAAGGACCTTCCTAGTGCACAGATATATTGATAACATCAGTGCCAGGATGCAACATCAGTACGAAGGAGGATCAGGATATCACCATGAAAGAATCAGATAGCCTTGAGATCGACAGGAATAGAGGTAAGATGAAATTCAATAGCACAAAGTACAAGGTCAGTCACTCAGGGACTAATAACACAAATAGTCTGCTATAAGCTGAGAGCTCATCTGTCAGAAATCACCAAGAGGAGAGTGACCTAAACTCTCTAGTTGATCACAGTATGACCGTGAGCTGCCAATATGCTGTAGCTGTGAAAAAAGGCAAATGTGTTTCTGAGGTATAGTATGGAGATATTTCCAGAAAGGATAGGAAAGCATTAGTAATACCATGCAATGCCCCAATGAAACCTAATCTGGAGGACTATGTATATATTAAAAGAAGGTTGAACTGTTACTGGAAACAACACAGAGAAGCACTAGTAAGGTGATTTTGTACATGAATTTTTAAAAGACACCGAAGTAATTTTGCATGTTTAGCCTAACAAACATAGAACCTAAAGGAGATCTGGTTGTTGTCTATAAATACATATAGAGATAAACACAAGGGAGAGAGGGGGAAAGGGTGGGTGTCAAGAGGATGGGGCCAGTCTTTTTTCAGTGGTGCCCAGGGATAGGACAAGAGGAAATAGGTACAAATTTGAATATAAGAAGTTCCACCTAAACATGAGGAGGAACTTCTTTACTCTGAGGGTGGCAGAGCACTGGAAGAGGCTGCCCAGAGAGATGATAGAGTCTCCTGTCTCTGGAGACATTCGAAACCCACCTGGACATGTTCCTGTGCAACGTGCTTTAGGTGGACCTGCTTTGGCAGGGGGGTTGGACTAGATGATCTCCAGAGGTCCCTTCCAACCCTATATCATTCTGTGATTCTGTGAATGCCAGTTTTGGCATGAAAAGAAATAGCTAAGTACATTTATGCTGGAAATTAGAAGAAAAAATCTTATCTAACACAGCAGTCATTCCCTGAAAGAATTTCCCAAGCATGGTAAGGGTGTAGAGGATGAGGAAGAAAAAACTAATTGCTTTTAAGGTGGAGTTTGATAAATGAAAAAAGATTATATGATATGGTTGCTTGCAAGAGCATGGAATTGGATGTAGTCCCCACATTCCCTTCCAGCTCTAGATTCCAAAGGTATGCCACAAATCCTCAGAGCTGTAAAAAGGAGGTTTATACCAGTAAGAAAGACAGATTGCCAGAGTTGTATAGACTTTCAGGAGTGAGGCGACAATTATGAAAATCTTCTTTGAAATAAAATGTCCCGGATTAGTTCCTGTTATGTGGCTGAATAAGCCCACCGGATGTACCTCAAGGGAAAAAAACCCAAACACCATCTTGCCTTAATATTCTCTTGATAGAAAAATCAGTATGACCTCTCATTAGTTATTCAGTTAATTGCTGTCACTGTTTAAAAAAAAATTTGTAAAGGTCTTATGTCTAATTCAAATGCTTCAGATTTCCAGGAACCTGTATTTATAACATTTTGTTAGAATTAATCCTTTCTTATAATGTGTCTCTAAATTTTTAGTCACATTTCTATTTATTTATTATATGAGCATTTGCACAAAAATATCCTGCTTATTTCTCAGGCTAAAAGGGTGGAAAACCCAACACTTTCTCCAAATGTGGTGTTCAGTATTTGTTCTTTTCTTTTAATGATGAAGGCTTAATTGCTACTGGGAGTTGATGCAGCAAGCATGCAAGAACAGCATTACTCATATATAACACTGGATAGTACTAGACATTGGTAATCATTACTTAGCCATTCTTCCAGTGATAGAATTGTTGACATGCAAGGCAACAGTAGTGATAAACTTGTCAGAGTACGAGGTACGGCTAAAACTCTGTAGAAGTAGCAACTAGCAATTACTGTTACTTATTGAGTGCAATTCCATAGAAACCTGCTTATTACTAAGATTTTTCATAACCAGTGGGAAAAATAGGTTTTGTTTGTTGGAGACGAATGACCAGCCAACGTTAAGAAAAAACACCATTCCCACTGAATGCCAGAAGGGACTGTAGTTTTGTCATTGGTGTGGAACAAGAATAGTAAGTGTGAATGTAAATGATTGCAGATAAATAAAGTAATGTTTTATTCATTATCTTGTCATCAATATTCTCCATGCAAGAAGGTGGAGAATTGTGCTTCCCTTCTTTTCTCCATGTGTCCATGTTTACCTTACCGTGCCACTGTGCTCTGTCACTTACTTGGGAGTCACAATGGAGACCACATTGTCCATCTCAGGAACTTCTTTTTCTCAGTAAGTTCTCAGAGGGTGACCATCCACGATTGCAGATGCACTTAGTGAAATCAGTAGCTGTCCTTCAAAAAACATTTATTTTAGTCACACTTATAAATTTTAGAAGTGCTTTGACCACTACCATAGCCCATAGCAACAAGGGAGAGATGACTATGTTACTACATCTCATAAGCACATGCAGTAGGCTGACTTCATATGCTGGGTTTTACAGAGCCCTCTTTATGATATTTTTCATTGGAATTACCTTAATTCTATGTCTGAAATTTCCTGAAAAGGTTAGATGACAGTGGCCCAGAGCAGCTCTGCATAACTGTTCCCTAAACCTCAGCAAAGCTTCTCTTTACTCAGATGCCTCTAAATAAAACTCGAAAATCTCCTAGAAAATATGGTTTACATGATTTTATTATGCTCCAGAAATTTATTTTCTTAAATGTCTAAAGAAGGCTTTTTATTTTTTTTCACAATGAAGACTTAAACATGCTAATATTCCCTATTATGTTTTAGGAAAGGATATATAACCTGTTTTTAATGATCAGGAATTTTGAGCAAATGCTGACTTTCTAGAGACTAAAAAGTACAAGTGTAGAAATTGGCTTGTGTTGGGAAGAAATTTGTTACTGCCCTGACTAGATTAACCATGGTAATTGGCACTGTTTTTTTTTAACATATTGTGCAGTGCTTTGCAGGCGGTAGTAATAAATAATGTGCACTTAGCTGCACTATTGGTCATTCGCAGTCCTATCACAGCAACCTCCCCCCATTCAGGGAAGATAAATGTGATTTAAATTAATAGCCAGTCCTAAATAACTCCTCAGCTGGTAAACGATGCATTTATCAGGCCCAGACAGGCAGTGTCCTTTGATTCATAGTCCCCCCCTTACAATGTGAAGGGTGCGTACAAAAATTGTTATTACTTTTTAATAAAGTGTAGCAGTCAGTCTTCAGTCATTTATCAGAAATGGAGGCATTCTGACAAACAGAAATATCTTAGCAGTGGATGAATGAGAAGGATAAAGGACACATTTCTCAACAAAAATAATCACTGCCTAAATAATCTCATAAAAGTCAGCTTCTAAGTACCTTGAAATAAATGTACCCAGCTGAAAGATACAGACTCCATGTGCTGTTAAACTAGAGCCTAAACCAACCATTACAATATTCACATGCACACAGAAGAGGAAAAAAAAATATCATCATCATTCTGTGTGGCAGCAATTCAAATACAAATAGCGGTCAGCGAAATAGTAAATTTCCCAGTATATTTTCTTTCTGGTTTCTTAGCAGCTAGCTCAACATTTTTCCCAGTTTATAATTTTTAAATTATAAATTAATTAATTAAAAAATAAAGTAAGTTTGGAGATGAAAAAAATTGTTGAGTGAATGAAGCAACTTATAAGGAAATGTAATTTAAAGTATTTTATAGCTTATGGATTTTCTTATATTCTTTTAGCATTTAAAACTTTACATACTGTTACAGCTTAAGCGCCTGCTGAGGATACGTCAGGGCAAGGCCTTCCTGTGCAGGAAGAATGCCCGAGGAGACATAGAGGAGGTAGTTCTTTGCAGGTGAGTGTCCGTATTCGACACAAGTGAACCGAAGGCAGGGTGTTTAACCTGCCATTCATCATTACGTGTTGCCCATGCATGGACTTCAACTTGCAGGGTTACTCAGATAATGTGGGAAGGCCACATCTCGCACTTTTAAACCAAATCTTTCTGGAATCACTTTGTTAACATGGGAACTGGTTCTTCTGAGCACTATGAAGTTTAGTGTGGTATTACTGCTGTAAAGTGAGGCAGAGCTTATCCTGTTAGAGGCATAATACAAGGAGTGTTTAACTGAAATATAGTCTGAGTGTAATCACCTTCTACCAGTATGTCCAAGGTAAAGTTTTCTAATCATTGTTCAATGCCCTCTTTGCTGCTGAGCTCTGGACGCACAGCACTACCCCTGCAGATGAACCACGAGGTATCTCTAACACTGTCATCTCACTATGCTCACCTCACCTCCACCCCAGCACCCCATTCATCCGCCAAAAAATCCTGCAGGGGAGCAACAGGATGGGTTTGCTGGCATGGGAGCACAGGAGAGCCGCCTATAGCTTCCCTCCAGGGTTTCTCTACCTTCGGTCTCTGGGAATTGCATGGTCCAAAAGATGAACAATTGCTCCTGTACCTACATCAGAAGTGACTGGAAGGGTGTCCTGATGCAGGGTCGCTCTTGCCATAACATCAGCTGGCTCAACATTTTTCTGAGCCTGCCTTTG
The DNA here is from genome assembly GCA_028565335.1 of Limnodromus scolopaceus. Classification (NCBI taxonomy): domain Eukaryota; kingdom Metazoa; phylum Chordata; class Aves; order Charadriiformes; family Scolopacidae; genus Limnodromus; species Limnodromus scolopaceus. The sequence continues at coordinate 92,885,973 of JAOXNO010000013.1, read as the reverse complement.
GGGTACTGTACTCTGTCACTGCTTTATAAACAGGCACAGCTGAGCTACAGGTAAAGTGCTACATACCATCTCAGAACTACATAACATCCTTGGGTTTTGCGGGATGGGTGCAATTTGTCTGTGTGCATAGAAATGGCATCTCTACTTGTTCTCAGTGGGAATTGCAGTCATTAATTTTATCTCATAAACACACCAAAGAACTGCTTTGGAAAACAAAGTGTTTAAAAGTAATTGGTCTTTCCTCCTCTCCCTGCTCATAGCCCTGCTGAGGATGTTTTGGATCCAGGGTCAACATCGAAGGTGGAGGTGGCTGGGAGAAGCCTCTGGCTGCTTCTGCTTCTCTTTGGCATCATGTGGGTGGTGGGGAGGTGGGCTTGGATGAAGGAGCGGTGCTGGGGGGCTGAGGGGTTGGGGGAGGACAAGGCATGCTGGTGGGTGAGAAAGTGGCTTGGGTGAGCAAGAGGAAGGAGAAAGAGGAGAGGAAGGAAGAAAGAGAGGAATGATGGGACAAGAAGCAGGAGGAGGTGGAGGTGGAGGAGGTCAAGGATTGGCTGGAGGAGGAGGACTTGGGAAGAACCAGTCTTGGAAATCTCCTGCCCATGGCTGTTGTCTCTCAGCCTAGTCAGAGCTGAGCCAGGAGCACATAGAGCTGCAGTTTTATGTTTTAGCTTTCATGCCATAGGCTGCTGGTCATTGTTGCTTGATTCTAGCCATTCTCCTCTACCTTGGAGTAACAGGGCTACAGAGGAGTCCATGTAAGAACAGTCATCATTTGCAGGCTTTCTAGTGGCTAGTGTAAGCAAACGTTTGTTAAATCCTGCTCAGGCAGAAGCTCTTCAGGTGCATCAGTTATTACTTTTGTTCCTCTTCCCCTGCTTAACTTTTAACATTTTTCTGGCTGATGTCTCTGACTCATTTAGAAAAGAGTCAAATGCAGTCATCTGGTAGCACGCTTCAAAAATGACGCCTGGTCATTAGTGCAGCTATTCATATCACAGTGGAAGAAGAAGACTGTTTGTACCTGGTCATAAATACAGAGCAGTCTTCCCTCCTCCTCAAGCTCTGTGCCTTTCTTAGAAGGAAAGAATTGCATCTACTGGGTGGAGATAGTTTTGGGAATGACCCATCAACCATTTCGCTTGTATGGAAATATCCTCGTCACGCCTGGTGCTGACATCAACATCGTCAGGCAGGTTATGTGCCCATATGAAGTGCTAGTTTTCAGAAATCCTGTATTATCTTCAAAATTTCATTTGATGTTTGGAGCATCTAAAACTGTACTGCTCTGTGACCAAGAGATCCTTTTGGAAAGAGACTCTTCACTGGAGTCCTGAAGGCCACAGGAAGAGTCACAGATTGCATAAACAAGTTCCAAAAATACAAAAAAAAATGTGATCAAAGGCATTAATTTTTTATGAACTGTATCACATTATCCTCTTACAGTCAGGAAATAGCTACACAGTTTTTTATATTGCATTACTTGAATCTCATCCAACAATCTGTGTCTGGGCCAAATGCCACAGATTTGAATTAAAAAAAGAAGAGTTTGGTCAACAATTTCACTGTGAGTATTGTCTGAGAATATATGGTAGTTTTCTGTGCTCAATAAGCAAATAGTTAAGAATTAAATATGTTTATAAATGTTAAAAAGTGGTCTGAGGAAGTGATAATTAAGACTCATGTTGGGTATAAATAAGGATTAAAGTCTTCTGGTGGGAACAATTGCTAATAACGCAATCTTACCGGCTGCAGCTGATATAAATATGTGAGGATATAACCCAGTTTTTGTGCTGAAAAATAATCTGAAATAACAAACAAATTTGAAACAACAACCAAACAAATATAAGAATGTGTACTGGGGAATAAGGTCTGGACAGTAGAATATATTAAGCTTCAGAACAGTTTCCTGTGAGAAATGCTGGAAGTCACCTGAGAAATTGAAAATAAAACTGGGCAAAACACCCAAATATGAATGGCAGGGAATGATTAAACTGTGGCAAGGAAGCAGAATGACAGGTCATATTATAAAGAAGCCATTAATAATCCATTTTTATAATGACAGTTGTTTGAAAGCTGATATTCCCATATACTAACATATTGCTGATTACTCTTGGTAATCTAGTAATTATGATTCGGAATTCTGTTATGTATTTCTTTCGGTGATCCTCCCTCCCAAAATTACGAGCAAGCAAGAAAAGGATGTAAGTTTTAGGTGACAGTTTCTGAATATTTAACTGATTTGCCTCTTTCTCTGCTTCTAGCTTTCATGCTGATATTACGTGTTTAGTTTTTCCCTGAAAACATGATTTAATCAAGTGGAAGTTGGCGTTTAAGAAAAAGTCTAGATAATGAAATTGATCATGATGAAACAGCCTCTACAAAGTTCAAAATCCACAGATGGCCTAAACCTGATATTAGTTGTTTTCCTTTCATTTTAAATGCATTTGTCTCCTGTCACTGTTTCTTCTACAGACAAGAAGATTTTACTTAAATTCACTCAAAGGGAGAAGGCAGTACTATAGTTGTATTCCATAACATTTTGCCTGTATTGGTGACAGTAATGCAAACATAAATACCAGATATTTTTGCACTTTCAGGATGGCGTAACAGAAAAAAATAACATTGAATATATCAGCCTGGTTTTTTTCCTCCTGGGATTAGTAGAGATGATCTGCCCTTACTGTATAGACATTAGATTGACTCAGTAATTTACAAACAAGGAACTCCTTTCCCACTTTATGTTCACTCTTATGTTAACTGTCCAGTTAAATACTGATCTGCTCACTTGAAACTCTTCTAAGAATTTGCAGACGTTGGGGTCTGACTTTTATTTTATAAATAATACAGAAAGGAATTTTAAATATAAAAACAGAGATAGGGAGGAAATATTGAATCATTTTTTCCTTCTGTTTTTCAGAAATTTTTTTTTTCTATTTGAGATGCGCTCTTTTTAAACCAAAATATCTGTGTTCAAAATGTGATGTAACCATTAAACTATTACTCTAAACTTTGTTTGGTTTCCTTGACGAACATAAAATTCTTCCATTTAAGATTTCAGTGAGTATCTTCAGTCAAATATGTAATTTTCTCCTTTTTACAAACATTATCACCTTATAGTATGCTGTGCTGGAAATAAACAGCAAACATTTTGAATTGAAAATGTGTCCTTTTGTATTAAAACAACAACAACGACAACAGCAGCACCTCGCTCTTTTATGCTGGAATAAATTAGCCCTTTAATTTACTTTCATGAAAAAAAATACATCCTAGAAGTAATTCTCTTGTGTATAGACCAACATTAAGCCTCATACACAGGTAACAGTCAATCCATTAACCTTTGCTTTGAGCTTAACCTGTGTGTCCCTCGCATCACAGTTGTTCCTCCTTTTAATACCTTTTCCTTAATAGTTGCTCACCCACAACTGAAAAGGGCAGAGCAGCTTCTCATGACATTGACTGTTCCACTGCAATAATAAGCTTCTCTTTTCTTTTTTTCCCACCTCCTGCCTCTCTATGGTGTCAGCAACCATTTTGGGGGGGGGAAGGTAATCTAAAAAGAGCTGTAGAGGCAGAGGTCATGTTAAACTGTAACGCAAATGTTATTCCTCGATTATCTAGCTGGGGTAAATGTCAACTGCTTCGGGCTAAAGCAATTGGAAAAGCAGAGTGTGTGAATCTAACAAAGGCAGAGAGAGAGAGACAAGGAGGGCGAGCTGGGGGAGGGGAAACTTAAACTGGGCCTAGCTTGATGGCTGGTAGGTTAAACCAGCACTTCTCTGTATTTCTTTTCTCCAGTGGACAGCAATGTTGTATCAGCTGCATGTGGTCTGAGCGGAGCTTTCCTCACCCGTTCTTTTGTAATGAGTGTGTCTGTAACAGGAACTGTTGTGTGTTGAGGCAGCGGCTTAAATGACATTTAAACACTTGCCGGATCAGTGCTCATCTCACATACTAAAGAAATAAATAATAAATAATGTGGGAATAAAGATATAGTTAATCCTGTAGAACAATAGAACATTTTGAAATTATTTAATGTGCTTCACCATTTGAAGAAATAAAGTACAATACAGCATCGTTTATAGTTATTTTATATTTAATACAACTTGATAAAAAATATATGTTAAAATGAGAAGTGTTCTTGATATGACTAAAGAGCGGGCATGCTTGTTACTATTCTTGTATAAGAATATGTTATAGTCACCAATGAATACATTCAGTAGTGAACACCCCGGATTTTTATGGTCAGTTTTCTGTCATCATGTATCATTATTACTTGTGCCACTGATTCCTACAGCTAATTACAAAATAGACACTTAAATAAACTTAAAGGCCAGTAGCATCCTGGCTTGTATTAGAAATAGTCTGACCAGCAGGACTAGGGAAGTGGTCATCCCCTTGTATTCAGCACAGGTGAGGCCACACCTTGAATACTGTGTTCAATTTTGGGCCTCTCACTGCAAAAAAGACATTGAGGTGCTGGAACGTGTTCAGACAAGGGCAATGAAGCTGGTGAGGGCTCCGGAGAACAGGTCTTATGAGGAGTGGCTGAACGAACTGCGATTGTTTAGCCTGGAGAAAAGGAGGCTGAGGGGAGACCTCATCACTCTCTACAACTACCTGAAAGGAGGTTGTAGAGAGGTAGGAATCGGTCTCTTTTCCCAAGTAGCAAATGACAGGACAAGAGGAAACAGACTCAAGTTGCACTGGGGGAGGTTTAGATTGGATATTAGGAAAAATTTCTTCATTGAAAGGGTTGTCAGGCATTGGAACAGGCTGCCCAGGGAAGCGGTGGAGTCACCATCCCTGGTGGTATTTAAAAGACATGTAGATGTGGCACTTAGGAAAATGGTTTAGTGGTGGACTTGACAATCCTAGGTTTACATTTGGACTTGATGATCTTAAAGATCTTTTCCAACCTAAATGATTCTATAATAAAAATATTGTATGTTAATGCAAAATTAATATTTGAACGATAAATACAATGAGTCAGAAACTGACATAGATTCTGGAAATGCATGAAAAGACCCACCAGATCCTGCTTTACTCCCTCACACCCTTTTTCCCCTCTGGACGTGATGATTTCAATTCCTTTGTAAAGGAGACTGAGGGGAGACCTTATCTATGTTTACAAGTTCCTAAAGGGTGGGTTGAAGGATGAGGGAGCCAGACTCTTTTCAGCGGTTGCCAGTGATAAGATGAGGGGCAACAGGCATAAGCTGGAACACAGGAAGTTCCACTCAAATATGAGGAAAACTTCTTTACAGTGAGGGTGACAGAGCACTGGAACAGGCTGCCCAGGGAGGTCATGGAGTCCCCTTCTCTGGAGATTTTCAAGACCCGCCTGGATGCAGTCCTGAGTAATGTGCTCTAGGCAATCCTGCTTTAGCAGGGGAGTTGAACTAGATGATCTCTAGAGGTCCCTTCCAACTCTGTCAAATCCGTGAATCCGTGAGGAGTTACAATTGACAGACTGCAGTGAGCAGTCTGATGGCGTTGCTGATCCATTTTGGCAAGTTTAAGAAGTTTCTGCTTATCAGTTGAGATACAGAAACCCCAAGTGTGATTGGTCATCCCCTATTTCAAGAGATTTGAAATGTCACTGGAAATTTACTGTTTTAATAACCAGTTAAAGATAGTCACTCTTAACTATCCAAACACAGTCCTCAAAGTGCACCCACTACACTTTTGTGTCTCAAGGCCCAGAGGTCCACTGGCAGATGGATGGAAGGGCAGACTCACAGGTAGATGGTTCCCTAAATATTATTTGGGTCTGAAAAGCTATTCCCAACACCCAGGACTGCTCCCAACATTGAAGATCATACTGTACCTTACATTCATTTGTATCCCATACTTGTGCAGCACTGACCAAACCAGGTCTGTACTATGAAAGTGTTCTACCAGCACAGTTGTGATCACAAAACCTCCAAGTCAATGCTCCTTCAGTCACCAAGAGCTATCATTGATTTAGTAACCAGTAGATCCAAGAAAGTGATCATTTCCTTTTGCATGGCACCAGTTAGGCTGCATCTGTCCTCCCTACATAAGAAAGCTATTGATAAACTGGAGTAACTTCAGCAGAGGTCCACCAAGATGGTTAGGGCTCTATCACTTAGCAACAACAAAAAAGAATAGGTATTATTGACATTCCCTTCAAAGCAATTGCTAGAAAGAAAATTAACTCTTTCCCAGTTGAAACCAGGACAAATGGACATAAACTCAAACAGGGGGTTCTGACTCAAGCAAAATATTTTCAACCAGAGGACATTCAAGGACTGGAAGAGGTTGTCTCAGTTGTACTGAAGGCCTCTGGAGGTCACTTCCAACCTAATAATTTGACTTTGTGATTCTAGTTTGGGGGTTTGGAAAGAAACTGTAAAAAACCCAAAAAAACAAAAAAACCAACAAACCAAACAACTTCTGCTTTACATTTGTGTAAGTTCCTCTTGACCCATGAAAGTAGTACAAGGAAGTCTTATCAACGGGGTATGTGGCACTTACAATATGTCAACAACAATTATAGTTTTCAGTCATTTCACAAAAATGAGTGTTCAGTCGTTTCACAGAAATGCACTTAAATTTTCAACAGTCTTCTAGGGCTGTGTTTTATCTTTAACATATCAAAATACCCTGGGACACAAGAGACCATGAGTGAGATTAATTTGGTATGAATGTTTGACTCACTGCAATGCAGAGAGCATATCTGAATACAACCAATTATTTTGTACAGCTGGAGAGAGAAGCAGCCTGGGATAGTGTCATGGCTGCCATGGAGGCCAAGAAGCCATTGTCGTACAGTCAAGTAGTATTTTTAGCAAGTGTTAAACCTGTCTAACAATTTCTTCTGAAAAATTATGCTGGGATTCCACTCCATTCCTGTGGAATGGAAAGCAATAGGAAGAAGCAGACAGGTGGTAAATTCACACTTTAATTTAGATCTGGTGGTATGGCTTTTAAAGTAAAAAATTAACAATGGCCTCAGCTTTAAAACTACTTGTATACCATTGTTTTCTTTTCCAGACTATTGTGATCAGATGAGTTGTATAATCACTTGCCTACATGAAGCGTGCCTGAAAGTTGCTTTTGGGTTTCCAGATTAAGTGATGAGCTCATTTCCTAGCGGTGACAGGACCTAACAAAACAAATATACAGAAATCCATTAGAACTAATTCACCCAAACAACTTGAGTGAATCACTCAATGCCATTTCCTCACTGGAGAAAGAAATCAATGACTTGATGATAAAAATAAATATTTTTTTAAACAAAAAATATTTTTTTTAATGATCATAATAGTATGATGAAAAATGCACTATAGTATCTATTAGCCTCCTAATCTGTTTCCAGTAAGTACATATGTGCATCATTAACTTTGCTCATATAAGGTCATCCCTATGAAAATTAATGGGCATTTTCATATGCTTTAAGAAAGAATCACACTTGTTACAAGCACTACCATAGAAGATTTAAGAAATTCAGAAAGAAAATCAGCAAGGATTGTTGGAACTTATTTGATCTTTAAAGTCAGAAAGTTTGGATGGAAAAATAAATGGCACTGCTTCCTTTGTATGGTAATTTGTTGGTAATTATACTTTAAAATATTGTAATTTAGGAAGGCATAGCTGTTGCAAACAGAAGATAGTATATAATGAGCTAGCTAACATTACTAGGTAGTGCATTTTAATTTAAGAATTAATCTAAAAAGTGAAAGATTAAGACTGACTTGTGAAAAAAAAAAATTTAGATTTTTAAAGACAGGATGAAAACACAGTACGGTGGTAAGGAGAATGTGAAGAGGTGACTAAGTTCTTGGAAATATGTACCTGCCTCACTAGAAGATTCCTGATATTTCACCACTCCTTCATTTAGAAGCAGAAGATGGTAAGATGGAAAAACTGGAAGTTAAAATTTGTTTAATATTAGTAGACTTTTGTGATCTAATAAACATGTCCTAATCAAGCTAAAAGATTTGGACCTGGTATAAGAATCACCTGGTAAAATTCTGTTATCTGAATGAATAAGGAATTCTGACAAACTATAAAGTCTATTGAATTTGTGAATCAGAGGTGTGAGTAGTTGTACTTCCACTCTATGCAATACAACAAACCTGCTTTACAAAACCTAGGGGCTGAGCCTTGACATGCTTTGATATAATACTATGACTGAATTCTTGGGTATAGTAATTGGCATGAAAAAGCTTGCACACCATAAACTGTTATCATTAATATTGTGGACTTCACAAACAGGACACTAGAAATATTTATGAAACTCAGACATCAAAGTAGTTTCTTTTTATCTCTCCCTTCACCCAGCCCTAGTAAAGCCTAATTGAAATACAATAATTATAAATGAGCTTAGCTTCTCAATTTAATTTCCTTGTGAGTAGTTTAATTTATTTTTCTTAGGCTTTGTTAACATGTTTTAATTAAAAGCTTTAACAAAGCTCAAGATACCACGTGCCATTAGGTATAGGAACATAATGAGACATATTTACAGAGAACTGATGAACCTCTTTTTATGAGTTTGCCTGTTTGTGCAACTGAGAGAGTAAATTTACCCATGAATCTGAAGAATACTATCATGTTGGAAGCCAGCCCCAGAAAAAGGCTTTTCACAGTCTGGTTCAAGCAAAACTTGACAAAAAGAATTCTGCATCCTTATCACTAGATTTTACTTAACTTAAACATAAATTCCACTCATAAAGACACAACCTTAAACCATATTGGCCATGAAAGTCATATTAAAAAGTATTTTTTCAGCAGTCACAAAAAGACATCTGCAAGAAGCCTAACCCCAGATTAACCAAATACCCACCAAGTATGGTGAAAACGGCATAAAAAGTCAACCACTTAGCTAGAGGCACTAAAGGGGAGATAAATCATTTCAAACATCAACATCTGTGCCCTACAGCTGTCTCAGTCTTTTCAACCATTGCTGGAAAATATTAAAATGAAGCACAGATATGACTTTACTGGGAAACTATTTAAGGTGTAAAGACAGAGGGAGTATTGAAAGGTTTGGTTTGGGAGACCAAAGAAATATCACAATACTGGGAGAGCCAGCCTGAGAAGAAACCAAGGAGGATTTCAAACTGCCTTTTGGAATTTCCTTGTAATTATTGCAGGTAAATTTGTTTTAGCCAAGTAAATACTCTTACTCTGGAAGATATAGAGAAAACTCTACTACATAATCTATTATTACAGTTTAAACATACAGCAGAAACAGGTTTAGCACAAGTTTATAGCTTTTATATTGATAAGATTATTTTGGGATTAAATTTCTTAAGAGCATGCACCCAATGAAAGAACACATGGTCAAAGACTAAATAGGTAAGTTTCTCCATTTCTTCTAGCAACAACTATCTAACACACTCAAATTCCTGTTGTAACTAGGCCAAATAATAATTTAGATAGTGCACCATGAAAGAAAAACTTATGATGATAAAAATGTGAATTATTTATTATTATGAAACACATAATAGTATATTTTCAGAGGGTCACATACTTGTGAAGATTTTATGGTTTTGATGATCCATTGCAAAGTCTTGAATATGTAAAAATATCCATGGATTTCTCATGTTTAATGCAAACTTTGTGTGAACTTGGATTATATAAAAAGAATTAGGGTACTGTCATGCATGACTCATTCAAAATGTGCAGAAGTACTAATCTTTCCATTTGTTAAGCATCTTTATTTATTTAAAATCACACATGCATTCCAAAGAAAAGAACAACTGCCCTTTGCTCTCATCAGTCTTTTAAACATTCAAAAAATATGACTGAACAAGGAGGACAAAGGAATCTCCCTTCAGCCTCAATGCTCAGCATGATTTTTTTTTTTAAATCCTGCTTTGCCACATCTCCAATTTCAACTAAAATAGAAACAATCTACTTAAAATTTTTGCCAGAGTGAGTTATTTCCCTGTGAAACCTTGTGCTTATTGTACAGAATGCTTTCCAGGTACATGTAAGCAAAAATTCAGGTAGATTTCAATTTCTGGGGTTTTGCTATTTTACTTTGTTTTTAAATTCTCCAGAAAGTTTGGCCTTCAATACCTTTTTTTAATTTTATCATGGTAGGCGTGCTCCTCTCACTAATTTATCAGCTGCACAGATAGAACAAAGGTGTTACTCAAAGTCTACAGTGAAACAAAGCAAAGTGAATACAAAGGGAATACATTTTGTGTGACGCAGTAGATATCTCTGGCTCCTTTAAGCCTTACCTGAGAGAGTACAAAGTAAAAGGAGTATGTACAGGCCATACATGCACCACCAAAAAGACAAAAATCTTATAAAACTCCTTTACGCGAGAAAAGGCAGAGGAAGAAGGCTATATGTACAACTGGGAGACAACCAGGTAAAGCCTAGTAAAAAGCTTGTGTAAACTGCAGGAACTCCATTTGCTCCTCTAAATTGATAGCAGGTGCAGCCCTGAGGAGCACTACTTGCTGCTGAAATTCTTTCTAGCTACGACATCTTACGAATCCTGCAAAGTCTTACCCTTGTCCAAGGCTGTTTGCTTTGTTTCAAAGAAAAAAAGAAAAAGTGGAGAGAGAAATAAGCAAATTGGAAGGCCCAGAGGCCTCCTCTGAGAGCTCATAATTACAAAATACATTTTTTCTTTATAGTCTCCAACAAGAGCAATAAAACAAGCAAACAAACCACAGAATTATTTATTCTCCATTTCCCAAGTCTGGGGTAGAGTCCCTCTGGCTGGTCTAAAGAAACTCTTCCCACCTATTTGCTCCTTGGGTAAAGCAGAGATGGTGTTTAATCTCCCTGGGTGCTGGTGTTTGCTGCACCTGAACTTCTGCTCCTGGCATATGCTCCTCACTCTGCAGCACACCCAGCACCTTCCTTCTCATCACAGAGTCTTATTTGGGAGGAGCAAGTCAGCATTGGTCTTGCTGCTTGTCTCCTGAAGAACTTAATGTGGTAGACATTCTCACATAATCAGCATCTGCATGAAGGATCCCTTCCAAAGTGTTGCAAAAGTAGAAGCCCCTGTAAAGCAGAAAAAGCTTTATGCAATTAGTCACTGGCTGGAGAAAATGGCATGGTCAGGTGTAGTTGTCAGCTGTACCATCTTTCTCCTCTCCCTAAAGCATTCTCTTAACACTGCTAGGCAGGAAAGGGAAAACTTTTTTTCTCATAATGAAATTTCTACTTTATAGAAAACATTTAAAAACACATTGGTTGGAAGGAGACTAAGTTTGAAAGCAATTCACTAGCCTTGTAGCAAGAAAGCAGGGAAAGGGGAGAAAAGAGCTGCCCTCCAGGTTCTTCTAGAGGACCCCCTCATGGGTTTTAGGTGAGACCTTTGTAACAGCAAGCACACAACTATTTGGAACAAGAGTTTGAAATGAGATCTCTTAACTTTCAAGAACCTTTGCACTTCCAGCATCAAGAAAAGATCAGAGAGCTAACACAACAGAATACTCAGAGTGCACAGACTGAATTGAGGCTTTATGGTGGACTACAGGTATTTATTTATCCAGATAAACACACATTTAACATCACATTTCTAGACTTGTCACATACCAGGAGGGCTCGCTTGCATCGCTTTTGAAAAGAAAACATGATTTATATATTCATATAGTCATATTTGATTCAGATTAATGATCTCTCCAGAAAGGGTCAGGTGCCTGTTACTTTGTGAGGGGAGTGCTTGTGTACTAGCAGTCAAACCCTTGCTACCATCACTGAAGCTAAACTTAAATTAAAAGAAGAATGGAAAAAAGAAAGAAAAAAAAATAGCAAAAGAATTCTTTACAAAAATTAAGGTACTGTTGTGAAGTCCTGAGCAACTAATTAGCAGAACTGATAGAAAGGAGCACACATTGAAACATAAATGCCAGTAGCTTTCGATAAGTATACAATTACCTCAGCTATCTCAGTGCTGGGTCAATCAATGTTATGAAAGAGAAGTCTAGGAGAAGACAACAATCCCATGTCACTGTGAATAGCAATGTTTTTCTCCCTGCATTATACATACAACTTTCTTAGTAATACACTGCCTGGGCTTCTGAGACAGGTAATTGAATTTTACTGAGTAAGAATATGTCATACAGCCAGATTTTCAGTAATGTTCCCTGACCATGAAATCAATGAGGTTGCAATCTGCTAGCATCATTGGATTTTAAGTCCCTTGGTGCTAAGGATGACAGTGCCAGTCAGGGCAAGTCAAGCTCAGTGAGGTTCCAGAGAGCTCTGCTGACCTGCAGCACTATTCATAGTGTTATCCAAAGTGTGAACTATCCTGTAGTTGCATCAACTGCTTTACCTTGCGCCTTTTTTTCCCGTCAGTCACTCTCAAGGAAAGGTTTGTGTTTTCCTTTGTTGGGTACTTTACTTTTGTCTCTTTGCATCTAAGCACTAAAAAGAGAGCTGGTAATTTGCACTGAGTAAGAGTGCCTGTAGCCTGTCCAAGGAGTTTTTTCTGGGGAACAATATCTACTTTTCCTGGTCATCCTCTTCACTCAAAACAAAAAAGGCCTGGGCAATTGTTCACCACCTACCTAAAGCTCATACCTAGAAGGTGAGGAATTGCATCTGTGGAAAATGAAAGTGCATCAGGTGAAAACGTTTCACCTATGGAGACACTTTCTGCTTTGAAACAGCTCCACAATGAATAGCTGCACTATGTGAAGGTGGGTGGAGATCTAGTCCATATTTTCCCATTTTTAGGTATTGTTAAATAAGCTATTTGTGCTGGTTTGGGTTTTTCTGTTCTCTACCTTGGTATAAAGTACAGAGTGAGATTTTGTTTTGAACTGTGTGAGAGTTATTCACTAGCTCATGAGCTACCCTAAAGGCTGCAGGTTGGCTGTATGGAGATGTCTGCAGGTTGGTAACTGTACAGTGATGGTTGCTGCCAAGCAAAGTCTTCAAATGCTGTAATATCCTTTAGCTACACCCAATCTAAATATAAGCATGAAGGAAAAAAACTATGGACAAACTAGCATATGAAAGGGAGGCTACAGACCCATCAACAGAAAAGTCACTTGAGGGTTTACTTGCCTAGAATGATTTTTGCACAGTTTTATTAATATGGGCACATAGTTAAGTCTCATGACTGCAAAGCTCATGTGGCCTGCAATAGTACAGACAGACTGTAGTTCTCCAGATGACTAGAAGTGCACAAAGTTGTTGTGTTTTCCACAGTGGTGGGCAGTCTGAGACTGGAAGTTTCATGGAGCATTAGTAAAAAATCCTGTACATGTAGCAGTCTGAATACGACTGCTTTTACAACTATAAAATATCCAGGATTGTATTTATCTATCAGATGTTAAGAATATTCACTTTTTGAAATATTATATATAAGGTATTTGTGTTTATAGGTGAAAAATCAAACAAGAAGGTGTAGTGATACAAAGGCTGCTGTAGTTCAATGGTGGAATTAAGAATAAGAAAGTATTATACTTACAAATAGAGGATTTACCACAAAATGAATACATGAACAGACATGTGTCTATTGAAAAAAACTAAATACAAGATACTAATTTTCAGAACAGATTTATTCAATTTGTGCTGGAAAAAGAAACTCTTGCACACTACTTCCTGTAATAAGGGAGTTTGGAATCCATTTGTGATAGCAAACTTAACCAAAAACTACAAAACATGCATGCCGATGATTGCTATACACTATCATTTTCATTATTGGTGCATAAAAAATGAAAGATGCATAAAATAATCAGGAAGTAAGATTAACAGATTGGGTCAAAATAAAGAAGAAAAAGGAATAAATCCATTCAGAACTACTTCGTCTAGTTTTCTTGCATCTCAGTTTACTTTGGTTATATTCCTTCCACTTTTGCTTATGCTGTGTTTATCTTATTTTCTGTTGTAAAACACTCTTACTTAAATGAAAAAGAGATGGTGTGTGTCTGTTTTGGCTGGTTGAAAGATCTCTGATCCCTTTCAAGACTTCCTGGGGTCCGCAGTTTATTAGTCCCACAAGGGCTACTTTGGTTATTTGATCTGCACTCTTCTATTGACCTTTACAGGTGCCTTCCAACCCTAATTATTCCATGGTTCTATGATTCTAGTATAGGACACAAAATTTCATCAGGAATATTTGAATGAATTCCCTAAACATGGTGCAAGACTACTCACAGTGTGAAAAGTTAGTGAATCATGTCATACATGTGGTATTTTGAAAATGTGTTTTTTGGAACATTTCCGGATAACATATGAAGAGAATCATAGAGAATTGTAGTTGTTGGTTTTAACAGTAACCTAGGCTATTTTTCCCATATCTTTCCAAAAATGAGAACACACTATTATCATATTTTGAACTTGTGCAGGCTGACAGAATAGTTACATACAGAAGAATATCCCACATCAGACAAAGTATTTAGATAGAGACAAATCCCATGAGTTGTGTCATGCTGCAAGTATGAATGAGAACTCCTCAATTTATCGCAATAGAATTCCAAATATTTTTGAACTATGAAACAGAATAAAAAAATACATATAAAAATCTAATAACAGAGTTCCTTTTCTCAAAGGGGAAAATATTCATAAATAAAACTTTGTAAATCTTCTCATTTAAAAAATTCAAGATTGTATGAGGTCTCAGAATAATGAAGTTGGTGCTGCACACCTAGCCACTTTTGAATGAGCAGTCATGGTATTTGATGTGTTCAGTTATGCACCAGGACAAAGTACATTTCCTGCTTTTTCATCTTTCAAAGGGATAAGCACCCTGGTTGTTTATCAATGAGAGTAAATATACAGAGGATTAAAGTGCATACATACTTTTTTTAATAGCAGTATGCAGTTGCAATGTTTTGTCTTGAACTAGCCTTCATAGGATGGGGTACAGTGTATTTAATGAAAAGGGTTGACTTGAATGACAGCTGAATACCACAAAGAAAAGGGCAGCCCTGCATGGGTCATGACTGAAATTGGCTGCTGCTGTGATTTAGTAAGAGCTTTTCAGTTGGGAAGTGGATATTGTAACTCACAAAAGGTAACTTACAGCAACAAATTGAGCTGAATAGAGCTCTGAACTAATTCATGGTTTATTGAGTTCCCCTCTTGTCAGTGATCGCCAACAGTTAACTGAAGTGATTAGTTCAATATTCAGTCACAATGATGTACAGCCAACTTTCCAGCTTACAGAAGTCCTGTAAGGTTTTTTCAAAATCCTGGTAAGTAACATAAATTAAAAATTAGAATAAAATAAAATAAAATAAAATAAATAAATAAATAAATAAAAATAAAAACCAAACCCACCCAAAATTTGCAGCATGGGAGAGATAAGTTCAGCACAAGCCAGAGGATGACGGTGTTGCCTTTTAATTCTGTTTTTAGAAGACTTTTATGTGATGTTATTGGGCCAACCTGAAGAAAACGGGTCCCCACTTTTAGCTAGAGGCATGACATGCCTTTTCAAAGGCATAGATGGCATCTATTGTTATTAAGAAGGCTACCTGGTAACCATTTAAGTGTAACCTTAAAGGATCTTAAAAAGGGGTACTTCATGAAAAAGACCTCAAGGCAAAGCAAGTGAGCAGTCAGGAGACTGTAAAAATGAATTTTGAAATGTTTAGTGGGTTAAAAATGAAATGTGGATTTGAAATGGGTTTGAAATGAATGGTGGGTTAAAAAATATATTTAGAAGTAGTATTACAAGTATGATTGGAGTTACATCAGGAGGTTAGAGAAATTCATTAAAGAAAAAATATCAAAAGGTAAATTCAAGTGCGTAGGTATTTAAGTCATAGGAAATGAAAAGTGTATTATCTTATTTTTGCACAACTTATTTTAAAATATACAATGAGGAAAAAAAGGGTGGATGAGCTTCAAATGTAATTGCTAGTTTGTCTGCGATTCCTTGCCATAGCACCCCTGGTTTAGTGGAGTTTAACCAGTGAGAAGTTTTGTCTTTATGTAGAGCAGATTGCACATTGCATCCACACACATAAAAGCATCTTTTTCATAACGGCAGCAGTTTACCTAGCATCGTCATGGTCTTATGCAACATCCGGTTTCTCCTGGTGACAATAGCGGGAAAACAAAGATAAATAAATAGCTGTTCCTGTAAAATTGTAAATGTTCATATAAATCTAATTGTCTGTATTCTTACCCACTTGCAATCACAGGATAAAAAAATCAATATTGGGAGACAACTTACTTTAAGATACCAAATTACTAATACTCATAAAGGGAACTGCTCGTGGCTGGTCCACTAAGTTAAAGAACATCCAGCAAATCAGTTGAAATCATGAATAAATACAGAGAAATCATGACTAGCTCACTAATATTCTGCAAACAGTAAAAGACATTACATTTGTTGAATAAGTTACGAATTGAGTGTTATTTATTAAATTCTACAAAGCAGCATATCTGCCACAATCCACCTGAACTCTTGGGCACGTGATTAACTTGAACAATGTGACTGGGATGATTAAATCCAAAAGATTACACACACTTTTAAAATTCAGAATCTTCTTAGGTATTTTATATTGGAAACAGAAGACTTCTAAACACACCCAGTGGAAATTTTGCCCTTCATTTCTACAGGAGCAATAATAAGGTCCTAGAGGAGAGTTGTTCTTTTTTCCTTATGTTTCACTCTAATTCTTTCTTTTTTTCTTAATTACACATAATTATCATTCACTCTCATATCTCTCTAACTTTTTATCTGCCTGTGCATCTCTGAGGATATCTGAATCATCCCATGTCACATCCCATAGGTGGCAAAAACAGGTCTTTACTAGGACTTCAAGGTTTGCCTTGGAGTTGCTATGAGTTGCCTCATCATGGTTGCAAGACAGAAGATGTACAATTGAGATATTACCGGTGGCTGCCCAAAGAACTGTGTAAAACTTATCTCTGAGCTATGGATGTAAACTAGCAGGGAATTAAAAAAAAAGTAACTCAAGACTGATTCAACAGACATCCTAACCGCAAAAGTTACACAGAAATAATTTTCAGTATGATGCTGGAGAAATCCTCTAGAACTGTATGAGATGCATCTACAATGTCAGTGTAGTTTGGATCAAGAGTGTATTTTGAAGTGGATCCTTCTAGTTGCATTTTTTATGGTGATTTGGTCCACACTGAAGAGTGTCCACAGACACAAGTAGTATTACTTTCAGATGAAATTCAACAAGGAGAATATGCTTCACAAGGGAACCTGACTGTGTTTTAGCTGCTGATGGGTGTTCAGTTCACAAAACCACATTAAACCTAGTCTATAGGAGTCCCTCATGCATAGAGGTCATCTTGGCATCTGATAGACCCACTCCTAGCGTACAACACTATTTCTTAGTTTAAATATAGCTCAGCGTGTCTAAATTGCTTCAGTGCCATCAGTGGATGTATTCCAGCTCATAATAGATGGTAATTTGAACTATTCTGTTTCTATAGTGTAAACTGTTGGCAGAAGGGTCTTTTAAATTAAAAATAAATGTGTGAGTAGCATTCTAAAACCTACAGAAATATTTCAGTCACTAAAATCAACTTTCTACCACGTCTAAATTCATATAATGGGCAAAAATTTGTTGAATTTTTTGTATTTCTTTAATTGCAGTCCCATATTAAATTAGTGTTTGTAACTTTAAAAAAATCAGAAGCTTCTTAACCAGGTTCTCTTATTTTTGATAGTCATGAAACCAGCTCTATAAAAGGAAGAGGAATGTGTAATCATTTCAACATTATCTGTTAGGTACGAAGAATGAGTTTAATCATTTCATTAATCAGCCATCTTTATAGATCAAACTATATTCAGTCTTCCCTGAAGATTTTATTCTGTGATCACTGTATGAAAAACTAAACTGGCGAACAGGAAATTGAAACTGTTATTATACAGGAAATAACAGCACTCTGTCAAAATCTACAGAAGAAACATATGTTCAAAGTTACTGTCAACATCTAACATATCAGATCAGATAGAGAGAAAGACCAAAATTACAAGAATCATTATAATATCAATTCAGGGCAAAGTTCTATGTGAAAATAAATCCTTTCCAGCTTCATGAAAAGGAGCTGAACACAGAGTATCTGATGAAACAAAGATCCTGTCACAATTTCATATACCAGTGGATCATATGGCAGAAATTTCACTTCCCTCTCCTACCCCTCCAGACTTCGTATGATCACAACTGTAATATCTAATATGTTTAATGAGCTCATTATCTATGCCTAGCTTGCAAGAAATGCTGTGGTGTTCATTACCAGCCAGGAGTTAGGTGTTTAAGTGCTATTGTTTAAGTGCTAATTTGTCTAGTACAGTCCTGCCACAATGTATTTTATTTCTAAATTTATATATTGTTTGATTAAAGCTTTTAGAAAGTGTCAGGATGGAACAGAAAGTGAGGTAAAATACACAAAGTTCTGGGAATTACTGACAAGGTTTACAAACTTTTGTAAATGAACTGAGAAAAAAGTACTTTGTGACAATCATTAGTTCTTCAGTATTTAACTGCTATATTATCCGTACTTGTTTAAGCTATCTATTGTTCATATAGTAACTCATCACATCGAAAAATGTTTTGTATTCTGTGCATGGCAACAGGTGGAATGATAAGCCTACCCGTCTAGCTGGCATGCTGCATTTATTTGTCAACTCTAACATGTATTTTCCACATTTATTTCACCTCAAACTCAAAGGGAAATTAGGAACAACAAAACACTTGGGATTTACCAGCCACAGAGCTTGCAGGCAGTTTATAGCCTCTCCTTTCTTAGCACTTACTAATTACAGCTGCTAGAACTAAGATTTTTAATCAGAGTAATCTGCAAGATGCTCAGTATGGCACAAGCAAAGCAGCAATGCACATTTCTGCCGGTAAACACAACTCAGACATCACTCAGTTTGGAAGAGTCCTGAGCTATGTGCTCAGCAGGGCTTCAAGTGTGCTTATCATAAGAAATCCTCTAATCAACAATATTTGAATACATTCTTGTTAACTTCTTCTTCTGAGAGCAGGTGCTCTTCTCTCCCCCAAGATCTGTGAAGCAGTAGACCATAAGATCCCCAAGTTCTCAAGTTGTCTGATACAGTGACTCTTTACCTTTCCAATGCTTCTTGTTAGTTATAAGCAAACTTTTCTCTCTCATCTTTTTAAATCACATATTCTACTATAGTGAATACAACTGTGTTCACTGTATCATATTAAACCCAAATTCCTTCTTCTTTCTTTTTTCCTCCATATCTAGGCCTGAAGTTGGCTCCAACAGCCTTGTCTAGACAGCCAGGTGTCTAGGTGTCATGTTAACAGCTAATTCCTAATGTTTGATACATTCTAAATCTTGAGACTAGACCTAGAACATTGCTTTCTTCCATGAATTGTGGTCTAGCCTGTGTTACAGCAGATTACAGTTATGCTATTAGGAAATTGAAAAGTCGAGTACCTCTTGCTTCCCACTATGCGAGGGAAGTAGTTTTGAAAAGTAATGCTGGGTTTTAACTGTATGAATGTTAGAATTAATGGGCAAAAAGCATAGACAAATCTGATTGGTATAGACACAAGCAGACCAGATTTTTGAAATTGTCAGGAAAGTTTATTAGAGCTGTTACAATATCTAATTTTCCTCCTCATACCATGGAATGTGAAGTGCTGGACAAATATATATTGAAAAAAAAAAAAGAAGGAAAAAAGATAACACATGCTGAGATTTCTATGAGACCCTCTTAGGTCTCCCCACTTCTAAATCTGGGGGATCTCCAAAGACCTCAAATCACAAAGTACCCTGGGTCACTACCAGCCTGATGGTTTGATGACCCACTTGGACTCCATCAAGAGGCTGTGCCTGTACGCTTTTCCTGATGTCAGTGTAAGACTGTTCCAGTCTGGTCTGGCATCCGGATTAATAACATTGGTCATTGTCTTTACTACTTACTTCAGGATAAAGTAATAAAAAATAGGTATTCCTCAGCTCCATTTCTACTATTACCAGTCTCTATCTGTGGGATGAATATGGTTACTAGCTTTACAGGCTAGAGGGTTTTACAGAGGTTTGGAAAGAAAATGGAAAAAATAATGTGGAGTAAGTAGAAGCCCTTTCACCCAAAAGACAGGATACATAGGTTCACAGCCCCGTATGGTTGGATTCACAGCCACAGCAATGTTATTTAACAAACCATGTTATTCCACCACTCAGAATAATTTTATTAAAATTTGCAAAAATATTCACTATATTTGCAGCAATAATGTTGCTGCAAGTAATAGACTTGCACTTATTGATAAAACACTCAGTGAGGCAAATTTTGCATTGCTGGACAAGGCTACAGTGACATGCAATAACTTAAATTGAGAAAAGGAAAATGTGGCATTGATTTCACCTTGAACACCACATCCGCAGGAGAGATGTCTGCTGTTACATACTGGACTGTAGAAAATTACAGTATTATCAATACCATGTTTCTTTTGGTTCACTTCTGGAATATTTCTCTAATTCTGACATTTGATATACTATGTCATCTTCATGTGTGGTAGGCTTGCTCCTTTCATCTATCTTTCAAGGTAGAGGACCTGAACTTCATTTCTTTTTTTTTTTTCAGCCTGGTAAAGGCATTCTCCAGTTGAGCCATAATACAAAGCAGTGGTTTGCACACCACTTAAGAAAAAAAAAAAAAAGCTGTCATAAAAAGAAAACTAGAATTCACAAAATCTGTTGGAGTAGATGTTCATTCTTTCTTGACTGCAGCCTGTGCAAAATTGAAATTCACTGTCTTTAGATTGATTGTTGTGATATACACCAAGTGCCAGTTCTTCAGAGTCTGACCACCTTGTGTGATATATGTTAATGACTTGCTTTAGCAATACACCTAATATAAATCTTGCTGTCATTGATGAAAGAAATAAAAGTTTTATTTGTAAATGAAATATGATGTAGTTTTTCCGGTGCTCTATTTAAACATCACCTAGGAGTAGATCATGTTTTTAGAAGTCAGGAGTAGCCCCAGGCCCTCCATAATTCTAATTGATGTAAATGAAGAAAATAATGAAAGCTTGTGTGTGCTGACCCTGTTATACAGGGTGGTTTCACCTCAATTAATCAAGGAACCTTTAGAGATGTTGCAAGCATCTGGCCTGAATAGCGAGTTCTTCAGACTGATACTAAGCTGGCTGCACTCGGTTGAGATACTGTACCCAGGTTTCTAGCGAAACTGCTTTGTTTCCAAATGCTGACATGTTTAAAGTGACTACCATGTTAAAAACAAAACTGAACTCCCCTCCCCAGAAAACATTGTCCTTGGTGTTGGAAAAATGTGAGATAGATGGATAAATCTGAGAACAAACCGCTCCCCTTGGGAAGTTTGTGTTATTGCTATGAAGATGAAAGCACAGAGAAAATTCTCATTTTGTATTTGAAATGCCAAATACCAGGTTTGACAAAATTAATAGTATATAGAACAAAACCTAGGAGTAATGCCTGCTTTTCAGTCACTATCTTCATAAAACTGACATTTGTGAAAGCTAATGCAGTTCAGGATTATTATTTTTACTCTGTAGTAGCTTATTGTAGCAGTTTTCTGGAAACACAGATACTCTGGTAGCATGTTACCTTTGTCACATCTGATATGTGTATTTTCCATAAAATGACCTTCATGCCATGCAGCCAATAATGTTTGCAAGTAAAACCTGAAGACAAATGAAGATCTGTAATAACACACTGGAAGGTTATGTTTATTGATTACAAGGTTGAATATTTTCACAGTGATATTCCTTTCTCATAAAAATGAAGCATGAATGCTTGATTTGTTTTGGTTTGGGTTGGGGTTTTTTTTGGTTTTTTTGGGTTTTTTTACAACTAGAAGTATTTACAATTGTTTTACAGATGTGGTTATTTAATTTTTCAGTGAGTTCATGGAGTGTTCAGTATCAAAACAGTAATTCTAAATACTGATTATGTACAGAATGAATTAAAAAAAAAACCACCTTGCGGAGAAGGTCCACCCTTATGCTGCTCATACAAATTTAAAAGCTGCCTAGTTTCTTGAATTGTAAACACTGGATAATGAAATTTCTATAAGTTTAATGTCTTTCAAATGTGTAAACATAGACTTGTTTTTGCAAATTGTGAAAGGAGCTTTTAGACAAAAAAAAAGGAAGTGTCAGGACAGGAAAAGTATGAGGGTGTGGTGAAGATTAATAAGAAGAAAAAGAAAAGAATGGAAGGATAATGTTCTGATTAAAAAGCAAAGGAGCAGATGAGTTGTTTAGTACTCCTTGCAAGTGTTTTTGCTTCTCAGACAGAATAGCTTCTTAGTATCACCCAAACTGTACTTTTTTTTCCTTCTCTTGAAAAAGTGTGTCCTAAAGAAAAATCTGTTTTCATGCTTATTTACTGGAACCTTTGTCAGGTTTTTTACTTGTCTTCCTTTTTGAAGAAATTCCTGTGAATACAAGTCTTGAAACAACCTGAAGACTGTTTGAGGTGAAAAAGCCAGATAAGCAGAAAGTAGCAGTTTCGTGTGCTTTCCCAGGCCTGTCAAAGGGTGCATGCATTAGCCTGAAGGTAACACTACAAATCCCCACACATCAGCAAAGATCAAAATATGAGAAGAATCATCCTTTTCTATTAAAACTAAAATAAAATGCAAAGCTGAGTAGGGAACCCAAACAAGGCTTGCAGGAAAGCCCTGCTGGGCTGAACGCCCCTCCGTGTATCTCTGACAGTTGCTTGTACTGTTCTGGAAGAGAAATTAGAAGACCAAACCTAATTGACCCTTATCGTTCCCATTCTCTCCCTGAATTGAGATTGCCTTCCTAAGGCTATGAGGTGTTTTCTAAAGAACAGAAAGAAGTGAATTTAAGCAGCAAGAGGAGGGCCTTCACTTTATCAAAAAGAAGCCATGAGCCTGGAAGAAGGAAGAATTACACATTTTGCTATAAAAAACAAAGCTTATGAACATATCCTATATCTCCAAGGAATTTAAGCTTCCCTTGGGTCACTTACCTGAGACATTATTGCAATTGGTTTCACTATGGTCAATTTTACCACACTGAAGTGAATAAAAAATGTTATCACTTGCACAATACTGAGACTTTTAAACTGTATCATAGGCTGAATATATTAAGGAAGAAACTAAAAATGATCACTAACGGCCTTCTTGCTTCCCACCTCTTAAAACAAATGCAAAAAAATGAAGTATTTTTCTAAAGCAGTTTTTTTAAAATTGTGGGTCCTAGGGGCTTTTCATTTTGTAGAAGCTGTGGAATGAATAGATGTCTGTGTGGAAAGTGCAGGTTATAAAAACGGCCCATGTGCAACAAGTCACAACAGAGAAGTCAGCTGGGTTTTTGATTTTTCCACTGACCTTTGAGTGCAATTGCCATATTAATATGTGACATTAATATTGACAAGGCTCCCAGAAGGCTTTTTGGTCCTAACTTAAAGCAAGGACCGTTCCCTGGGGGGAAAAGAGAATGGCAACTCGAGAAGATGCAACGCCCAGAAGTGTTGGAAGTGGAGTGACGTGATGGGTTAGGAGGTGCCTACAGGGGTTCCAGGTCCTGCTTCTCTTTCTGCCCAAGGAGAGAGATAAGGAATGGGTCAGTGTGGCTCATGCAGTCCTGCTCCACTTGAACGTTTATGCCCTATTCACAGAGCACCTTCTCCACACAGCTCTCTTTTGCCTAGTGTGGACATCTTACGATGCTTCTTGTTTAGACTGAGCAAGTCACAGTGATTAATAATTTATAACAGTAGTAGATGACATAGTAAAAGACTCCTTGGGCTGCCTTAGCCAGCAACATTTTCTCCTGTGCAAGATAATTTGATGTTTGCTGTGAGGACCAAAATTGACCCCTTTGTACCTTCTGGGTAACGTGTACCAATTGTTATCAGGTACTCAACCTTACACTAAGTACATTGGTGGCTGCACATTTCTGTGTTTTTACAGATAACCCACACAAATAGAAGAATCTGGATCCTCTCTTCAAAGGGTTAAGCTTAATTCTAACA
The DNA here is from genome assembly GCA_028565335.1 of Limnodromus scolopaceus. NCBI lineage: Eukaryota > Metazoa > Chordata > Aves > Charadriiformes > Scolopacidae > Limnodromus > Limnodromus scolopaceus. The sequence continues at coordinate 92,862,054 of JAOXNO010000013.1, read as the reverse complement.
GCATGCACTGCAACAGTGGCACATTATAATTAAGATAAGAGCATTATGCTATTCAAAGAAAAAAGAAACAAAACTTAAAACTTTCAAACAGGAAGAAAGCTTTAACCTAAGCTTCTGAAGTACTCTGGATCATTTCTGTCTTACAAGATGAATCACAGTTTAAACAAGATCATAATTTACTACTCCAAAGTCTTTCTTAAACAGAACTATGATTTGCATCATACTACATGAAGCTCCCACTTTTTGCTTTTTAATATAATGGAGCTGTCACATGGCACATGTTTGTGTTGGACAGAAGCATGTTTCTACTTGATTTCAGCAATTTATTCTGATCCAGTCCAGTATATTATCTGATGCATTATTTTTTTCCAACGAAGATTTCACAAATCTTCTTGTGCCTAGGGCTCCTGCATGTTTATTATCAGAGTGATTGTATGGTTCTTTCTGCCTACATGGGAAATAAAATGAAAAGGATGCATAACACTGAGGAAAACTAAACTGAAAGAAGAAAGTAGACAACATATAAACAATATTCATTTACAGTTATAAAAAATGCTGATAATTTGCATTAACTGAATATCTGCTAACTAGCACTTATAATACATCATTCTATACAAAAAAAAAAAAAGATCTTATTTTGCAAGGCATCTTTTTTTTTTCCTAAAAAACGGAGCTTTCATGTCCTTTAAGTGAGTCTGAACTTAAAGATTTATTATATTCCTTTCCACACCTCCAATCACCACTTTGAAGTGCTGCCTTGTTTTCCTAGCATAAATTTAGGAGTAGAAAATAAACCAATGCAAATGAATAACAATAATACGAGAGTTTGTTTAATTTGTGCCTATATCAGTCATCACCATGCCATGTTACTGAACACCCAGAGACTTCTGTGTTGTCATGAAAATACCTCAGGGACTCCTGTTTTCCCACCCTCTACAGAAACCTGCTCACAATTTTTTTCAAAGGTGAATACACAAAATTTGCAGTCTAATTTATGTGTGTTTTCTATTATCCTTGTTCTCCTGTTATCTGAATCAAAACACACCTCTCTCCTATCCTTACTGCACTTCCCTGGAGAAGCAGACTGAGAGATAGACAGGACTTTGATGGACAATATAGGGGTTAAACTGGCTGGAAAACAATTGTGCAGGACATGCTGTGACTATACTTGACTAGATTTGTTGACATTTTTGTACAGGGACAACTTGATCCTTCCATCACAGCATCTGTAATCACTCTATCCACAAAAACTTTAGGGTAAATTAACGGCCAGATTAGACTGATTCGCCTTTTCTTGGATAACAAACATGACACTATATTGCAGGAAGTTTCCAGTCTATTTCATTATAAGAGCAATAAAACTGTGATTTAAATACTTGCCACTGTGATAGCCAAACATTTTTCAGAACAGGTATGCCAACTCACTTTTTTTCCCCAGTGTACTTAAAAATAAGGTGTTGCTAAAACTTATATGGTGCTGACCCTACCAATGCAAGTTCATTATAGAATTAGGAATAGAAACAGTAGGAATTAAAGAAATCTTATACATATATCATATATATATATCTATCTTATATATAATCTTATATATCTTATATATAATAATCTATATCTTATATATAATAATCTATATCTTATATATTATATAAGAAATATTATATATCCTGAGCAGCCTAGCCACTAAATAACAACACAGGAATGATGAACATAGGAAAGTTCAGCCATCTGAACTTTTCATAATAACAAAAACATCATGGTACTACCATGTGTAATGATACTATTAAATCAAATATTATGATAGCGTAATAGGCCGTTAGCAGGGACATCAGAGTATTGTGTAACTTCTTTTTAGTACATTCTTGTTAATTGCAAGGGGTATGGGAAAGTCCAAAGGCAGCTTTTAAGTAGAAGCCCAGCTGGCAAGAAGACATGAGGGCAATATGAACTTGTGAAGACATGGTTATAGACTGATGCAAGACGTTTAGATACACTTCTGCCTTATCAAGTATGATGCCCATCACGGTTCCAGAGGCATATTCCGCTTCCCTTGCTGTCTCTCCAGGTCATGAATCTTTCATTCCTTTGTGCACAGTGAGCTGAGCTTTAACAGGAGCATTGAGGGGGTGAGAGGAGGCCAAGCTATTTTGTATAAAAATCATCATATCATTATGGCTGTTTAATTAAAATGTTCATGAAATTTATGATTAACTCAATTGATGTAGGTTAGATGTCGCCTTCGCCTGATCCCAGGATCAGGACTCTCAGAGGGCTAAAGGACTTTAGTGACCAGCCTGCCCTTTCTCCTTCCATGCATTTGTTAAAGGGCAATGGCAAACAGAATCTCATCCCAAGTTTGCCACATAGTCAGGTTCTCTGTTAATGACAGAAAGGCTACATCGTTGTCATAGTTGGGGCATATAACTGAGAATAAAGTTTTCCTGACTTACTAATGTAATGTACTTCCTAATGTATGCCTTTCCTATTTTATAATAAACCTAATTTTTGTCCAAGTAACCAGCACAGCATTTAAGTTCAGAAATAAAGGTGGTGTGATCCACACAGAATAAAATAGTGGTAGTTGATCATATCTGGGCCCTATTAAGTTAAATATCCTTTGTCCAATATTTGCCAGAAGCTTGAAAGGTAGTAAAAGTTCACCAAAATGCGCCCCCCCAGGCTCTTTCTTAGGAAATATTTCTTCCTCACTCCCACTGATTAGTAGATATACCGAAATATGAATGTTTTACTTCATCATGATTTTGATGTGAGGATGTCTATCATTTTACATTTTTTCATCAGCAAATGAAATTACTTTTTTTCACTAGGTCATTTCTCAATGCCATTCTTTTTTTTTTTCCACACAGATTGCTGGAGCAGCTCGTTAACTCTGAAAATTAGTTTTGCATCTCTGGTGTAAGATGTTTCCTCTCACTTTGGTCCTTAGCATCTCTGAAGCATGGCTGTACAGTAATAACACTACCAACTAGTATTTCCTTTTCAGCTAAGGTTAGGGTGATTTTTCCACAAGCTGTTGCTATGTTCATATATTTTGTCTATCAGTCTATTGGTGGGAATGACAATATATCGAAACACTATGCATTTAGCAAAGAAATGACAGCTTTTTGTGTCTGTATTAAATTTTATCCAGCAGCTCTTCTCTTTAACCTCTCTTGAAATTCCATTAAAAATCACAAATGCTAAAGCAAACAGTTTAATTAAATGGCTATCAGCTGAACACTAATTTTTAAGAAACCATTGTTTTATTCTTTGCACAGCAATTGCCTAATCCCCTACTGACTCTTTTATATGAACTAGTAATTGACGTTGCTACTGCTGTTCAGAGGCTTGCTAATGTTTTCTTTTCATCACCACACATTTTAGGATTTGTTTTCTGGTTGCATGGCTAATGTACATTTTCCATATTTTTGGTGCCAAAAAAAAATTTTAAAAACTAATTACTTCTATTCCATTCAGAATGTCAGAATAGCAGAGAACAGAGTAAGTAGAGAGGTTAAAGGGAGGGAAAGAGAGTGGGAGGGAGGATGGGGAAGGAAGGTTTGCTGCTGGCTTGAGTTAAAAGGGAATATAGGGTTACGCCAGGGTGCCTTTGCTAATAATGACAAGATTGTTTGCTTCTCACATCTGTAGCAAAAAATGAGAGGAGAAGATGGAAAAGAGGTCCTGGGATGTACCAGCTGTTGATGTTGCTCCTCCCTGCTGAGCCCAGAGCCTTGTGCCCCTACCGGAAGGCATCGCAATCTGTTGACATCTCCAGCTCTCTGCTACTTCGGGACACTCAGCTGAATCTAAGACGACGATCATCTGGCTGAGTGAACAAAAATCAGTGCCTACAGTGAAAAAGTGAGACTAACACACAAAGCAGATGGCTAGAGGCCTGCTCATTCCTGTTTCTGGAGCTGTTTACATTCTTAAGTGACTAATTTTGACATGTTATACTACTAATGAAGTTTTTTGGTGTGACCCAGTAAACTGTGTAGAGTGCAATCTGGGACCACTCTAATTTGACTTCTGGGGCCCAGTGCTGTTTCAGATCTACAGATAGTCAATTAAAATTACCCATGCCTGACTAATCATGGTCAGTGAGCAATCAAAGATGAATTTCAAAATAACTTTCTCCTATCTGCACTATCAAAACCTACAGTTTTGCATTTTCTTAGCTAAAATACCTCGTCAATGCGTAATATTAGCCTTTAATATTTGTCCTTGTGGGACTGAGACCAGGGCGATGGTACAGCAGAAGATGCACAAGCCTCTAAGACCTTCACTGATTTAACTATCCAGAAATCAGAAGTTTTATCTAGCCCTTCCTATATCAAATAATACAGAACTGGAAAAGTGCAAGAGAACATTCTCTGATGAATTTGTTAGTTTTTCAAAGGGACTGTAAAAAAAATTTGATTAGGTTACCATCTAATTCTGGCCGCCAGACCTAGAGGCTGCTCAGATTACATTGATTAAGGTGCAAAATATAGAATGAAACATAGAGTCAAGACTTTGAATATTCCAAGGCTTAATGTAGTTTAGTTGAATATCATGGAGAGGTGCAAATGGAAGCCTATTTCATCCCAATTTGTAGTTTTCAGGTTTTTTTCTCTGAAGGCTATGAAGGATATTCAGCATAAGAATCCCAGATTTCCTACAGCTATCCAGCTTGAAAAAAAGTCACCCCACCCTACCTAGTCTAGTCTGTAAATGTCTCTTGTGCCTGTGTTTTAAACTTGTTCACAGTGTCACAGTGATGGTTCCATGGGCACTGAGAATCAGTAAACCATTATCCAGCTAAGTAGCTGAAACTGAAAGCAAAACATACAAACAAACAAACACTTTAAGGTTATTCTGGAGCTGTTAAGGCCAAACTGTTAAGGCTTCCAAAGTCTGGAAGCATTTTGTAAAGGGCTTGAATTAACGTGAGCAAAGAGGAAACAGCAGTTGTTTTCCAGAGTCTGGATTTAGACTTAACTTTTGCACCAGTGGCTGCAAAGGCCAATTCTCACATAAGGCGTTTCTCATCATCGTGGCTACTGAGACTTTTTCCTTTTAATCAGGGCCACACCAGTTCAGCCATGTCCTAGTGGCTAAAGCAGTCATTCAGGGTGAGAAATGTGGGTTTTTATTTGCCCTGTGCTATTCAATGTAATTTCAGATTTGGATTATCTGAATGGGCTATTATTATACCTCTCCACCTAATGGGAGGAGGGTCTATATTGAGGTCTTTATTTGTCCTTTCTTGAGGAAAAATCCCTAGTTTATGGAAGTGATCTCATGAATCTCATGAATCATGACCTATGAACAGTCTCAGTATCAGTACAAAAGTGCTAAAATAGCACAAACCATAACAACTGATTATTCACGTGTTTTTTGCATGGAGAATACTATTGACTTTTGCCATAATGAATCCAAGCAATGACTCTTCTTCACCCAACATAATGTTGCCCAACAGCCTAGAAATGAGGAGCCAGTAGTTTTGTAACTGTCCATCTACACATTCATTGTGTACTCAAAACCTCTATGACACCCACCAGTTGTGTCAGGCATCATGAACATCTACCCACAAGGCACTTTTCCTGTGTAACCTTTCTATATTGTTTACTGTT
>JAOXNO010000013.1:92831166-92854698 GCA_028565335.1 Limnodromus scolopaceus | reverse complement strand
CAAGCTTATTTTATTTTTCATCCTGAAGAGAAGGACAAAGACAAAGAAGAGGAACTCCTAGAATATATGAACTGGGAACAGTGGCAGGAGTGAGGTTTGCTGGGATCCCGCATTCCTTTGTGGGCTTAACAGCTTTTAGAGGACTTTTCAGCCTTAGGGTTTATCTAACTTCCTCTGGAGACAGAGCTGGTCATGAACTGTTCCCAAAGAGGAGAATTAGGGACATTTGTTCTTTAAATATGCTTCATAATTGTGTTTGATGTTGCCCAATGCTTGATACCGTGTAGATATTAATTAAGTACAAAAACCTATTTTCTCTACTTTGTTCAGGCAAAAAAAATCAACCCTGGTAGGTTTCACAATCAAAACTATAATCTTTCTCAAGCATGCAAATTAACAATTAGAACATCTCAACAATGGAATTCTGCTAATCCCTCCACAGGAGAAAATTGGTTATCTGCCTACGGCACCAATTAACCAAACAAAAGCTGTTTAAAGCAGAAAAATAGACAGAAAAATTACTAGGATTGAATCATTTTACACTCCAGATAGACAGACCCTCCCACTGTGGAGCTGGATTTACTTTCTTTTTGCATGAGCAAGCTGCTGCAAAAGGTGTTGGATTGAGACCAGTGGGAAGTGAAGTTCATTGTTTGACGAAACAGAGCATGGTCATTGCAAACCAGACTCCCACATCCCACTCTGCCTGTGAACTTCAGCACAAGGTGATAATAAAATTACAGTCTTTTGCATCATTTCTTGCTATTTCCTTTTCAATGGCTCTTACCATCCAGTGTTAGAGACAAGATAGTGAACTAGCTGGACTACTGGCCTCATTCAGCTTTCCATTTTCTTAGTCCAAATGTTTTTGTTTACCATCTAATTGGATCTCATGCTATGGTTCTGGAAATCTCTGTATAATAACATCAGCTGCCCTTGACATCCAGTTACAAACAGAGTTATGCAAAGTTCAAAAAATAACGAACATAAATCACTATGTCATATTTGGCTAACACAACCATTGTCAAAAAAAAAAGAAGGGTATATTATCTCTGGGCAGGGCCAATCTGAGTACTAACATGTTTTAAATTGTGACCTACCTGAGGGGAACACCCAAATCATTGAAGCAGGTGGTGCTGGGAAGAGGCGTGTGAAAAAACTCTGCACCTACAGAAACGCTGTACAACTTGGCTGTCTTCCAGTTTCATAAAATAAGGGAAACATCATTCGTGCAGGTGCAATATAACTCATTTTGACTGTGTGTGAAAATAAAACTTCCATTCAGAAAGCATTACTTGCTCTAACATGATTTTGCTTGGGGTTGGAGTGTAGCTGAGGGAGAAGATATTAGCATTCTGAAGCAAGCCTACAGGAACAAAAAAAAGCTGAAACATTTCTTAAAAAGAAAAGATTGAAATAATTAAATGTACCTTTAAAAAATCTTTTTAATTGAATACAAAAGAAGTTAAAAAAAGAAAGAGTAATCTGACAGTTCTGGAAATTGAAACCTTCTGTCTGTGAAATGAATATAAAGCAAAGAATGGTTATGCGTCTTTCTCTTCTTCCTCCTTGTTGTTCCTCAGTGTGACTCCAAATGTTTTAGCTGTGCTGCCTTTACTCTGCCTCTCATAAAAGTAAAATAATAATATTCTTCTTTAGATTAGACACTTCGAATCCATTTTTTTGGAAGAGGATATTGTTGTGTCAGTACCTATGGCACTTATGTGCAATATATAAATTGGCTTTACTTTGAATTTACAGCTAGTACCTCCATACTATGTGTCTGCTTTTGCAAAATAATTCATTTAATGTAACTACAGAGTCCAGAGTCTTCTAGGTACACTACATATCTCCCGGGGAACATGTTTTAAACTCATGCAAATTGAACAGCAAGTTCTGGGTAACATATTTATGTTTCTGTAATTCGGAGGATTGTTTTGCCTTCATATCCAGATGCTCAGTTTTGAAAGTGCCAAAGTTCATCAATCGATCCTAGTTAAAAGAAAATCTTACATTGACTGGAAAGGCAGGCTTGCTGGAATGGAATGTTTATTTACCAAAGTGTTTTAAAAGAACAGGCTATTGTTGGCGGGAAATTGCACAAACTAAGCTGTGCTTGAAAGAAAACCCTTAAAGTCTGAAGCCCAGTTCTACCTGATCTCTGAGATGATCCACTCACCAGGTATATATTGTTTCTCTTGAAATACTATTAGTTTGTTTATTCTTCCTTGTGATCTGGAAGTAAAAAAATGTTTTGGGTTGCCCCTTCCCCTCCCCCTCCCCCTACCTTTAATCCCCTTGGTGTATTTCAAAGTCATGGGTGCATCATTATGTGTTTCTAAAGGAAGTACAGCTGAAATGCCTACAACTAAATCTTACAGTTAGAATTCCATTAAACAATGAGGTGCATTTAGGAAGCTAGAGAGAGAAAACACATTTAATAACCTAGAGGCTGGGTGCAACTTCATGCTGCTTCAAAGTAGTTCCTATTTTAAATCCTAGTATTGCTTGAGGCCAAAAACTGACTTTATTACATTTCAAAATGAAAAAAAAAAAAAACCATGCACCTGCTTTTGTAACAGACTTAAAAAAAAAAAAATTACTGACACTTATAGAAGGAATACATTGTGTAGATCACATATGTCATCAGTTTAACAACAAAAACATGATAATTCATTCTCTGAGCAAAAGAAAGCATGGAGGTTCAACCTATGTTGGTTCACTGAAACAATAGTACATTAAAAGTGGCTATGACTCTACACTATAGAGTGGAACACCTAGGTTATCTTTCTAGCTCTCTGTCTGACCTGCTCTGTCACTTTAGGACAGATCCCAAAAAAGTTATTGTTATTAAAATGCAAACCATAGTGAACATTAAATATCTATGACCAGGTCTGAAAGAAATGCACTCAAGTATATAAAGTCACAGTCATGTGAGATTTAGACTTTTAACTGCAAGACTTTTAAAACTATTCTGAACTAAACCCGCTTTATTTACAGGTAATTTCATGACAATAACCTGAAAGGTCTGTGACATTATTAGGACTATACTCTGCTGTCCCATGAAAGATTGCAAAACTGAGCCAGAGGAGAAGGAAAATTACACAAGAGAATAGTAATTTAGTTTCCAGAAAACTTATCTTTTAGGATAGAGTGATTTATATATGCAGAGAAGAAAAGAAAATTTTCCATCTTTTCTGTGCTATACAACCTGAGGGCTGGCAGAAATTATGATTTCTACTTTTTCTACTTGTTAAAAGAATGGGAAAAATTGAGGGTTTATATATCAGTGAAAGTCTGGTAAAAGACACATAAATATTCTCATTCTGATTTTTTTTTCTCTTATTTGTAACTTAAGCTGTAGTTTCCATATGCTTTTTTTCAGATTTAAAACAATTTTAAAAACTTTGAGTAACCAGGCTCGAACTTTTCTAGGGGGCAGAATGTGATAGTCATGCACTCACACACACACACAGACACACAAGCTATATTTTATAGATATTGTTACTTTGCAATAGCAATATAGTATATAATGCTGGAGCACTCAAACAGTACAGACATGCCTTCTCACAATTCAGTGAAAGCCATTTATATCTGGCCAAGGTGCAAAGATTTCAGTACAAAGAATTATCAGTTAAATGTAAACTTTTTTATCTTCCATTAATACTTTTGATTGGAATCCCCATATGCACAATATTTTATATACAAAAGGAATGAAAATTCTGATTCTGAGATTTATTCATTTCAAAGAAGTGTACATAAGAAATCCAATGAATTTTTATTTGAAAACTCTTGTGAAATGAGATTTGCAAAGATCAAATAAAATAGCTAGATTATATGACATGTACATATTTAAATATATACATTTTTTAAACAGAAATCACATTTCTGTTACTGCAGAAACACAAATCACAGAATATTAAACAGAAATCACATTTCTGTTAGGATACTAATCCACTAATCCTTTCAATAAAAAGTAGGCATGATGCATCTAGATACATCCAGTATACTCCTACAATCTGTGAACAAAATCCACATATTTCAAGATGATTTTTTGCCCTGTTTTGCATGGCTAGAACAACCACAGTATCAGGCAGCTATACTTCAGCTTATACATTTAATAAAGCCACTGTGAGAAGACAGACAAAGGGGAAAATAATGGAAATAAAGTTGTGACCTGCTGTGAGCTGGCACAGGCTCTGAGCCCAGTTTCTATGCAGAGTGGCCACTCCACAGTACTGCATAATCTCCCAAGCTTGAAGATGCTAGCAGTGGTTGTGGTCACACAGGAAATGCAAAGGTTCTGAGGTGAAGGATGTTATTAAATTTTATAATGTAATACGACAGTTTGTTTTTAGCTAGAGAAACTATGGACCACTTCTTTTTTTAGTGATTTTTGATGTTACTTTTCCAGCCAGCACACGGTTAAATTGACAGGCCTTCATTTGTAATCCGCAGAACAATAGATGACCTGAGTAAAACCGTGTGCTATCCTCCAGATGTTGCATTCACTGAAACACCTGGAAGAGCCACGGGAGAGAAGCAAAAATGACCGCTGCATTTGCTAAAGTAGCAGCTGTATCTTCAGCAGGCAGAATGCATTGCCCTACCTTCAGCACCTACCAGTTTCATACTTTCTGAATTCATTAAACCCTTAACTTAGCCCTTCATATAGCTACTGGCATGTTCTATTTCCCAACGAAAAAATCCTAGTGGTTCTTCCTTCCCTCGAGGCAAAATACTGTGAAACCACATTTGTAGCTTTTAGTGCTCGATTTAGTGCTTATCTGACTTCAACTGTGGACCTACCTGCTTTGCTGGGTTCACACTTTCTCTTGCCTCAATGCTAGGCTTCTGTCAACCTCCAGTTTTATCTGGGGACATGGGAAAAGTAACACAGCCATATTCCACCAAGAATCATTTGAAAAGAGCCATGTTATATACCACAACAATAGTAAAGAGGCTTGAATTAGACGTATATACATTCCTAACATACAACTTAAGAGCAACAACTAAAAACTTTTTGTGAGATTTTCATTAATTTGAATAAATAGGTAGTACCAACAGCAGCAAGACGTTAAACTTCTTGAGCCAGTGCCATTCCCCTATGTTTTATGTACATTATCCCTATCCTGTTGCTTCTGCCATATTAAAAGTGTTTGGTCTAAATAGGAAGGTTTTTAATACACTGAAACATAGTAAATAAATATTTTAGGGACGTTAAGTATAACAAGTCTCAAAAGTAAGGATATAATTGAGCTTCGTTTTTCCCCTTTATTAATTTCAATTTTAATAAAGTCTTAAATATGTGAGGTCTACATAAAGCTAAAGTTAAGTCCTTGGCTTCTATGGAGTCCCTCAGGTCTCATAAGGTTTTCTCAAAGATTCTGTCTACAAGAATTTTCCTAAGATCTCATGATCTATTTGTTAAACCTTTTCACAGTGACGTTTCCACAATTTCACCTTAAAATTGCTTCATTTAGTGATCTCTGGGTTTTAAATTTTTTTTTCTTACTTTTAAAAAGTTGGATGTCGGTATGCACACTTTTCAGTAACTAGTATATGATAACTTTTCTCATGTCTTTTCCGTTTTTCCTAGAAACCACTCATATAATTCTGAGCTGTGCTGGATCCTACAGCTCTCAAGAAACAAACCTGCTTCTTGGTTCCCAAATGTACTACCTTTTGTTATTTGTGTACATTGCACAAAAGAATCATAGAAAGAGGTTGTGAGCATAGGAAAAAAGCTAAGTCAGTCACAGCTAAGTAGTATTGAGTGAACCATTATGTATGATCTTCTTCTTCACTGACACCCATGACCATTAGGATTCCCTCTGTTTACCAATGGATGTTAGAAGGAAAATGAAACTGTAGAAATTTAAAAGTAGATAAGTGCCAGCCATGTAGTCTATTCCCAGTGCAATTACCACTCCAGTTTTTGCCTTATTCAGGGACGTTCAAAGACTACACTCTATTCAAATAGTGTCATTGAAATTAGTACTTTTCAATATAAGGCTGTTAGAATTCAGCCTTCATTTAGTGGTTTTATTCTGTCCTGTTGAACAAGTTGCCGCTAAAACAACAAAAAATACCACAAAGACACTAACTACTGGGCTGGGCACTTAATTCTTCAAAATTCAAATAAAAAAAAATTAACTTAGAAGTTTGTTTGAACCCAAACTGTTCTGAATCAAGGTAAAATTCTGCAAACAACCTGGGGAAAACCTTGGGGAGGATGCAATTCCTATTTTATCTTTTCAGAACAAATTATTTCTACTTTCTTTTTCTATAAACTTCATTTAGTTTGACATTTATATAAACTGAAAAATGAAGGAAGATATTGCATGAAAACCAGAACTAAAGTGACGCGATTCCCAACAGAGTTCTGTACTTTGTTCCCTATACCCTCTAGTGTCAGTTTGCTTTCATTTCTTTTGCCACTTTTACTTGAAAAGACATCATCAGTGCTGTGGCTGGTCTGCCTTCATACATGTGCACCTTGGTCTTCCCATACATGCAGCCTGGTACAAATCCTGGCTGATATAGGCAAATGAATTATTGCCATAGCAGGTAGGAAAGAACAGAAATACAGTGGATAGATAACCTGATCTTGTTTCCTTTGTTTCTGTATCTTTTAAAATACAATTATTTTTTAAAATACAAATGTTTTCACACTTTTTCAACTTAACTGAGAAACCAATATATGTATAAATAGATGTTGGAACACTTCCTGGCATCCCATCAGAAACACTCTTTGGAATCCACTGCAGCTTCATCCAAAAGGCCAGTAACTGAACAAAAGCTGGAAATGAATTGAATTTTTTTCCTGAGAATCGTTACCCTTCAGGTATTTTTTTGAGTGTTAACAGAAGAAGGTAAAAATCCTGTTGCTCATGTCCTACAGCTCTTGTCTAGTCTAAACCTAACCTGTAGCTAAAAGGAAAACTTCCCTGTGACAGATTATCAGTCAGTTATCTTTGGCAAGCTGCAAATAAAGTTATAAATATGTGAAAAGAAAAAAAAATACCTAAAACCAGTTGGCTAAGAAATGTTTATGTTTTGGTGTTTCTATTCCTTCTTTTTTCAGAATAAGGTAGATATTTTAAGACTATAAAATAGCATAAGGACACTTGAAAACCCTTGAGAAATGTTTCTACATTATAACACTGTTAAGGTTTTATGTGACTTTAGAGGTGTTTCTAGTATTTCCCTGAAAAAGCTTAACATCCTTTTCATTTACAGAGCAGTTTGTAGAAATATCCCCAGCAGAGGGAGTGGCTCATCTGTTTGAGAAGAGGCCTGAAAGATTAGCAAAAGCAAATTTTTACTTTTATTTTACATGTGAAATACAGTGTTAAACATAGTAATTTACCTAAACGCCTATTACAAAAGCATTTTTACTCTCTCTTATCAATATGGGAGAAGAGCATGGTGGTGTGGCTGCAAGAAGCAAGTAAAGAGCCATAAAAAAGTTCAAGTACTGTAGTCAGTAGACATAAAATGCCTGAATTTCAGAATTTTTAGCTCACTTATCCTGATAGCATGCAGTAATTTAGACCTAGTTTTCAAACAAATACATAAGCAGACAAATTGAAAATTACTGGAAAATTAAACCTCCAGGCCAAACCTTTCTGGTTATAAACCAGTATTGACAGATGAGCTTTAGCTGAGTTATTTTGATTTATAACTGATAAGTATTTAAGCTAGGAACTTTAAATAAGTTGCATCATTTAAGTGAAAAAATAAGTTTGAAGGAAAGAGCAAATTTTAGTAGGTTTTTAATCCATTGCTTTCAGCCATATTAAAACTGATATCAGTAACACAACACAGGAAAACTTAGTTATCTAAAAGGCCAAGGTGTGACTACAACAGTTCTGTTGAAGTCAAAGAGCAACCCCCAGTAGTTTTCAGTCTCCAGCTTCATGGCCAAAATTTCCTCCTCAGTTTTAACAGCATGAGAAGGGCTAATGATTCCTTCTGATGCTAGAAAACCCACTTGATAATCAACACCTCGGTACTTAACAACAGCACTCTGCTGCACCCCTGTGTGACTATGCAAGTCCCGTTCTGATCATTGTGAGTTAATGAGACAGGGTCTGCAAACTGGGGATTTACCCCACTGGGGAGGCCAAGGGTCTTGCCAGCGTAAAACATCTCTTGGTTGATGATTCAGGAGCGTCCTTTTGTGTCCCATTTCCCTCAGGGAAGCAAGGAGCATATAGTTGCATTAGAAGTGGAGAAAGCACATTGGGCTCAGTTTGCACAGTACCTGGCTGCAGTTAATTTACACTGAGCACCCTAAAGCCATTTTAGGGTGGGGATATAGCTTAGGGCTTAGGTCCCCAGTTTCAAGGGATCCCAAAGCCCATCAGTCAGTCAGTAGCATGGTTTTCATGGCAACCAGCTGCTTTTCCAGACACTCAGCTCGTTGGGCATCTGGAAAAATAGTTAACTAAATTCTTACATAAATCATCCCCATGCCTACTACATCCAATGTCATCCAGTTAATCTGCACAATGCATTGAGTTTACTGCATATGTACAGAGTGACATCATATCCCACGTGCTGTTAGCCTGAGCTGGGAGTTTGATTTAGCTGTGTGGAACTATAAGGATTCCCTGGTACTATTGCCTCAAAAAACCCTAAGACCACTTGTTCCATTCAGTCATTAAAGCTTGATTATCTCCCAAGGTTTCGCACCACAGCCCATACGCTGACATGGAACATATGGCATAGAGATTGTTAGTTAGTAAACAGAGAGGATCTTTACACAACCTGAGCAGAAACTAGTTTGGATCTCCAAATCTGGTCTTATCCTCAGTTCACTGTACTAGAAATATAGTGTTTACTCCTAAGTCTTCTGATGGGTCTGTACTTCAATTTTCTAATTTAAGTAATTCCGTCCCTCTGTGGAGGAGTAAGTTTTGTGAGTGTGGTTTGACACAATTTCTTAAAATTATATATTTAATTTATTTTTTTTTAAAACCATTTCTTCCTAAAGCAGCAGGACTAGCATTATAAAACCTTTACCCATGATGGACAAATATAACCTATATTTTTAAGAGTTTTCAAAAAGACTTTGATCCACTTAAATGATTGAAAATAATCTTATTGGGGAAACCACTCGTGATAATATTAGCTGCTTGTTCTTAGTACCCCTGTGAGATTACTGTGGCTACAATAGGACCCTTATGTACATCAAGAAGCGTGTAAAACGCACTGTGGTTGGAAAGGAAAACATTGACATGGAAACACTGAAGACATTAAGAGTCAATGCCCGGACTGTAGCTGAGGAACACAAGATCAAACAAGAGGAAAATCTCAGCAATAACGTTTGTGTTTCCACAGACCTGGGGCCACTCTTCATGCCTGGATTTCTGGCAGACAGTAGTAGATGTATATAGCACTTACGAAAAGACTTTCTAGCCCACCACTAATTTTGTGCATGTCTGGACTATAAAGAAACGTGGGCCATGCTTGTCTTCTCCTCTTCACCATGCTCCTCCCCCACTCTTCACCCAGACAGTAGGGACAGGTTGTAAGAACCTCTGTGCCCTGAGGAAAATTGTAGGGCAGAACCTCTGGAGAGGGACTCTGTCATGTTCATGGTTTGTCAAAAAAAAAAAAAAAAAAAAAAAAAAAAAAAAGAAAAGAATAAAAATCTGTCTGTGACACAGTAGATACCCTGTGTTCTCAACAGGTACTTTGGTGCATAGGACAGGAATGTGACCTTTACACACTCTAGCATGTAAAGATATGTAAAGATGCAAATAATACATAAAGAAATCTCTATGCACCTATAAAAGAAATCTCTATGCACCTTTCCAAATTCAAGACATGAAGACAAATTCTACTAAAACCCACCTACAATCTTGGTGTATTTGCTTTTCATTCTAACACCTGAGCTGATTCTTCAACTCCAGTCCCCCAGAGATAAATATTTTCCTTTCAAACTCCTCAAGACCGTATTTCTTCTTCCAACTTCGTGGTACTACTCTTATGCTTCCTGACCATAATATAAGAGGGACTGAAATATCTTTGCTTGATACTTGCCATTTGGAGTCACAGAAGAGAAATGGAAGAGCATTAGTCTCTTTACTACACAATTTACACACAAAAGACATTTTTTTTCAAATATAGTAAAAAGTGTCTGCAGAATTGAGAGGACAAGACATTTTCAAGTGGTTAATTTATGGAGGATTTTCCATAGTTTGCCAGGTTTTGGAAAAAAAGGACAATAAAAAATTGGTCTATCTTAGTAGTAATTTTGTACTACTATAAGCACTGAAGTTTATAGCTTGCTCTGGGACTACTGAACTAATACAGCTCTGAGCAGGTGCCACTGATACCATAGACAACCACCTTTTAAGGCCCAGACTTATTAAAAAAAAAAGCATAAGAGATTTTCTCCTTGGGTCACAGCACTGGATGTCAGAATAGCTGTTTCATAATAAAGAATTGTGGTAGCTCCTGGCAAGAATGCGTGGTCCCAAATACTCAAATTGGCTGTATCAGTCAGGAAAAGAAGGCATTCCATCAGGAAACAGGCAGGTGTGTGGTCCTTTATCACCCACTCTGCTCAACAACCATCACCATCCTGTGAATCACCCGTTGCTTTCCGCCAATATCATTGTGTTCTTAAGGAAACATTAGGGAAAAGGCAAGCATTTTCAAACAGGCTCTCAAAGTTTCCAACAGGCATACATGTTTGCTAATAACGTCTGTACAGTAGTTCTGCATTGGCAACAAGGATGAAAACCCTATGAAAGGCAACCTTGAGGAACAATGATATTGGTAACATTGAGTGATGACAGTGTTGACATTGATGCTCATCATTGATTTTGGTCAGCCAGGGATCCAATATTTAGGAAGGGGGCTTGCAAAGTTCCCAGTGCTTTAATGGGTATACTAAAATGCAACCACTGAAACATGGCTGATGCTCACAGCTCTAGAAAACTTGACAATCATTTGCTGCAGTTGTTCAGGGAGATCACTGTGGACAGTGAGGAGTGCATCAGTAATCATGACCTATACATTTAGCAACTTTCCCAAGGACTCCAGAAGATGGATATACTGCTCTCCAGAGCTTCTTCTCTGGGATTTCAAATTTGCAACCACCATTTTTTGTAATTCTCCCCAAACTCACTGCTCTTGCCTACTAGTGCTACCTGTCTATTCAGAAATAATTCAAGAAGCCTGCAGGGCTCTTTTGCACCCAAACACACCATTATGGCGTCCTGTAGACAGCCTGCTAAGCCATCATTCAGGCAGAAGGCTTATGAAGGATACAGAACTTAAGACCCTTAAAAGTCTCGCTGTTTCTGAGGGCTGTAGAAATATAGATGCCACCTGATCTCTTGCTCTCAATTGGGAGCTCTTGAATCATGTTGTTAAGGGTTTTGGAACCAAAGGATAGAGAAAGTAGTCAGCTTTGTGCTCTCCTGCAGTGTATGGCTTAGGCTTGGATGTATGGCTGCCGTAGCAATCAAAGCATTTTGAGAACTTCCAAAAAACTAAAACAGGTCCTCTTAGTCCTTAAGCAAAACTATGGTTTTGGTTGATTTTATCTCCAGCCCATCAGAGTATTTTGATTCAATTACCAGACTCTTGCTGGACAAGCGGAGCTAAAATTTTCACCTCATGTACAAAAATAGCTCTTCTCAGCAGGTTTAAACATTCTGACATCCAAATGTGAAAATTTTTTTGCTATGTTAGGGAAGACCACATGCATGGAGCTTTCCTCCATGGTGAGTTCTTCAAGTTCCATGAAGACTTTCCCAAGCAAAACCACATCAACTCAAATTTCACAGTCAAGAAAAGGACAGGCTGAATTTCATTACCAATTACAATAGCTTTGATGAAT
This sequence comes from Limnodromus scolopaceus, assembly GCA_028565335.1. Classification (NCBI taxonomy): domain Eukaryota; kingdom Metazoa; phylum Chordata; class Aves; order Charadriiformes; family Scolopacidae; genus Limnodromus; species Limnodromus scolopaceus. The sequence continues at coordinate 92,842,835 of JAOXNO010000013.1, read as the reverse complement.
CCATAGTAGTCACAGATAAAATCAGGTTAGGGAAAACAAGTTCACGTCTTTTGAACTGGAAAGCGCATAACAATTACTTACTAAACAATTAAGAATTATTAATTATACCACTGGATGTAGGTCTTACAGGGCCTAAAGGATATGCGCTGCTTGCACTTGTATATGCTCATTAATCACAGTCTGTTACTGTAATTTTAATGAATGTTTATCTTATTTTCTTTGTGTAATCCAATTACTTTTGTTTTTTTAACCATCGTCAGGGATCTCTTTGTCTCCGGCATCCTGCCAATCAGCCCCCTTTAGATGTGAACAATTTAATTCATTATCATTAAGTTTCTACTTTTAATCCCACTTCTGGGGGAACCATTGAAAGAAAATCCAGGAACAGAAGTCCTTGCACAGCAGGGGAATGAAATGTGTTCTGAACACCTGAGCAATTATGTGCAACAGTTCTCCAGAATGGTACTCTAATGTCTTTCTAAACTTGTACCACATTAACAATTAGATCATCTGTCATTTCTGCTTTAGTATTAAATTAATTGCAAATTGACTCTAGGATTGAGAAAAAAAAATTAAACTGCTGGAGTGAATCTAAACATTTTGTGTTTGTTTATGTTTTAATTGGTGCATTGCACCTGTCCAAATTATTTCTGTGATGCAGATGCTATTACTACAATCCCAGTTGATTATGACAGCCCCTCGTACCAAAGATGGGAAAAATCAACCCATCAGATTACCAGATTCAGTGAACAAGCAGACTTATGAGACATACATATAACTATGTACTTAGACTAGAAGACCAGTAAATAAAAAATAGGATGTTATTTATAACAAGAAATCTAAGATGGTGAGGATTTAATTATAAAGGCAAGTATTTAAAAGCATAAATAAAAATTAAAATGTATGTATTTTAGTAAATCAGAGACTAGAAGGCAGTCACGATTCCACAGGACTGTCGGAGTAAACATGAGGCAATTGAGAAACTAGAGTATGACCAAGGATTCTTTGTTAAAAGAGATAAAGGAAGAATAGAATAGCAGCACCACTAGCGTTGTAGGCTCAGATCCTGGATTCAAAACAGCAGCACTAATGTGGTGATAGACCCTGACTAGATCCTCTGCTCTGCCTTGCTGATATGGCCACACAAGTTCTGGTGCTGTCACTTGGCAGCAGTTTGGGGATCTCAGCATTGAGCAGCATGTCTTAGGTGCCAGAGTGCTTGCTCATACAGCCAAAATGGGAGTAAGCGAGTGTCACCCAGTGACACAGCAAAGGCCTGACAAACAGAACAAGGATGGCTACAGTTGGCTGAAAGACCAGGCTGACTTTTTTCCCAGGCTGAAGTGTGCTTTCCTTCAGAACATTCTCTTTTCAGCTTTTCAGCATGTTTTTGACTTTGTTTAAAGTCAAATTATATTAAAAGTTTTATAGGACAAAAATACTGGAATATTGGAAGTTCTCCACTGCAAGACAAAATATTTGAGCCTAACAACCAGAGAGTGTTTAATTGGAACTCTTATTTTAATCTTGGATTTAGGCTTAGACATTTTTCTAACTGCTAGGACGCTACTTGGTAAGCCTTAGGTTGCTGCAATGCCCCAACTGACAAATGGAGAAATACGTTTATTTTATTGCTCTGTCTGTTAGTCAACATCTTCTGATATAGCAAAGGGTTAGGTTTGGAAATAACACGACCCCTTGGCCTGACAAGGACAGTGAGCACTTACCCATTTGGACTGGAAGGTTGTAGAAGCCTTATCCATCTCAGTTTTCTTGACTTCTGCTGACCAGTCAGAGACACCAAATCTGTTGCTGCCATGATAAATCTGGATAGCAGATAACCAAGCAGGTAGCAAGTGGAGCAGCCTGTCTTCTAAAATTGGAGACACTCACAACTCTGATAAGAAGATCTCGGCAGCCTGGTGTTCAGTCTTGGGAACCAGACGGTAATCAACTGCAGAAGTTCTGGTGGATGCAGCTTCTTGATATTCATCATGTTCATAAGCCTGTAGAGTTCACAAGTTCCTTGTTTTTTTTCATGCCGTGGTTTTTTTCCAGTTCTTTATTCAAGTCTGGTAATACATCCACTTGACTAGGCAGTGTTTTTTCCTACTTTACTTGCAATATGCTCTTCTCTGTCTTTCTAAATATACTTCACTCAACTTTTCTTATCTCTATCCTGTTTCAGGGAGCCTCAAATCAAACAATGGTACAACTTATTACTTTTTACATTCACTCAGGAGTAGCTGATGCCAACGGATTTTCATGCCAATTATAGGATATTTGGTCTACAGCTGAGGGGATGAGAAAGAGGCATATGGGTCTTTCAACATTCTCCAAAGTTATCTGTACAAGTTGTTAACTCCATCGCTGTGTTGTCATACACAGCCAAGGCACCTTCCACCTCTCGTCTCATTGGCTCCACCTGTAAGTAACATTGCCAATATCTGCTAGCCATGGGCACTTTCCATGGCAAATATACCCCATTTGACCTTTCCACCTCTTCCTTCTCTGGGGAATGAGGAAGGGCACTTCATTGCTATTTTTTCCTAAAAACAAGCAAAGAAGTTACCAATTTTTCATTGCCAACAAATACCTCATTTAAATAAGGACCTATTTTTCAAAACAATTCATGGCCCGTGACTATTTTTTAATCCAGGCCTGCCATTCTTTCCCGTTGCAGAGTACAAACTCTTTTTTATTTCACTTAGTACAAAAGTAATTCAGTGGAAGATTCCTCATCAGGATGAGTTGTGTATGACAGGCAAGTCAAAGGTCAGTGAGCAGATAGATAGAAAAAAAATGAATTGGTATCCCTAACTGGTTAAGAAACAAGCCTTTGTGACATATACTTGTTTCGGCAACAAAGCTTGGTAGGCATTTTTGCAAACTATAACTTCTGTTGATTATGGGAAAGGTTTTAGGAAAGGGGATCTTTTAGGATCCATACAAGCAGTTCCCCAAACACATCACACCCACCAGTTCAAGGCTTTCCATGTTAAAGCTAGAGTCAGGCCAGATGCAAAAGAAATTATAAAGGCTACTCAGGGAGTTGTTCTGTGAGCATGATGACTCTATAATGATAAACAAGCCAAACTGAGTTTACAAACCCCGATGCAGTTGTGTGAATCTGAAAAAAAAAAAATGTTGTCCCAACTCAGTGCAACAAATGGCAAGTAACAGTGTAGAAAGACTGTTTTTTTGACAGTTGTTTCTGCAGAAGAAACACAAGAGGGGAAAAGAAAGGTATTGAGCTGTGTTTTTTTACACAGCACCTCTCCACTGATCTACCTGGTGGCAAACTCCTTCTCCTCTCAGATCTATGGTTTCTGAAAGATGACTTTCATTTCTTTCTAGCTTTTGAAGATAAGTGTATCTTTACCTTTGTCTGTAAGGCTAACCCCCCCCTATTCAGAAACATATCTTGTCCGTTTCCTCCAAGTATATCTTCTAAGGATATATACAGCTTAAAAAAATAAATCACCTCTCCCCTACAAACCTGAAGCTTACTACTACAGGGTGTTTTACATTTCAAAAGTCTATGTGAGTTAAAATGCAATTAGACAACTTCATTAGGAAAGTGGTTCATTGATGGCCATTAAATGCAGCAGCTCAGCTTTCCTCTGGAAGTTGGAAGTAGAAATGGACAACAGTTCCTGCACACTTTGTCCTCTTTTACTCTCTTCTTAAGTGCTGCTCCCAGATAATATTGGATAGGAGCTCATGATGATAATGGACAACTGAGCTGATCCAAATGAACTGCTGTAATACTAAAGTCTCCCAAAAAATCAGTTGTAGTAAATATTAACTTGATGTTGTCAGTAGACTTAATGCATTTTTCCTATTAGTGACAGATTTTGAAACATAATCTCCTTTTTCTCTCAATTCTTAGAAATATATTCAGTATGGTCTTTCTGTTTCTGCTATTGCAAGGTAAATTGGTTTAAGTCCTGCTGAAAATAACAAGAATTTTTCTGAGTGACTCTCCAGGTTTCATTTCAGTGAGATGCCCATGAAGAAAAATAGAAAACAAAAAAAGAAAAATAATCTGGCATGTCTTCAATATTAACTTTATGACCTCACTAAAAGACAGAGTTACAGTAGTCTGAGTGTTCAAACTGCACATTTATATTCTTGGAGATTTTTGTTAACTCTCTTTAAGTTTATCCTTACATATTTTAAGCCTGGGGAATTCATAATGGGCTTTGTAAATTCTCAAAAATGTCTTGATTATTGTAATATTTTACTTCAAGCTGTGTTTCTAAAGTCATGTTATTTCAATGTAGTTGTGAGGCAAGGAATATAAAAAAAGAAGTCATGCTGTGGAAGAAAACCTTTGTCATTCATGAACCTTTGCAAATGTTTGCATCTTAGCCCATGTGCTCTTTAGCTTTTCCAGATTCCTTAATATACAAGATTTTCTGTGGTGAGTTACAGAAACAGACAATCATGCAGTATTTGAAGACAGCAGCTAGCCCAATACTGATAGCCAGATGTGTTGTAATCTTGGATGGGATTAATGGGATTTCAGAACAGCTCTTGACCTCACTGAGATCAGGTCAGGGAAGGCCAGGTGAAAACAAAAGAGGATCCCTGCATAAAGAGAGTTGAAAGGGTCTATTTGTGAAGGTAATTGCATGAAACCAGGGTTAGGAAGTAGCTGAGCAAAGTAAGGCACTACTTAATACAGAACATGTGTGTATGAGGAGAGGTACAAGTAAGGCTACAGAAATGCATTAAGATTGCTTGAAAGTATGGACAAAGTAGTGGATAAAGGAAAACTGCCTAAAGCAGTGTGTAGGAACCTTCGCAAAGTCTTTGGGAAAGGTTCTTTTGCTGAAGACAGTGTTGCAGTGAGTAGCACCACTGACAAGAAGAAGGGGAATAAACAGTAAGTTTCATGGTGGGAAAAGAGTGAAATCAAGATGCCTCAGTGTCCTGCGCGATGATCAGCACTGCTCGTTTGTATTCTAATGATCTGGAAAAGTAGAGAAGCATGATACCACACAGTTATTTCTGATTTATCCTCACAATGATCTCTGAACTTGAATGTTTGGAACAAATTAATCCAGTAAAGTGATCAGGAACAATGAACTGGAACACGAAAATCAGCCTTAATGAGTACAATGTAATATACATTACAGAAAAAGGTAACTACTCTTAAGCTAATGCATTCTTAATTAGTTGTATCAGGACAAGAAAAGATGCATTTTACTTTGAGTAATTCAAGGAGATCTTAGCTCAGACATCAGTAATGCTTAAATTACTTGACAAAATATGTGCATTTGAATAGAATGGGAAAATATCAAAAATTTAGTCTTTTGATATACTCTAAAGGCAGCTTTCACTGATAGTTGTATGCTCAATTTTATCATGCATGAACATAAAGATGTAACAGAATTAGAAGGCTGGAGAATTTCATACTGTTTCTTCAGATGTAGTATGCTTGAAGAAAAAAAAATGCCATTGTGAACTTCAAGGACTTGATCTGCAAGACAGAAATAGTTGTATTTAATCTGCAGGAAAAGTGGAAGGCAAAAGAAACATGCTGAAAATAAAAACAGACACGGAATGAAAACTCCAGTAAAGGCAAAGCATTGACAGAAAATGCTGAGTGCCCAGGAAGGGACAGCAAGAAATGCCTTTGGCTGACTTACAGGAAATAAGATCGTTTTTTAACAAATGATCTTTTATTGAAAACATTCTTTTATTGAAACATTTTTTTTATTGAAAAAAAATTTAGCTTTCTCAAAAAAAATCTAAGTATGAAAGGAATGAATGCACTTGAGTACTGTAATGGATACAGAGCCATCTACAGCCAGCTATCAGAGTGGGAAACGGCATATACTATAGAAAAGAAGAGAAACTTAGCTGAATAAATCTCTAAGGAGATAAAATTTCAGAGAATGTAAGTCTACTTAGAGGAGCTTAGTACAGCGAAAAATCTGACTAAAACAAAGCAAGTAGTAGCAGATTTGTGTTTTAAATTGAAGATGTGAGTGTGGAAGGATACAACTGGAGAATTCTGAGAAAATGGAGAGTATTATCACGAAAATCAAAGACAAATGCTCTCAGATTCTAAAGTATTAATATGTCTACAAACTTTTGAGTGTTTTCTACACATAGAACCACAAGAAACTACTTTGGAGAGTAGGTCGGGACAAATGTTTCACCATCTGTCATAGCTTACTTTAGGGTAGAAAAGGAAATGGATGATACTAAGGACTTTCTTAAAACAGGAAATACAAACTGACTTCTTAAATGTAAAGAAGGAATAAACCAGGACAAATATCCTCAGAAAGACAAGACATACAGAAATCTAATACAAAGTACAAGCTGAGTCACTAAGACACAGTAGCAGAATGTTAAATAAGAAACCAAAAGACCCAAAAGAAAGAAGATACCAAAGGAAAAGAAGGCTATGGGTCCGGGAAATTTCCCAGGTTCTCTGACAAACACTGTATTGTGTCACAGCTTCACCCAGCTCACTGTTTGGGTAAGCAGCAGTTAAAAAATCACTTTTTCAAACAGACAGGGTGAATTTCCATGTATTATAGAAAAAAGTAAGTGCAAAGAATATAAAATCAGAGATCACTTCAAATTCAAGATGAATAATAATGGAAGTGAGGGAAAATGAAGGAAATAATTTCAGATTAGTTGGACCTCAGATACTAAAACTTGAGGGTTAGGATGCATGGAGGTTGTACATGAATGACAGTAGTATGAAAAATACTGAAAAGAAACCTGGATTTTAATAACATACTGTAAAGAAACTTCATCATCTTTTTTTCAATGCACTTAGTATTACAGCTGATAAATATAAACCTGTTAGAATGATATCATGCGGTTCATAGCGTTAGAGGCAGAATTATGGCCTGAAAACCAAAAGAATAATAAAATAATATATGATGGGATGGGTTAGCCAATGCACAGCTTTGTTACTATCATTAAAGGATTCAAAGACCCCACAGGATGGTTCCATACGCAAGAGAAAGCTAGAACTGTTCTGTTACAAAAAAAATCTACTGTGTTCTTAAAAATGCCAAACACAGCCATACCAGTCATCAGGTGATATAAACAGGAAGGGAGTAGCTAATAAATTGACCAGAACTACCTGTTTTGTCTTAAAAGACATACTGCTGGTTGTAGAATATACTGTGATTACACTTGAATCAAAAGTTATTTAGCAGGAAAACAGTAGCTACTCTGCTTGTCCCCAGAGAAGGTCACCTCCCCCCTTTTCTTGATTTCTTAGGATTCTTCATAAATTTTGGAAGGGAGATCAGAAATTTACTTCATGATTCATCTGAATATTCAAGAGCTGTAAAAGATAAAACAGATAAAAATGTAACAATATTTTTAGAAGAAATGGATCTGAATCCTGAGCCTAGGTAGGATACTCATTTTTCTCTGCAATCCGTGCATAGTCTGATATGTTCCTGTCGCAGGACTTTGTATTGACTGAAATCCTGAGGTGGCTCTCTACCTACATCACCTCTGAAAAGGAGCTCCAAGAAGAGACCAAAAAGCTTCCAAAGCTTCTATTAGTGACACTACTATTAATAATAATCATAATAATTGTAAGGAAAATTCTTTGAGTGAACTCAAAGCAAGTAGCGAAGACAGAATGGAAACAAAAATGATTTCTACAGTCAGCTGTCTGCCTGCCCACTGTGTGTCTTTCTCCTAGGCAAGCAATTCAGAGGCTTTCTGCGTTGCAGAAAGCTCTGCCATTGTCCCCTCTGGGCCCTGCTACTTTATTTTCATCCCCTCAGAAGCCTGACTGTTTGATTCTTGCTCTTTCCTGTGGTCTCTCAGTCTCTCTGCAGGAGCTGCACACTCCTAGGTTTATGTTATTTCCACCACACCCTGAGGTCTCCAAATCTTTCTGCCCCAACATGCTCCTTTGCTCTCTAAGGGAAGAGGCAGACTCTCCCTCCCTCCTGGGATTGCACTTGACCCAGTCATGTAAAGAAGTGAAACAGAAATAGTAAAAAAAATCTGCAGAAAGACTGATCATCACAGAATGGTGGTAAAACCTTTCTGTGGTTACTTCACCATCCATAGTCTCGATCACCGGTCTAACTGCTTTGTGGTCTGGCTGGCATTCAGAGCCAAGACATCAAAAATAAACAGTATTTGTGGAGACTGAATACTCCACTGCTGTGTTAGCCTTAAGGGTAACTTGACTGTGCATATATTTTGTAAAATAGATAAGAGAAAGTGATGAAAATCAAACAGATAAAAAAACATGATGATGTGCCACCAGGTCAATGGCGGGAGCTAGACCAGAATAAAGTTTCTCACCTTTAGGAAAAAAGAAAAAAAAGAGAGAAAAAGAGAGAAAAATAAAAATAAAGAAAAAGAAAAAGAAAAAGAAAAAGAAAAAGAAAAAGAAAAAGAAAAAGAAAAAGAAAAAGAAAAAAAAGAAAAGCAAAAAGAACAGAAAATTTTACACAAACAAATTGGCTCTGAAAAAAATACATTTCTGACTTGTATAGGGAGTTTCTGTACTAGTGAATGGAGCTTCTCCTCGCAGATTTAAGTTAACCAGAAAAACTAGGCAGGGCTGGCTTCTTTTGTTTCTGCTGCTTACCCCATAGAGAGCAGTGAGGCAGGTTTTTCATTAAAACAAACAAATAAACAACCAAATAAAGAATGGATTAATGCAAATAATGTAATAAAACATGTTTTTAAAGAATGGGTAGGGCTGGACATTTGTGGGAGGAGCAGAATAGCTATTATTAAAATACATTTACTCCCCAAACTTTTTTAAAAAGTTATTTCAATAGACACATGTGTATTAACCGCCATCTTGAAAGTTTGCCACACTCTTCTCAGAAACTTTCTCTGGATAGATAAGAAGCATGGCTTCACTGAACTCATACTGGACCATCTTCTGTAGTCGGTTGGTTTAGGATTCCCTTCTTAATGACACATATCCCACAGCTCTTCTAATAAATGCTGAAAATTGCAATGTGAAACTTTTTTCAAAGGTATAGACTGAAAGAGGCTGAAAGTTGTATGAGGATATTGTTTTTTCAGTTCTGTTTTGGGAAAGAAATAAATGTAGTCTAAAAAAAATTTAACTAACAATTCTTTTGAATTAAATAATTACTCTATACTGTTATGGTTGTTGAAAATTTGCTGATCAGAATTCGTGCCTGTCGTCACAAAAAGAAAACAGATGACAATAATATATTTCCTAATCCCCCAAAATTCTATGTTGATTCTTTCTCTAGAAATACGTTATGAGGATTTTCAAATATGCTTAGCTGGAGCAAGTGAGGGAGATGTAGGAAGAAACTTTCCAGTCTCCACCAAGAAAAAGATTTTATAAAATATTTCACAGGCAATACCCCAGTGATCTTCAGCCACACTCTCCAAAACTTTCTCTGTTGGTGGTACTGGGAAGAGTGGCTCCAAGTTGGGGTAAGTGCTTAGATTCCCACCTCTTTTGGATGTTAGTGACTAGAATAACAACCATGATGGTACTTGGTACAATAATCTTTACATACATATGAACATACCACTAAGGAAGTTCACTTTGTCCAGAATGATAAACGGGTATCCTCATTATTAGCAATGTGGATTATGCAGTGCTCCACAGTGTGAGAAAATGTCCCCTAGAAGGGAACACATGAACACATACAGAAGTGTTGCATGCAGAAGAGACAGATACTGATAATGAAGAAGTTATTCCATCATAGACGACTACAGAAAGGAGGCAGAAGAGGGACAGCTGCACAGAAGTATGGCCTTTCTAATGCCAGATACTAAACCTTCCTTAAACAGGTGTCTGGTCCTTGCTTGAATTACTGAGCCCCATTACAGAATAAAGTGCCGAAATAATGGATAGAATCTGGCCCGTAATTATTTTAATAAAACCTGCATATATTATAATGTCTCACATATTCCTTTAGCCTGTTACTTTTGTACCAGACAAACACTGATTTCATTTGATTTCATTTTATTAATTAGTACTGTTTTCAGGAATAAGGGTGGACAGTTTAAATAATTTCTTCTTCTGCAGGCTTTCCCACCCTCAGTAATTAAAATCCAAATGCCAGGTTTTGAAACTCTTCCAAGACACACTATTTCATTGCCACTCTGGAAATGTCAAGAGTGCACACAGGTATTTCTTCAAAGAACATCAGAAAAAATGAAGGCTCAGGATCATGTCAATAAGAATCTAAATTACTTATTTATTAAAATAACCACTATGTTTACTTGCAAATCCAAGAGAAAACTAGAACTTTTAAGTACCTATGCCTTTAAAAAAAATCACAAAATAGCAAAAAAAAAAATCAAGGCAATGAGAAAGTGCAAAATACAAGCAAAATTGTAATATTTTAAATATTTTTTTACTTCAGTAATAGAAATTAATCAAATGAACAAAACATTTCAGTTCAGCTATATGATTTCTACCTCCACCTTGACTCCTATCATCAATTTAAAAATTGAAAGATATTAAGAAATTATTTTTCCTCATTATTAAACTAAGCAACAATTGTTTCACCAAGCTAATATATAGTGTCTTCCTGGTGAATTTGATTCTGCCTCTCATGAAAGCTAATGTCCACTTCACCACTTGCTTTAAGCATAATATGCTCCTACGGATCCACAAGGATAGGTCACAAAAAAAAAAATAGAGGAGCCTCTTACAGCCTTGTGCCAAGATGCAGAGCAGGACCGGAGTGAAGATTTGTTTTTATATTTCTGTCAATCAGCAACAGTAACAAGCACAACAAAACATACACCATAAGCTATTGCAGTAGACAGCAGTAATGTGATTTTCAACTGCCCTTTATTAATGGTCTAAGCAGGTATCTCTTTTCAAATTTCCATTCCCAATACCACTTGGTATTTCAAGACAACATTGAAAACCTACTTATGCAAGGGAGGACACACTCCACTTCTGACTTTGGGAGGCAGATAAGAAAGAGTTTCTCAAACCATTTTCAGGATGGGGATTAAAGATGGGGCACAGAATTTTTCCTAGGAAAGGAGTAAGACTTATTTAGCGGTCCCAGACGTTTAGACAGTCAGGAAAGTGTAACAGAAATTGTGTCTTCCTCTTCCTTCTTCATCACTGGGATGCTTTGGGTTGTTCTGTGCAGATTTAAAAGTATTGATGAAGATGCTTGCACTAGTGTGAAAGCCAAACTGCAAGGAAATATTTTCCTTATATTCAACTTTTCTCTCACTTTCTACAGTAATAGTTGACGTTTTGCTCTCACTTCCTCAACATGTCCCTCGATTGTAGCTTTGTTGTTCTGATCTTTGCCTGCCAGCAATTCATGGTTGTTTCTGTGAGAGTCTATTAATGCTCTAACTGAAGTCAATACAGGAAACAAAACCCTAAAAACTTCTATTACAATAAAGACATGAAGCTTCTGACATGTAAATTTGCCCTGCAAATCAGTAATTTTTATCTACTAATTGATATTTCTTTTTTTTCAGTTTGTTTTGTCGTATGTACCATCAATGTGATTTTCTGTCATTTTGCATAGACAATTCTATTTGAATTAAATAGAATTGGGCCCAAGTTACTTTTTCCAAAAATTTGGAAAATTTTTACCAGAAAAATTGTCTGTGTGAACTACTTTTATTTTAATATTTAAGTAACTTATGGGTTAGGCATTGTGAATTTACAGCGCTTCTCTATA
>JAOXNO010000013.1:92785902-92820774 GCA_028565335.1 Limnodromus scolopaceus | reverse complement strand
TGAGTGGAACTTCCCATGTTCCAGCTTGTGCCCATTGCCCCTCGTCCTGTCACTGGGAACCACTGAAAAGAGTCTGGTTCCATCGTCTTTCAACACACCCTTTAGATACTTAGAAGCATTAATAAGGTTTCCCCTCAGCCTTCTCTTCTCCAGGCTAAAGAGTCGCAGCTCTGCCAGCCTTTCTTCACCAGGGATACGCTCCAATCCCTCCATCATCTTTGTTGCCCTATGCTGGACTCTCTCCAGCAGTTCCCTGTCTTTCTTGAACTGGGGAGCCCAGAACTGGATGCAGTATTGAAGTTGTGGCCTCACCAGTGCCGAGTAGAGGGGGAGAATGACTTCCCTCGACCTGCTGGCCATGCTCTTCCTTATGCAGCCCAGGATTCCATTGGCCCTCTTGGTGACAAGGGCACATTACTGGCTCATGGATAATTTACTATCTAGCAGGACCCCCAGATCCTTCTCCTCAGAACTGCTTTCCAGCAGGTCCACCCCTAACCTATATTGGTGCCTGGCATGCACCATCTACTTGTTCTGGTTTTAAGCCCTTCCCCAGGTGTTTGCTGTCACAGACCAGGGAGACCTGGTGCAGCCGCTCTCACCTAACTCACACCTGACCATGCTCAAACAAAATCACTGCCTGTATCAAAATATTCTACACGGTCCTCCCAGTAATTTTCAAATTACAAATTTCAAAATTCCAAAGAAATGAATTAATATTTGCCAATAATTATTATGTAAGCCTAATAGATAACAGATGATGCATTTATCTGTTGAATATATATATTCAAGTAATGTATCCCTGTATGTACACGCTATGAATTACTCAGAAACAGAAGAAATTAAAAATTAAGCACTTGGATAAAGTAAATGAACCTTATATTCTGCCTCAGATGACAGTAATAGCAAGAAAAAAAAATCCAAATAAAAATCTTCCTGAAAAACTGCAAAACAAAAGGCAAATGTCAATTCTCAAGGCTAAAAACAATGCCCTTGCATGACATTCCTGAAGAAATTCCCTTCAGTGTTGGAAGAAAGTGTTCAAAGCATCATCATCATAACAACTAACAGAGTAGATTAATGTTCCCTAACCAAAAAGTAGGCTATACTAAATTCAACCAGTCCATAGTACACTTCAGTCAGTACTTAATTCATATAGAAACCTATGGCAAAATTATAATTAGTATCAGCTGATACAGAAAAGGTCTGTAAAGTGACAGGAGTACAAGTCACCACTTACTTTTCCAATCACCTGTGAAAACATTAGCAGTCCTCATGCATGAAGAAAATTCAAAGAAGATTTTTTCCCTAAGAAAGAGACAGATTAAGTGGGCGTAAATTGATTGCTAAAATGAAAAATGGTGAAAACAATGATGAAGTAGGGAATATACAGGAACAACTTAAAACAATCATGGAGGGACTAGGATAAAACACCATTACAGACTCTGAAAAGAAATGAAAATAACATTATTACAGCATACAAGAGAAGGAAACCCTCTAAGTGGAACAAGAGAGTAACTCTCACTAGATCTTTAAAGAGGAACTGGAAGCACATACGCACCTTACAGACACAGAAAAAATAGTAAATGTGAAGCAAAGGAAAAAATAATTAAAGAAAACCAAAGAAGAATAGGACTATCATTTTAAGATGTAAGAGCAAATACTCCCATAGTAAAACATGCAAAAATGTTTAGGGATGCTAATGAAAATTTCTAGCAGCGCTCAATAGCAACTTAGATAAAACTGGCATGTGAAGCCTTCATCACAGCATACTCTTCGGTACATACTATGTTAAGGAAAATGCAAAACAACTTTCAGTCAAAATACAAAGTATAGAACACGTGAATACTGCCAGAAATTGTGTGATATTAGCACACAATTTAGTCCAGTTAGAAAAAAAAAAAAAAAAGGGCTTTCTCTTTGTGGCCGTATCTTCCCTCCAAGGAGCAAAAAATTTCTTCCTAGAGATGAAAAGTCAAAAAAACACTGTGAAATCCCTTTGAGACTTCACATGCCATCTGGAAAGACAGGTGGAAACCAGAAAAATGTCTGTATTAAGAATCCAAAAGATCTAAAGTTCATCCTAAAAAACCTGCACACTACCATAGGCATTATTCAGTGAATGTATGTTTGTCAGAGATATCAGCTCGTGAACAGAGCCTGGAGACTGTGTGGAAAGAACAGATTAAAGTGATGCCAGTTGCTACAGATTCTCAGGGACTGCTGGCCAAAGCCTCGCGAAGAGCACCGTCACTGATAGATGGACAATTCCATCAATATCCAACTCTTGCTAAAATTGTTAATTAAAGTAAAAATAATCTTCAGTGTTTCAATAATACCCTCAATGACCACACTGGTACCAAGCTTCATACAAAATATTTCCAGACACAGCCCATATCAGTCCATGAGATTGTGTACATCTGCTCAGAGTTCCTCAGAAAGTGGCTTTTGAAAAGAGGGATCATCCCTTGCAGCCTTGCTTTTTCCACTCCTTTGCAGGTCACAATGTATCTGTGGAGAAGCAAATGTTGTTGCAGAAGCAACTGTGCCTCATATCTTCTCAGTGAGCAAAAACTAAGAGTAGGAAAGTTTGGAAATGCAGAGAATAGGAAGCAGGGAAAAAAAAATTCAAAAAGGCACAAAATGTTTTCCAAATGTCTTTTTTTCATTAAAAGTCCCTTCTTCAGACAGCAAACTTCAGGTCAATTTTCTGTGTCAAGCTATCCTTCTTAGTGAGAGGGAAAGGTTATTTCTGTCATTCAGTTCTAAATGTGACAAAATACACAAAGTCCCAAAAGAGAAAAAAGAGAGTAGAGATCGGGAATATGTGTTTTTGTTGACATTCTCAGAATAGCGGGTAGCTGGGCAGTCAAAGACAGATGCCTGTCACCAACCAGATCAGCGATACAGCTGATGTGCTGTACCCTGGCTCACTTCACTGGTCTGGGTTATTGTCTATTCAGACTCAGGCAGAACAGACTCAGGCAGCATCAGTGAGCTGGTGTCCTTTGACACAGCAGGTCTCTAGATTAGGTGACAAGATAAGAATCAGATGGAGAAGCCACTGAAAACATTACATGGAGAGAAAAGGTGCACAAAAGGGAGTCTTAACATTTTTTCAGGCTAGTTCAGAGATGATGGTGATGCTTGGACAACATATTGAGCAATCAATCTCATAAACAAAAGGCAGAGGCCCATAATAAAGCAGAAACCCACTGATTTTTCCCTTTTACTGCAAGTTCTTTGATTTTTACCTTCTTCTGAACATTCTTAAACAACAATGAAAACCAAAACAAACAAACAAACAAACAAAAAACAAAAGTTGACAACATTTTACCCATTCATCCTACCGAAACAAGCTATTTTTCATTTGCACTTTCTGATCCCGCACTCCTGGTTTTATAAGAGACAGTCTCAATGCAGCAGTAAGGTTACACACATAACAGGCCCACTGACATTTTTTGGTTGGTTTCTTTTTTTTCCTTTGACTATTGTAATCTTTGCCTTCTGTTCATGCCTTTCCTATGTTTTGTTTTGTTTTTTTTTACAACTGCGATAGGACATATAAGCATGTGTTATTATAAACAGGCGATAGAACTCTTCAAGTAGGTAAATGAAGATGGATTGATACAATGGATTGATGGATTGATGAACTGACACAAAAGGTTGGTGTTGCAATTCCAGCTCTATGGCAGATCAGCAAAGAGGCAGTACTGAGGTGGACCTGGAAACGTGTCAAATCTTAAATAACAGTATATAACTCCTGTTCCACTCGTGTAAAACAGGAATGGTTTCCAGGGACAGTTACACTTCTTCCTGAGGTTATATACTGTTTGTGGTTTTATGTGTTTCCTCTATGTGTCAAAAGTAAAGGGTGTAAATATTTACATATTATAATATATTTTCTCCAATTTTTAAAAAAATATTTTATTTATTTTGGGCTTTCATTGCAATTTTGCCTTAAAATAGTCATAGCTCCACTTTCAAATGAAGCTTACATCTTTTTTTCACAAAAAGCAGGAGGTGTTCTTATAAAGGAAAATGATTTTCACAAGAAAAAGGCTAAAAGACAGGCCAGTCAATAAAAATTCTTTCTGTTTGCTCTCACTTTCTTTGCTCTTATATCTTAATCATATCCAGCACAGCACACAGTTTTTCTCCTACTGGTTTGTAAAGCAGGCTTATAATTAATTTATAAGTACTTCTAATTAGTAGAGACAAGCAAGCACTGAAAATTCCACATGATGAGGAAACTCCCCTTTAAAAAACTCCAAGTTCTCCAAGTTTGTTAGGAACATACTACTCTAGCACAACCTAATTAAAAATCACAGCCCACTTGAAAATTGAGGATAAAATTAGAACACTGACAACAATAGAAATTAAACTGTGAGGTAACTAGTTCTCTGATTTTAGCCTGAGCTTAGAGCATTCCAAATATTTCTGATGTATTGCAAAAGATCTGGAAAAAGTTTGGGTCTTACCCCTGCTCCTGCTGACTTCGGTGGAATTCCTCTCCATGTCCAGCTGCAGCACGTGGCTGGTCTGGACCCATCCTGAATGCTGAACTGGTTCCACAACGAGGGGGCCTGGAGACCAGCAGCACATCCACGTCCTGAAAGCGGCGGGACTATTGAAGTGTTACAGACCTGCAGACCAAACCTGCACTATGTAACCCCTCCACCCCTGTGCGTGTGGATGCCATAACCATGTACGTGCCACTGACACCAACTGCAGGTGGCATTCGTTAGTGAGGCAAGTCAAGCCTAAGTGTTAAAGAGCTGTTCATCTTGAAGTGAAGACATCCCAACATTTATGCTGACAGCTAAAATGCTAATCACCTGTTAGATGACCGAAGGAAGACTTTCTCAACCATGTTGAATAGTTAGGAGTGGTGCAAGAAGAGGTCAAGATGATGCTAAAAAGGCAAAATAAAATGACTGCTGGGAATGTGAACAACGTGAAGAGGAAGCAAGGGCTAGCAAAGGTGATGAGGTAACTGACAATGGAAAATGTTGTGCCACCTCATCCAAATTACAGTTATATTTATATCACATCAATCATCAGTTTGCCTTTCTGCATTTTTTGAAACTTTTTGGTGCCTTCAAATGACCGATTCAGGTGGGTTTCTTTCCTCCATGAGAACAAATCTTTTAATGCTGCTTGCATTTTTATGGATGGATGATGAGATTCTGGCATTATCAACAGAGTCTAGGAGATGGAACTTTTAGCAAACAATTGTGAAAATCTTACAGGAATTGACAGCCTTTACACACAAATCACAACCTTAATTTTTACTTGACTTGTTACTTTTTCACATTCCTTAGACATTTTAAATCTTTAGTGGCTTCTAATGTTCTCAGTCTCAAGCAAAGATAGTGTTTTAACTGCCCAATATAATCCAAGAAAAATACCAGATCTAGGATTGTTCATTCCATACATCCAAACTTTTGGCAAACTACTGATGCATTTTAGAAGACAGAAGGAGAAAGAGAGTGCAGTAAAAGGAAGGAAGCAGGATTATGAGTATCTTACCAAGAGATACTTGGTAAAGACAAACAAAAGAAAACCAAAAACTGACAGATGGTCAGGTGTGAGAGAACATTTATTTTTGCATTCACACAGTTGTGATTCGTGCTTATATTTCCACATACAAGTTTGGAAATATGCTCCAAAATTCATAGACAGAGTACAAGTTAGCTACTGGGGTGCCTGTGGGGAAATACAGGCTTCCTTCTTATAATTATTTACTCCTCATGTTAATTATTTCAATAATGTCATATTGTTGTCAGCATCATACCATAACTGCACAAAAGAAAAATAGAAAAAAATAGGAGAGTTAGATTTGCACAGTCTTACATCAGAGTAAGTACTTGCTATATAGAGCTAAATCCCCATCAAAAGGCTAGTTTCTGCTCTTGGGATTGTTATTCTCATTTTAACGAATTGGTAGACACAATTCATTCACTGGACCAGTTTAGGTCTATATTCCACCTACATGGCTTTATCCAGTTTTTCTTATTATTCATTCACCTTTTGCCCACAGCAAATGGCGGCTGCGAGGACTTTAAATCTGGATGAGTGATCCCTCTGTCTCACTGATTGAGCTCTGTCCCCTTCTCCTCAGGCAAAGAAAGCCAAGGAAGCAGAGCTCTGCATCAGTCTACACTGCCCTTTTTGTGGCTACTTTAAAATACAGTACTGTTTCCTTTCTAAATGATTCAGAAAATGGGACTACTGCCTAAAAATTTCAATGTAAGGAAAGCATCTTGACTGCTGACCCATACTTCAGATGTTATCCAAACATAGGCCAGCTTCTCTGTTAATATTTTTCTTAATTATTTGCCTTAATCTGATTTATTTTTTGTCTTAGGCTAAACTAGAGAAGTTTTACTTTTTCTGTATAAGAGAAAACTATAAAGGCAAACAAAATGCCAGGCAAGCCTTCAGGAAATTCATCATGATTTACCTCCGGAACTAACAGAATTGCTGAGAGCTTTCAAGGTATGATTTTTATTGACACTACTATAAAGATAATTATCTTGTTAAAACATTGGGTCATAGAGGAAGGGGTATATCTGACATCACAATATCTAGGGTGTTTCTTTAATGTACTGCAGTTGGCTTGGATCTTTCACAGATTCTTTATTTTCTGAGTGTAATAATGCCACCAGGTTGTGAAAAATGGCTCTTTATTAAGCTCTTCAGAGTTTCATATGCAAGCAATAAAATGTTTTATTTATGGTTGGTTGACAGGTAGGAGTTTTGTTGGTCTAGAAGGCAATTCAGTTAAACCAACCCAAAAGACTGCATAGATATTCTCACTCATTTTAAACCAGACATATTTGGTTTCCAGTCACTTCTTAAACAACCATATCAAAACTGAAAAAAGCCCACATCTAATTCAAGCAGAAGTAAAGCACTGGTACTGTCTTTTTATTAGTCACCCACCTGTATGTAGAATTACACTTTGTGGAGGGAGTTTTAGAAGGCTCCTATTTATACAATCACTCTACACTAGTAGATAAAGATGCCAAACGGAACTCCTCTCTGATTTCAGAGCAGAAAATTGTATGGTACAGCAAACTGGCTGACCTTTGTTATGGCAGATTCTTTGTTCCGTTTCAGAAATCTAATCTTCTGAGATAGTCTTCTCAAAGACTCTTATCCTTTGACCATCGTTCTCCCTAGCACAAACGAATGCAACTCTACTGAAACCAAGTTAATATTTTTTTTTCTTCCTAAGAACTAATAATTATATTAGCACTCATGCTGGTTTAGCATACTTCTTACAGTGACCATCTTAAAATAGAAACACTTTCATTGTCAGTATTCATTTTTAAAAAACAGATGTAAACATGTTTTTTGCTTCTTTTCTGAAAATGTGGATGGTAAACTATTCATGCAAACCTGTAATCTTTGTCTAACAGGCTTACTAGGCTAGCATTCTCTTTTTAATCTATGAAAATGTTTAAAGTAAGATACTTTTAAGCAGTTATTTAGAAAGAAAGTAAGATCTCATCTCACTATTTTAGTTCTTACTCAAAGAGTTTGTTCTCCCACCACACACAGAGCTCTTTTTACTATGAATCACTACTGCAACCTCTACAATGTTAAAACCAAAGCACAGACCTCAATTTCTAAAGTATTAAACAATTAGGGAAAATATCTAGTTAATTCATGTGACGTCTTCTATGCAGGAAATAGATCCTTCATCACTAACTTCAGGAGAAAGGAGATCAATTACACAATTAATACGTCAAGTGATTTTTGATTATAGTTAAAGCTACAAAATATGTTTCCTCATTCAACTGTGTTAGCAGTGCCTTTCGTAGTTGCTTGACAACATTGCATAGCACTCTCTTTGTCATCCGTTGGGAAATCATAGCTGTAGCAGAAAAATAAATACATTTCCTCTTCTCCCTCCACTTTGGAGAAGAAGAAATGATGAGACAATGTGAGAAATGTGGGAAGCAATACATAACATCCCTCCTAGAGAACTGCAACAAAGGATCCCAAAATGACCATCTCCAGATTTGCTGTGGTTGCTGTACTAGTAAAGAGGTGCTGATTGAGTGAATTCGGCTAGCTGTCTCTGCCATTTTAACAGCAAAACTTCCTACAGTTCAATTATCCGCAACAGCTTTCCATAATATCACTGAGAAATAAATTACCAGCGTTCCTGCAAAACAGCTGCTTTTTCTGTAAACTGGCGGAAAGACTCTTTAATGAACATTTATGAGCCCGTCAGCTGGAGTGATCCCTTTCCCCCGAGCAGCATGGCTGCCGGGGCGGGCGCCCCGAGAGGCGTTCTACCTGAGTGCACTTTGCCAGATTGATGAGCCTCCTTCCGACAGTTGACTTTTTATGTAGAGAATTTGTTTGGCATGCGCAAGCTGCTTACATCAATATATTATTAAAAGGGGAGGAGGGAAGGGGCCGCGGACACTAACTTGTAGCCATACTGCAGATTTTCTAGCTGTGTTTGTGTATAAATGTATGCATCTTTTAATCTTGCATTTCTTCTTTCTTTTTCATCACTCATTTTCATCATGCAGTGATGTCTTTCCGCTTCCCAAATATTCTCCTCTCTGCCTATTTGTTCTTCCCTGGCTGCCTCTCCCCTCTCACTCTAAGCAGCCCTTTTTTCCCCCTAAATTCTCAATGGTCCTTAGTACAAACATGCATAGAAAGGTTACTCAGCGGGTTTGCATAGTAAACACAAATGGATATTGTTCTTGACATCTTGTGAACTTGTCTCTCTCCCTTGTATCTTGAGAGAACATAGGACCTTCTGGGCCTGTACGAGCCTTGCTGCATTTTTAATGATAGTCCCTGAAATGCAGGGGAGCAAGATGTTGTCACCTCGGCATATTTTATCCCTGATCAAACATTAGCTGGCAGCTGTTCTAAACTTGTAACACTGTCTCATCTACGCCGGCTGCTGGCTTGGTGGCAAGAGTGCAAAATCTCACCCAGCTTCTTCTTTTTCAAGTCTCTCTCTTGCTCCCTTACCTATACCTTGGAGCCCTGCTCTCCTCTTTAACGTCACAAAATCATTTCCAGCCAACTTCAACAGATAATGGGGAGAGTTAACAAGGAAACCATTCACCTTATAAAGTAGTATTTACCAAAATCAGGGTAAACATGTCAAGACACGAAAACATTTATAAACACTGAATGTAATTTCATATGCACAGATAACAGCAGACGTGAAGGCATGTTCTGTGTGTTATATATGGTGCTACTGGTGTTTTTTTCCTGACCAGTCAGTTTGGTTTAAATGCTATTGGTTTTGCTCTGTTTTTATTTAAATATATTTTTAAGAACGTTAATAGTAATAATAATAATAATAATAATAATTGTTTCTGAGAGGGTGTTCACTGCTAAGAAACCACCAATACACAGGATTCTGGCAAGTGTTTACAATCTTCCATTAAAAAATAATTGCTTAAGCCACCACCACCTCTGCAGACAGACTTAAAGTTATTTTAATGGCTTTGAAAAAGTGTGACTTCTGATTTGCTACTGATTTTTCATGATCTGAGGGTCTTCATTATTAAGCTAGAGCTACGTAATTTGAAAGTGTTGCTTGTTAGATTTGACTGTCATTCAGCAATTCTGCACTTGCAGGGAGAAGATGAATGCTTTTTTATATGGTATTTTTCAAGTCAGTGTAAGAAGTAGGATTTATGGAAGCAATCTTTAATCCTCTCGTTACTATTCTAGATTAAAAAAAGGAGCATAAAGACTCAGAAATTCCATTTAATATATCTGGCATTCACAAAGCATTATATAACACAGCTTCTCCATTTGAACCCCCTTTACTAGATAATTATGTATTTTTTTCTTGATCCCAAACAAGCAACACTTGTTCTGCTGTCAGAGACCTTGCTTCAGTGAATCTTTGGAGACGCCCAAGTGACTTCTGAGTGTTACACTTCCATCGTCTACAGTTTGGTACTGGTGACCAGTGACTACAATTACAATTGTTTGTGCAGGTGGCCACTGGACATAAAGTCAGTTTTTATGCAAGAACATTCAAGACAAATAAGATTGCTGGAGACACTATAAAGATCTTGACACAATTGTCATCTTCTTTCTTACAATGTCAAGATGATGTAGAAAAATTATTCTCCTGTGAAGGCCAATGAAATGTTAGACAAGTTTAGAAATCCAGAGAGGATATGCTGAGATTATGAATTGCTTTGGTCAAAATTTAAATTATTTTGAGTATTATGTTCTTTTCTCCTTACTGCATTGAGGGGAGGTGGGGGGGAGACTTTGCAGTACTTGAAAAGGTAAAGAAGGGCAACAAGGCTAATCCAGGATTAAAGAAAATGAGCTCTGAGGACAGTCAGAGATATCTTTAAACCATATGGCCCAGAGGGAAGATATTTAAAGTGGGAATCTCTTGGAAGTGTACACACTGCCAACTCGGGTTATTTTTTCTGGATTTGTACACAGGCAAGACATATATAAATGCAAATAGGAAAAATGTAGTTAAGGGGATCACAAAAATGTAGCACGCCTGGGATCACAAATACTTCACTGTAAAATAAACTGCAGTACACGCTCAAAAGAGGTTTTTGCTAAAGAAAGCCAGGCTACAGTTATGAAAACTTGACAACCAACCAACTCTCCCCCCGACTTGTTTCTCAAATACTGTGAAATCATAACAATTTTATTTATAAGATGATTGCAAAATCATCTTTGGAGACACTGTTGACAGAAAACCGATTTTCTCTCTGAAAAGAATGCTGCAATAATTCAATTTCAAGTAACATCTAACTTGACTGAATTACTAAATGCATTATGAAAATATTTTTCCCCCACTGTATTTTTGTTTTCTAGCAAGCATTCACTGTTTTGTCCATAGTCTGTTTCAGCTATTCTCTCTTTTACTAAAACAATAACATCAGTTTCAAGGAGACCTTGCATGAAAGCTTTTTCTCCCAAGCTTTCAAAGTATATATTGCCTGAAAAAATGTCAATGAAAGTGCCATTTCTTAGTTTACAGCTGTGAAAGTCCTTTTCAGGGAAAAGGCATAAGAATCAGGGGAGATTGTGGGCAGAGCTCCTTTCACATGCTGTATGATTACTTGCAGTGGAGCACCAAGGAGAGAAAAAGAAGCCTTCTCTATTTAGTGTCAGGGAATAAAAAGAGTCTAAGATGAGCTAAAAGACTATTTTGTCACAGAATTTCTAAATAAAGGGAAGTCCTGTGAATTTGAACAATTAACAGATGGATTAGGGACCCAATTATCTGTGGTACTGTATATGAACTCCAACAAAGTTACTGTGAAAGAGGCAGCCTGTGCCCTAGCACTTTGCCTAGCCTGGCAAAATGGACCGCTGGTCTTTATTTGAGGTCTGGGACACAAATGGTATAGTACTTGTTGCTCTAGTAGTAGTGCTGGCGATAATAAAACGAGCTTTTGAAAAGCTCTTCAAAAGAGCTGTGTTTCCCTTTGACTGACTGATCTCTTAGACTGGTTACAGCACAAGCATTTCACAGAGAAGGTTTGAATTAGATGAGGTTACAACCCAATTCAGTCAGGTCTCATGCCTGCTCATCCATTTGACTCCTCAGAAGCCTGAGTGGCAGTCTGATGGGGGATCGGCAGTCTAAATTCCCAGGATCTTCAGTCCCCGCACAGTTTGTCAAATGGTTTCATGTCACGATATATTCAAAGATTTCCAAGACTGCCAAGCAGAATGCACTGTGGTTCTCAACACAATCTCTCCCTCTTTTTAGTCACTAGCAGCTTTCCAAGTCATGTAAAACACTTTGCAAATCAATCCCAGGCTTTGAAAGGTGGCTCTGCAAATGAACAGTGATGAAAGTATATTCGTACATAAGAACCCACTTTATGTAAACCTTCCTAGAAGAAATCTTAGAAAAAAAACAAAACCCACTTTGTTTCAAAACTACTGAAATGTTCCACTTCAATATTTTGACACGATTAGGTGGATGAGGACAATTAACGAACATCTACATTTAAAGAAGATTGGGAATTCAGGCTGAAATAGAAATGTCAGTACTAAACAAAATCACAGACCTTTTAGTTATTTTTGGTTCTAATTTATGTACCTTCATGAAAACCATCAGGTATTCAGACAAATAATTGTTAGAAGTTTCACAATTGTTACAAGTTTACACATCCTCAGCTAATTGGTATCCCCATGAATGAATAAACCACATTTCCAGTGGAGTTGGCAGAGATGGTGGACAGTTTTGTCACAAGGCTTTGGTAGAGCTGGAGGTCAGACAGCCTCTGTACTTGATGACAATGCACCTGATGGCTTGCCAGAGCAGGGGATGAGGTTCAGCAACCTGGGAACTCCCTTCCTCAATTGTGTTTTATCTGCCAATAAATGCTATGGTCCTTCTAAAAAACATACAGGCCCTTGTTCTGACAAAGGACATGGGCATATTTCAGGTGGTTTTATTACCTCTTTTGCAAGGAAATCAAAAGCCAGCCCACACAAACAAAAGTCAGCCCACACAAACAAAAGTAGGGTTAGCTTTTTGTAAACACTGCCAGTGATTAAGAATGATTAACCTCTATTCCTTCGTACCTTCAAAGCAAGGTTGTCTGTTTGGCTGAAAATGATGAATGCAGTATGGGGCAACTGTGTCAGACAATGCTCTGCAATAAAAGCAGGATGGAGTATAAAGACCAGTGGCTCTGGCTTCAAACCTTGTGAGTCTGAAGAGAAGCAAGAGCAT
Organism: Limnodromus scolopaceus; assembly: GCA_028565335.1. Taxonomy (NCBI): domain Eukaryota; kingdom Metazoa; phylum Chordata; class Aves; order Charadriiformes; family Scolopacidae; genus Limnodromus; species Limnodromus scolopaceus. The sequence goes on along the minus strand of JAOXNO010000013.1, from coordinate 92,808,044 downwards.
CAGATGAAGGGGGGCTTGGATGTTAGAAAGTTACACTGTAAATATTGCAGAGGAGTCCAGTCTCACTAGTCACTGCAGGGAAATGAATTTGGGCTTCAGAGTGCCTGAGAAAAACTTGGCCCATCCCCGATTTGCAGTGGAGGAGACAGACGAGGAGTCAAGGGAGACTATCTCTTTAGAATGACATGACGGTTGACTCTGATAATTTGATGGCTACTCCCAGGTCTAGGAATCGTGGCAGCTGATGCAGGTACATCATAAAATGTGCAATACATAACACAACAAATCAAGATAAAAGCTTTCTTCAGTGGACAAAATACTCAGGCTATCACTACACTGGTGTCAGGTTAAAGTGTGTGTCAAACATGAAACATTGTTCGATGTAGCACACCGCAGCTGAGCAGAGGAAAGTCTTTATTGCAGCCTTCCTTTTTATAACTGGTTCCACAGAATAAAAGCTCAGATGTTTTTTCCACCCTGACCAGAAAACACCTGCAAATTCCAGACAACACCACAAATGTCCCAGCTTGTTGCTTTAATCAAATACACTGGTTATACATGCCTACTCTTGGCTTCTTTTTGGCATGAACTTTGAATTCTTTTCTCTCAATTGACACATCTTCAGCAGAGAGGTACCATGTCTGACCATGATGTCTATCTTTTCTCCACTCTTACTGCAAAGCCGAAAACATTAGCAACAGGAGCTGTGCAAAAGGGAATGAAAACTAGCTCTTTCACTATATGAGGTCTTAGTCACCCAGCTCTGGTAGACTTCTTCTTCAGCTATGGTTTAGAGGTCTAAAGGACCGCATTTAACTTCACATCCTGTAAACAGTCTGATCCTTTCAGTATGATCAGTTTCCTTTGATAGCATCTAGCTAACAGGGTGTCTTGCCTAACTCAGGCCAAAGACATCTGTGGTGTGCTCAGCTGTCAGAACACGAGTACCAGGTCGGATAAACAAAAAAATAAAACCCTTAAATCAGTCTCATCTGAAATTTGCATCCAGGATGTAGGAGGCAGAGGCGGCAGTCCTTCCTGATCATTATTGGGGCAGTGATTTTAACCCAGACAGACCTCTCTCCTTGCAGCACTGTGCCCTATGATGCAGACTCTCTTGTTGCAGCTCTTTCAGTTCCTACAAGACACATATATATTCAGTGGAATATAAAGAAGAATGAACACAATGCCAGATACCAGCACGTAGGATGCTTGCCCTGGTTCCACTGAAGTTTTCTGGGGTTTGAGTCTCAGCACTTCCTGCTGCTGCTGAGCATGAGTGACTCTTCTCCCAGTTTGCCAGCTTCTCTGAACCCACTTTCTCACAGACTTTTCCCCACACACATTGCATACACACATAAGGTGTCTGCCCATGAGTTGTGCACTGTTAGGCAGCATGACACGCCATTGCTCCCGCCTACTTTGTGTATGCCCTACCTTGTACATTAAAATGGCCTCTGATAATGAGGTTCTTGTTAATGAGTGATGCATCTTATCCTGTGTTAATTTATATCAGCAATATATGTTTATAAAAAATGCAAGTACACTTCCCTTTGGGTCTTCTAAAAGAATTTTTTTAACACTTCTCTCAATTTATGGGATTAATTAATGTTAATGGGATTAATTTGCTTCATCTATCACTCCTCTTACTTCAATTTGTGGGCCTTAATCTGTAGGTGCACACTGCAAAATAAGATAGAAATAATCATTTACTGTAATCTCAATTCAGAGTATCTGATTTGACAAGTTATGCAGTGGGACTCATCATCATAGCAATCAGGAGGAAGAATTTTCTGTCCTTTTATTTAAAAAGCCATAAGAATGCTAATTCCTATTCTCGCTTTTTTTTTTTTTGTCTTTTTGGTAAGGGTTGGGGTGGAAAGGATCTTATGCATAATTTAATTGCTTTGTCTTTCTCCCTCAGGTCAGTATATTATATTATATTGAAAAGTAATTATGCAGCGAAAGTAAAATGTCAAACTGCAGATGTCTGGTAACAAGTAGTACAGATGTGAACGATTCTATTATGTGCCACCTTGCAGACATCTTTATACCTTTCCTCTGAAGCTTCACCCGTTCACTTATACGTTTGAGTATTTATGCGCCTTGGATGAGATTTGCTTTTTTTTCCCCCTTTGCAGCATCTAGATCCCAAGCTGGGTTGCCTTGTTGGCAATGATTGATTACCCAATATCTAATTAAACCTGATCCAATCACTTATTATGCAGAGTGGAACAAACAAACTGAAGTCGACTGTCAGACCCGTGATTGATGATACTGCCAATCCAGCTTTTGTTGCGTCTAATGTCCTGACGCTTGTTACAACCAGCCAAAGCTGCGCTGGACAAAGCGTTCTGTCACTCTTCACACAAATTCACTCCCCTCCCCCCCACACGCTCCTCTCTCTCTTTTTTTTTTTTTTTTTAAAGAAAAAATTATTGAGAACAGCAGAGGTTCTGTTTGGGTTAGTGTGTACAATGAGATCAAAGTCCCCTAGAGATTCAGAGTCCTTAAGTGGCAGGGAGTGGAAGAAAAAGAGTATGCGTGTGTGGAGGGGGGGTTGGCAGGAGGTGCACTTGGTATGGTAATGAACCTACCTTAGGGAGACTGACAGATATGACATTAAAGCAAACCTAGCAGGGTAATAATTTCTTTTCTATTGTCTGCCAAGCAGGATTCTCTTCGCAGCTCTCATTTATAAATTTTTCAGTTTTAATGTTTTAATTATTTAAAATGCAAATAGGTTCCTGAAGAAAGGAGCAGAAAATACAAATTCCCTAAACAAATTCAACTTTTGAAGTTGCATTCACACATTGTAAAACCTTTCTTTTGTGCCTTGCATTTAGTTTAGGTTAGTTAAGTTTTGGGGTTTTTTCTTTCTTTTTTGTGAGCCAAGAATTAGTCAAACTTTTTGTAGTTTTTCATTTTCATTTTTTTATTAGTTCTAGCCATTTTTTTCTTTGGTTTTAAGAACAAGTGGAATAAAATGTCAGATTCCCTTGAGATTCAAAGAACTAGTCAGAAAAATACAAAGAGGTTTGTATATAATATTTTATTTCCTGACATTGCCTGTGTTTCAAATACTCATATTGACCATAGATACTGGAGAAATTCACATAAAGTGATAATTTATATCCCTTCAGAAGGTTGAAATATCTGTTTAATGGATCCACCCTCATATAAATTGTTTATACTCAATGTGGGCAAGTCTCTGTGTGTATGTGCACATGTGCATGACTCCCATGTGATAATTGGAAGAACTGGTAAATGTATTTTTCAAAACCTTTTGCAATTAATCATATGTTTACAATTCCATCACCTGCTTAGTAATCTATCTTACAGTTCTATGATTCCCGACTCCCATACAGCTTCAAACAGCTGATATTGAAAACAAAACTAAAATAAAAGAAACTAAATCCAATAAGATTTTAAAATATTTTCCTTTTAAGCCAGAATTTCCTTGCAACAGTTATTTTTTCTGGAATAAAAGGAAGAGCAATATCCAGTTTGGAATCTTATTTTTTCCAGACAGGTAATACAATTCTTAAGTTTATTTGTTTCCTTTCCTTGACAGGCCAGACACAAGAGCTCTGCACATTTGGCCAAAAGCTGTGAAGGTGCCTAGGTCAACACATTTTGGTTCGATACTTCTACGTGTCTAGAAAAAAACATGTAGATTATTTATGGGTATGTTTTAAATATTTCACTCCTCCATCCTGCCCCTTAGATCTAGATGGTGCAGCACCTGGACGGACAACTGAGTTCATGAAATAGCCCCAGTATCACTAATGAAAACTCTTAAATCATACAAAAAACATGACTGTAATAAATTAGGAACATAGAAGTTAGGTTATAGCAATAGTTCACAGATTGGTTCACAGACTAGTTGAGGTAGGAAGGGACCTCAGGAGATCATCTGGTCCAATCCAAGCAGGATCATGTAGACCCAGTTGCTCAGAATCATGTCCAGACAGTTTCTGAGTATCTCCAAGGATGGAAACTTCACAACCTTCCTGTGCAACCTGTCACAGTGCTTGATTACCCTCACAGTAAAAACGTGTTTCTCTGTTTTCACACAGAGCCTGCTGTGTTTTGGTTTGTGCCCATTGCCTCTGGTCTTGTCACTAGGTGCCACTGAAAAGAGCCTGGCTCTGCCCTCTTTGCACCGTGCCTTCAGGTATTTATGTACATTGATGAGATACCCCCTAAGCCTTCTCTTCTCGTTCTCTGAACAGTCCCAGCTCTCTCAGCCTCTCCTCATAGGAGAGGTTATCCAGTCCCTTCAACATCTTAGTGGCCCTTTGTTGAACTTTCTCTAGTACGTCCATGTCTCTCTAGTACTGAGGAGCCCAGAACTGGACACAGCGCCCTGGGCCTGGCTTCACCAGTGTTGAGTAGAGGGAAGGAGGTTTTAACACTGTCCCTACATGATGGGCCCTAACCATGAATCTTAGGTATACAGCTGCTGGCCAACCATGCCTAACTAGCCCCAAATTGTTATCTTTTAGACAAATATACTCACAAGAATGTTTGCATGTACCTATGTTTTTGTGCAAGGAAAATCTGGTAAAATGTGTTAACATTTAAACAACTTCATCTTCAAAGGATGTAATATGTGCAAGGAGTTGCAGGATTTTAAAGAGAAGTAAAATAGACAGGCAGGTAGAATACAACCCTTATTTACTAGCAATGAAAGACAGTAATGGAAGTAAGTTAAAGAGTGGGAAAGACCAACATAAGTAAAAATGTGTTGGATGGTGCTGAGCTACAGAGAAAACCATGTGAATGTCCACTACTGTATGCTGCATGATGCCCTTTATCTTAGTGTTCACAGCAATCAAACCAGTATCAGGTCCTCTATCTTGATGGGAGTTTTTCTTCAAGAGTAGCTACATTGCACTGACGTATTTGAGGAAATGGGATTTGTGAAGCATAAGACTTGCATGTAGAGTATCAGTCTCTTAAATTCATACTCACACAACTTTAAGGAGAAGGAAAACATCTGGTTTTCTTTCATATCATAGAATCATAGAATGGTCCAGGCCAGAAGGGACCTCCAAAGGTCATCTAGTCCAACCTCCCCACAGTCAGCAGGGACACCCTCAACTACACCAGGTTGCCCAGGGCCTTGTTGAGCCTCACCTTGAGTATCTCCAGGGATGCGGACTCAACCACCTCCCTGGGCAACCTGTTCCAGTGCTCCACTGCCCTCATAGTAAAGAACTTTTTCCTAATATCCAACCTAAATCTGCCCTTACCCAACTTAAAGCCATTGCCCCTCGTCCTGTCGCTACAGGCCTTTATAAACACTCTCCCCAGCCTTCTTGTAGGCCCCCCTCAGGTACTGGAAGGCCGCTATTAGGTCTCCCTGGAGCCTCCTCCTCTCCAGGCTGAACAACCCCAGCTCCCTCAGCCTGTCCTCGTAGCAGAGGTGCTCCAACCCCCTGATCATTTTAGTGGCCCTCCTCTGGACCCGCTCCATCAGGTCCATGTCCTTCCTATATTGAGGGCTCCAGACCTGCACATAGTACACAATTTCACCCTACGCAGAAATATTCTTCAGACAAACTGAGGGACAGATTAAAAAAAGAGATGGGTAGCTGTGTAAAGACACTAGAAGAATTTCCCCAAACATCTAGGTATTTCAATGAAAACCTCATCTTGCACAAAACATCTGCTGAATGCAGGAGTGATGTCTGTCTGATTCACACTAATATATGTAATCAGCAAATCTGATGAGTCTAGTTGAACTGCCTTGGGACAAATAGGAAGAGAAACAAGCCTCTAGTGTTCAGATTTTGTTGCAGAGTTAGAGGTAACACAATTTTCAGGTAGTGTTGATACCTAGCTAACCTAGTTCTAAATTTATGGTTTGACTCTAGCTAACCCATCCCCTTCTGTAATAAACTAATAAACATTATATTGGTCTTCACAGAAGCTGCAGACTTACAGTGGGGTAAATGGGAGGAGAATCGAGCCCTAAGTATTTTAATCATGCTGACATATGTGGAGTTAAGAAAAAAAGGAAAAAATATCCAAAGAAACAAAATAGGTTTCTCACAGCATTAAAAATAAATGTTTTACACCAGGGCAATAGGAGGCTAACATTACCAAAGGAAGCTAAATTTAGCCTGTGAAAGGTTATCTTGGGCAAGCACTTATGGTGCATTTTTCTAAATTTTCACTTCAATTAATCTCTAGAAATTCAGTGTCTGATCCCAGTGACAGTAGCCTCTGGCTTCTTCAGAGCGACTGCCGAGGAAAAATTATCTGACACATATCAAACAAGCAAGAAATGACACTGGACAACATTAATCAAAACTTTCTCATTTCCTGAAGAATTAAGCATTAAATAATTAATTCCAGCACTACAGGCAGCTGTAAAAGAGGCCTTGTGCCTCCCCGCTGGTAAGAATTTGTCCTTGTCTAAAAGACTAGATTGATATATTTATTATTTATCAGATTAATCATGGCCAAGAACATTATAGATTGGCAGCCAAGCCCAGCCAGTTATATTGTAGTGGCCTGTTATTGGAGCCTGGAAAGAACCTGGTACATCAGCAACATTCAAAAGGGGAAGGGGTAGAAGAGTTTGCCCTCAAGCATTATTTAAAAAAAAAAAGCTCAAACGTCTTTTCCTTTTTTTTTTTTTTAGAAAGGGGAATTGGACAAAGAAGATGTCATTGATTCAGCACCTCAGTGGAGGCTGCTAGCTCCTGGGGTCATTTTTATTTCTGTTTGCTAAGGACTGAAGGAGGCCCTTAGGATGTGGGTCAGAATATCAACTATTCTACGTGAAGCCACAATCATTAGTTTTAAAACAGAGTTTCAGTGGCAGACAGATATAAATCAATTTAACCAGCACGTACAAGAAAAACCACTTCCAACCCTTCATTTTCCTTGTGTTTATCCAAGTACTGTAGCTGTGAGACTGATCTATGGTTTAGGTTTTCTTTCATTTTTGCTAGCTGACGGGTAGTACCAAGTAGCAGAGTAACTAGGAAGTTAAACCCTAGGGGATCAGGATGCCAAGTTCCTGTAGATTAATAGGTGTTAGACAAAATCTTATTTTCTTGTTTCTATGGTGGGGGAAGGATGAGTGAAATTTCTCATGCTCCATAAGAAGTTTATTTCCGCATGTGCCTCCCTGCTTTGCTCCTTTCATGTCACCTATGTTATCTGGCAACAACAAAACAGGAGAACTGCTATAAGCTTGATGAGTGAGAAGTGATGGGACATTCTTTAAGGGCAACTTTCTTTCTGCACAGACCAGGATTCCCCTGCTAGCCTACGAGAAAGGAAATTTCAGGATGGCTGGACACAAAACACATTTTATTTTTAAAAGATAAGTAAGAAAAAATAGGGTCACAGCAAAATTCGTCCCTGAAAATGCAGAAAGAAGAGTCAACACCAGACTAGGTCCTTTGACCTGGGATAAATAATGAATTGTTTCATAAACTTTCTATTTTTTTTTTTTTATTATTATGTTTTTGTCTAGGTTGGAAGTGACCTTTAAGATCATCAAGTCCAATCATCAACCTAACACCGCCAAAACCATGTCCTAAGCACTACATCTACCCATCTTTCAAATACCTCCAGAAATGGTGACTCAACCAACTTCACTGGGCAACCTGTTCCAATGTTTGATAACCCTTTCAGTGAAGAAATTCTTCCTAATATCCAATCTAAACCTCCCGTGGTGCAACTTGAGGCCATTTCCTCTCATCCTATCACTTGTTACTTGGGAGAAGAGATAAAATCCCACCTCACTACAACCTCCTTTCACGTAGTTGGAGAGCAACTCCCCTCAGCCTCCTTTTCTCCACACTAAACAACCCCAGTTCCCGCAGCCACTCCTCATAAGACTTGTTCTCCAGACCTTTCACTAGCCTTGCTGCCCTTCTCTGGACTCGCTCCAGAATCTCAATGACAAATGAGCTGTTAATGCCAACATTGATATTCTATTAAGATCGTAAGACTCTCCACACTAGGTCACATGGAAAACCCATTCAGCTCAGTCATTCCCAACAAAATCAAACTATGCATTCCTAGGTAAGATTATAAGACCTCCAGCTTTTGGGGAAACAAAAAAGCATTCCCAAACTCTCATGTATCTACAGGCTTCCAGTGGTCTTGAGAACCGGAGGTTGAGAGTTTCCTAAGCTGGAAGAATGACCCTTGTATATGATTAATCTGGTGGACTTTGCTACCATAAGTTTTTCTACCTGTTTCTTGATTTCCTGTGTGAATAACATTAGTAGTGTCCTGTGGCAATCAGTTCCACATTTAACTATGCGTTGCAAAAGAAACACCTTCTCTTGTCTGTTTTGAACCAGCTATCTGCTTGTTTGATGCCCTCCAAATCTTCAACAGGAGACAGTGAACATTTCCCTCTTCACCTACTCTGTGTGGCCTGTGAGATTGCCAACACTGAGCATACTGACTCTGTACTTTGCTACTAACAGTGTCTGCACACAGCTAAAGTATTTCGTTTTTTTCAGGGGGAAAATGTTTGATAGAACATTAGACACAAACAGAATGTCACAGATTAAAATGTCCACAGAGAAGCAAGGAGCACAATCTTAGAGTTGAGAAACCATGGGGTTTTTCTGCTGGTTATGTTTTACATTTTAATTGCAAAGTTTAAAAATAAAGTATAGCAGGCCATTGTTTTCTAATCTGGCTCCAAAAGGAAGCCATGCAGACTTGCTCAGAAGTTGGAGCTTTTTGTGCTTCCTGGGGAACCTAAAGAGCTATGTTTGAAGCAGTTTATTTTAACTCCAGTTTACATCATCCCAAGAACCCAAGTTCTAAATGGATAGAATAATTTCTAAAAGAAAGTGAGCAATCTTTCACAAAGCCTGTATAAAGAAAAGCTTTCGGTTGATTCTAAGCAAAAGTGTCAAAAGTGTCACATCTGCATATTAGGCTGCTGCTCTGTAAAAAACAGTTTTATTACCTGACATCATATACTTGTCACATTTCTTCTCAGAGAAGAAAAAATGTAAAAGGTCAGCATAAAATACTGTGTTGTGGATCTATGAATTGTTCACAAACATCTAAAAAAATAACACTGTGTGCTTTTGTATAAAATAGAACTAGTGGAAATACTGAAATTGAGCAGAATTCTGTCTTGATGTATATGTTCTTTCATTTCTTCCTGCTCATATTTTGATGAATTAAATTCACAATCAGCTTTTGAACATTGCATATTATTTCTCAGATAACATATCTTTCATATGAAGTTGACTGTTTATCTGAGTATTAACCAAGGCTTTATACTTCATCTTTAAAACATATAGGGCTTTTTTATTCTTTATTTTAGCAGAAATAACAAAACCTTTCCATATTCAGTCATCAAATGTTAAAAAAAACCCTAAAAGCTACGCTTTGTCTTGTTTTTCATAAACTCTAGTTCAAGAGAAGTCCCTGGTTGGAATTATGGAAGTTTTTTCTTAAAATGGCAAGCCTTGCAAACTAGATAAAGCTTCTGATATGCATCTGTTACAGAAGAGACAAAAAGTCCTAAAACAAAACTTTCGGAAATTGATTCAAAATATTGATCCTATACAATTAAACACAGAGCCTCAAGTAAAATCTGATTGAGACTAAGATTCTGAAGGAGGTAACTCAGATACCGGTAGCACCAAGCTTAGGACCAGCTGTTTCTCAGCTGGCACTGGTGGCGAGCCCTATGGCACCAGAGCATCCATTCAGGCACTGGGAAACAGAAGCAGGTCTAAGTTCAACTAACACTCCTAGCACTTCTAGAGAAGGGCAGACAGTACAGAGCAATTTGGTCTTATGCTTCTTTTTCTCCTGTGGTAACAGTGATAAATAAGAGAAAAAATTCAGAGAACCAAATCCCAGTAAACCAAGTCAGCCTGAAAAAGAGTAGTAACCAGACCTGTGACCAGATTGTATGCTGGGGGAAAAGTAGTTTTCTCTTGTGAAGACATACTGACTACAACAGCAAAAGAAATCAGAAGCAACAACAAGACAGGGTAACTTGTTGGTTGTTTGCTGCTCACTAGATGTTCCCTTCAGCAACTTTGAAAGGCAGAAGAGGGGAAAGCTGCCTATTTGCGGTATTCTGGGTAAAAGGAGATTTCTGAAAGTGTAAGTAAAGAAGATAATTTTTAAGACGTTAAGAGAGACATACAGAGAGAAAGTATCTGATGCGTACCTAGAACTTAGAGGGGATGGAAGTACAGGGAAGACTTTTTATACGGTCTAGAGGAAACTGTGCAGAATTGGTTGCGAGTTAGGACTCCACTGAAATGCTGCCAAAATCAGACTAAACAGTAAAGAAAGGAGATGTCCTGGCAAGATATGCTAGGCAGAGGGAGAGATTTCTTTGTAACTCTCATACAGTTTCTTACTCTTTTTTTTTGCCCATCTAGTCTACATTCCTGTATGTCATTACTGTCGAATTTTTCTTGTCCTACTTTGTATTCTGACAAAACTTAGATCAAGCTTTTAAAAATCCTATTGCTTACTTTATTTTGTGCGATGATCAGATCTAAACAAAGCCTTGGATTAAGTAAGATTCTGACATAAATGGTGAAATTTGAGTGAATGTGTAGAGTGAAGGCCCTTAGCAGTTACACATCCAGTCAATAGTGAAAGCATTATACTACAGTGATTGAAGCAGGAGTTAGAACTGTGTTAACTACTGTATCCACCGCTCTGTAGAATTACACCCAATAAGGATTTATTACTTTATGCAAAATGGAACAGATGGGAACTATTAAAATAAACAAATCAAACCTCCAGAGTATCTTCTACAGGGTAGTTAAATCATTCATATGAGAGCTGGGACAAGTAAACTCAAATACTTTCAAGACAAAGCTGACTACCCATCTTTCACGCACTGGATGACAGCTTTCACCATTGGTCAGTTGGTTTACAGTCTCTGACCACCACCTCCATTTCCAGCTGTGACACAAACTGGGAAGATTGGTCCAAACTCAGAAGACACCACAATACTACTACATAGCAGCTTTGGCCCTACAGGCAAGACAAGTTGGGGAATACATGGTTTTCACTAGAGCTTAAAGACAAGATCCAAAAGTTAAGTAAAGGATTAGATGTTCTTGATATCACTTCTTCTAACTTCAAAACCCCTGGCCCTGTGAGGTAGGTACTGGGGGCTTGTCTCTGATGCTCAGCCTTAACCCAAGGGTCTTGCTGTGTTAGCTTTACAACTGAAAGCAATATTATTTTGGAGACTCAGTGCTGCCCTGCTACAGCTGTATTAATTGATTTCCTGGAGTGAGCTTAGCCAGTTACTGGACTCTCCACCACAAAGATTCTGTTCCTCCCTAAAATCACCTACCTACTTGGGAGGAAGACAAACTCCCTCATGTTGTCACGGTTAGCTTTTGCTGCAGACTAAATGTTGTCTTCATGTTTAGCCTTCATGAAGTCTTGCAGTTCCTTGCAAGAGGTTATCCCATGCTGATCACAATGGAGAGGTACAATCTGTCCCCTGCTCCCCTTGCCATGGGTGTGCCACAAGCCTACAAAGCTTGAATCTGTCAGCAAAAAAAACAGAAAAAGGAGATACCACTAACAGGGAACACTGAGATCTGCTGGGAGAAAGCCAACAGGTGAAATGAAGTTTAGAAAAATAAGTGTGCATTGTCTTTTTTAGAATTGACTTTTCCCTCTGGCCTTTTTGTTGGCTTCTTCAGCTATGACAGTCCCCCACAGTCCCTAGGGAAGCCTCTTGCCACCCCTCACTTTTGAGCGTTTGGGCTGGGAGTTTAGTCTTTGCTGCAGCCAGGGCTCCTGTTCCTTTCAGAAGTCTCCTTGTTGGTTTTCATGCTGCAAGCACCCTGTTTGCTCTCTGTCTCAGGACATGAGTACAAGATATATTGACTTTGGCAGGAAAGCCAAATTAAAAGGCTCTTTTTCCCAGCCATTGTTCTCACACACTAGATAACTGCCCATTCAGCAGTGCCTGGCCAACAGATTTGGAGGCCACACTGTAAATCAACTCTCTGAAATTATCTGAGTTACAAATAACCTTTTTAATGTTTATTTTTAACTTGCATCAGCTTGGTGTGTATTGATTTGCAACACAAAAAATTTGAACAGAGCCATCGTATACAACATGGTCACAGCGTAGGAGCGAAGGAAACGTGTGCTCTGAAGCTGGCTTGCTGAGTAACAAAACTGGGTATCCCACAACACCACCCTCTTGCCTTGCCCCACACTGCATTCCTAAGGCATCCCGGACAGAGCGGACTGTTTCTTGTCAGGAAATAGTCGTCCTTTCTCCTCCCATGAAGGCTTGCGCAGAGTTGAAGCATGCCAGCTAGGTTAAACAAACAGCCAGCCTCTCTTCGGCCCCACCACATCACTTTGAAAGAACAGGTTCTTTTAAAGCAAACTGGAAGCAGACAAATTACAGAGCTTTCCTCTCTGTCGTACATTCAGAAATGTAAATACATTCCAGCAGTAAGACTGACTTCTTAAAAATACTAGAAACACAAGGCAAATATTTGTGCCTGCTGCACAAATAATTTGGTGTGGTTTTAACTGTTGAGAATGTAGTGGTGTCTTTTAAAGTCGATGTCAAACACTGACTGTTGAGCAATAATGAAATTAAAAGAGTTGATAAATATGGGGTTTAGTAGCCAAACAGGTGGCTTCTGTTTCCTAAAAACCAACTAAAACTAGGAAACTAAAGCAGGCAGAGAGGTTGGAGGGGGCACAGAAAGAACTTTTAAAGATGTTTTTCCCTTTTTTACATCTTAATGACAAGCTGATACCATACCTCACCCACCTATTCGGCTGGTAGAAAAAAGCTGTCAATTAACTCTCAAAGTCAGAGGCAAACCAGGAATACCTTAGCAAGAATTTCAGATTTTTGATCATATGAATACAGGAGTCATGTTGCTAATGTTACTGTGTTTATCAAGTACCCACGTACAGATGGTGGGATAGTTTACCTTGTTTTGGCCTTATTGTTATTCTTTCCCTTTTTTCTCCCTTGGGTACTTACCTTCATCTCTCTAAGAGCTTTCTATTCCCCCTAAGACTTCTGTTTTCTTCCACTTGCACATGAAATATATGGCTGCCATTTTTGAAATTAAACCGAGTCTAGGGATTATCCTGACCTGAAACACCAATAGCAGCTCTCACAGTCACAGTCCATTGAACATTATTAATTTATGATCACATCTTGCTGTGCCTTAGCCGCTTTTGCTCTTTCTCGAATTAACCTACCACAGCAAGCCTGCCTGCTGCACAAAATACTACAAAGTAGGATAACATCCTGCTGAGACACTCGGTATGTCACGTAATGGGAAAGTATGCCACATCTGAAGGACAGTAAAGTTTTCTTCTTTCTATTTTGACTCCTGTTTTTGTGTTAAGTGAAAATAGAGCAGGAATACAGATCATTTAGTTTAGCATCTAGATGTTCAAATACTATAATTTTCCTTTGAAATAATTTTAGCTTTACCATGCCCCAGCATAATCGACATCTGGTCTTCAAATAAAGGAATAACAACACAAAAGGTATTCATAAACCTACCTCTTCTACTTACTGTACCTGAAGTAGAAAGTAACGTTCAGGCTCTTTCACTAGCCAAATCAGTGATTTTCTAATGCATATGGAAATGAAAGCCTATACAGCTATATGGTATTTTCAGCATTGCTTTTCAAATTTCCAAACCCCTCAAATAAGAAGCAACATAGGGAAAGGGCTACTTGATCATTTGTTAAACAAATATCAAAGATATGCATACTAATGCCAGAAGGAGTGCTTTCGGGTGTTCTATTTACAGAATTGTAATTACATTTGCTGTTTGAATTGGCCCTCCAAAGAATTAAAAATAAGCAGCCATGGCTTTTTATTGCTATCCAGTGTTCCCTGGTGGCTTCTCTCTGAGTGTTCTGACTGGCAATTGTTCCAGGCTCACTTGTGCCAGTAATGCATTTGTTAATTAGGCTAAGAATACTACAAAAACCACAACACAAGCCTCTTGTCAGCATATGCTGATCTAACCTCTTGAAAGGATGGTGATTTAAACAGATGCCTTTTGAGTTTTTGCTATTTTTTCTCAAAACATGTAAATATTCCCCTAGATATTAGTTATGCTGGTTTAAACTTTTATGGGATCAAATATTTGTTTAATTCTTGTTTTCCATGTTTGCTTTTCCATTTCAGTGTTCTTTCTTCCCCATATCTCCTACACATATAAGGGAGAAGTCTTGAAAACACACTTTTTTGACAGTAACCAAAACAGCTTTCTGCACCTATATTTATATCTAATGTCATATTGGAGTTCTGCAAAGACTAGGCTGGAGCGACATGGAGATTTTGCTCTTTCCTGCACCAGCACTAAAAACGCAAGAACTATGCCAGACGTGCCAGAGTAAAAGGATGATACACAGTAGAGGGTCACTTTCTAAAAAAACCTGCATGTCAAGTTGCTCTGATTCTGTGTTCCAGCCGTTCAGGTGAAAAGAAAAGGGATGAAATTAATTAGGCTGCAACTTCATTACTGGTTTGAGAATGATCTGGCAAAAAGAACCTCACTGTGCAGTTCATCAGTCCTTTTTAATAACTTTCACCTGTCCAAAGGCTGTCGCCAACTCTCTTATCTACAAACCTGTTTTCACACCATTCTCCACAGCCCTTTTTGTATAAAATTTGTAAGTTATTGGGATATTGCTTGTCAAGACAAAAATAAGGAACTCAAACCAAGAGGAAATCTACAGAAACTTGAAGCAAGCTTTCACCCTTGAGAGTGGACACAAATGTAATTTATACTTTAAAGAAAAATGCATTAAAGGAATGCCTTACATTTCCATACTAGAAGTTATATACTAAAATTGTGATAAAGGGAAAGGAAATTTAGACTTATTATGATTCTTAACCTATATCCTATCCAGATTTCTTAAAATGAAAGAAGCTTTCTCCTTTCACTTCATGCAGTATAGCACTTAGCATTTTTTCAAAATATTTGCTTAAATATTTTCCATCTACCATCTCAGACAATAGTGCTCACTACCTACAATACGCAGAGAGAAAAGTTAGTAGTCTCAATTCAGTATACATCAAAATGGTCTTCCCAACAGAAATAGTATGATTCACTTGAAAATCAAGCAACTTTGTTTGGAAGGTTGTCTGTTTTGGCTATCTGCCCAAGTAAGTACTCAGGGCTGGGGCTGAATCTTGATTTTCTGTAACTATCTGCTTTTACATTGAAAATATTTGCTTTTTTCCCTTCTGAAAGGGGAATATATGAAAAAAAAGTTTTGGCTAATTTGGAGGAAAACGGACAGAAAAGTAGTCTAAACTTTCATTTTTTTCTATATATTGGTGTCCACATACGTACCCTTTTTCTAGTGATGTACCAGCCTCACCAGGTGCATCACCAAAAATATGTTTCTGGTAAGGAGCCGCCAATTGCTGAGAGTGGATACTAGAGTTATTCAACCTGTAACATTCATGAGGCCATGGAAGTAGAATTTCTGAATGCAAATTTACAGTAATCCAGTTTTCACATTTAAAAAAAAAGAAATTTTCTGAATGCTAACCTTGAGGAGAATAGAGAAGAACTGTTTGACTATATTCTGATGGGACACACTGCTGACACAGTAAGAGTAAACCTAAGGAATCTTATGTGGCAAAATGAATTTTGTAACACAATGATTAGTACTTCAGACTAATGAATTTGTGGACAGTAGATTTAAATGTATAAATGGGACTAAGCAGGACCAACAGGCCTGCAAAATCTGTTGGTAAAAAGCTCTAGAATGAATCTAACAAAGCAAGAAAAGCATGTTTAGAATACAAAACACCTTCATAACATTGCAGTACTGGTCATCTAGCATTAATCATAGCAGAAGAATACGACCCTGTGTGACTGTCAGCCTCATCACTCAGTATCCCATCAAAAGTTAATTCAGATGCAGATGAAGGCACGACTCTGGCTGATTGCTCTTATATCCAAATGAGCTGGAAAGGAGCAAGCTCAGGTACCAGCATCACTCCTCCAACCTTAGCACATCTCAGCACTCCCTCCTCAGTACCTCACATTGTACCTAGGACCACCAGGCCTAATTTAAGTTAGCTCAGGTGTTGCTACACTTCATAGCATTACAACAACTGCAATGTAGAAACTCTAAGACATGCTGAGGGGGGAAGAGCGTGGGGAGGAAGCCCATGAGCAGCACTCACAAGACCTGTCCTTTGATAAATTCGCAAATGACATAAGTGAGCAGGGACTGAGATTCTGAACTACAATGAAGCCTAACACATTGAAGATCAAAGTGCCAGCAAACTCATTAACTTGTGCTATGAAACATGAAGCAGGAGTACAGAAAATATTTGCCTTTGCTGAAAATATTTGATGAGCATTTCACTCCAGAAATAAGTGTTATAAATGCTTATGCAATTCACTTGCATGTGTAATTGCCTTTATGAACAAGCAAGCACTGTGACAGCATTACTAATTCTCTGGATTCTGGGTTTTGATGGTTTTACTTTAAGATTGAATTTTAGTATGGACTGCATTTCCAGACTATGTCTTTTCCCCCGCTTTAGACTGCTATCAAACAAGAAGGTCTGAGAAAGAAAAGAATGGGGAAAGGGGCTTGCGGGACATCCTTTTACCCTTTGAAAGTGGAATTAAGGTTGCCACAAGTAAAATTCTAGCTCATGTGTGGCCAAATCCAGAATGCTCTTAGAGCTCCCAGGGAGGTCCTCAGTAATCATGTGATAGGGAGGAAAGGTGCTCTGAATTCTGGAGTGCAGGAGATGAAATGACCCTGTGAAGGTAGTAAGGAGAGGGAGGAGATATGAATCAGGGAAAAGAAATTTAAAATTATTAAGTATTGCAAATTTCACATAAAGATAGCCTACATGCAAGTCTTTTATGTCTGCTTATAGCCTGGCACAGTGTTGCTCATTTAGGTTAACTACTTGCAGGAGCTGGAGTTTCCCCTACAGCTTCCAGATGTACTAGTGTAGAGCCCAACTTCAGCTGTCTCAGGTTGAAGACTGCTAATTGCTAGCCTAGATGTTGGCAGAAAGGAGCACTGACATACCAGGAAAGGCAAAGATGGTGGTTGATTTCCAGATAAGTGCAAACCACGGCAAATGGTCCTGACGCTCCCAGAATGTGTTTAAATTAACACAGATAATACTGGCAATCGGGCCTCTTCTACTAGCTCATTAATGTCCAAGTTGCAGTTTTACTGAGTAGTTGCATCTGTTCTAGTGATCTGAAGCACCTACCACCACCCTATGCACCCTGGTACACTGTTCTTTCCTGTATATACGGTTAGGTACTGTAAGGTTTGGTACAGCTTCCCTGCCCTGCCCCCACCATGACTCAGGAAGGTTTTATTGACTATGACCCTTCGTGTCTAGAGTTGTACAGCCCCTGTCAGGTGTCATCAAAAAGGGAAGATCTAGAGTCACTGGACTATAGAGCTTACAAAGTTGAAGGAAATAACATCAGGGAAACAGCAAAAATTCTTCATTTCTGACCTTCTGTGTAGAGCACTGGCAGTTTCTCTCACTCCTCAAACAAAAGAGAATAACCAAAGTTTTCCAGCATCCAGAGATCAGTAAGGCTGTACTTTGTACCTGTGTTTAGGGCTGAGTTTTGAACATGAAATAGTTACATAGGTTCAAAAACATCCAGAAGTTGAGTCAAAGAAAAGAAACAGACAGTTCATAGCACTAGCACTTGAAGTGATTTCAGTTTCTTAGGTGTCATACCTAACTTCTGAAAATGTGATGTCAGCAATATATGAGAAACCCTCAGCTAACTGAAATCTTACAGTAGAAGTACAAAAACAGGGATACATTAGAACGGCTAACCCAATATTATTCTGATACTATGTCCATCAATTTATCTACAAAACTTCTGCCTTAGATACTCTCAGATAATTCTTTTCAGCTCCAGTCTCTTTAAAATAGTACATATCTTTTCACTAGATTCTATATAAGAATATAGCTCTTCAAACTCTGAGCTGCGACTCAGCAAGTCTTGACACAGTATAGTAGCATACTTTCTTCCCTCTTCCACCTTGCACCTCTCTGAGAGATACTGAGTGGTGCATCCCAATATATTTCTAGAAGAACTAGTGAATGATGGAAGATACAGCCAGTTGTGCAAGATATTCTATGGTCACCTCAGTGTACGTACCTGTGAATACTATACCGTTGACACTAGCTGAAGCTCAGTTTCAGTACCTGAGAAGGGCAGACACCATAACATGAAATTTTTTGAGATGCCCTGAAAAATTTTTGCCATCCAAACTTCAAAGTGAGTCGTCTATGGTTATTCCTGGAAGTATTTAAGAAATGTGTAGACATGGCACTTCAGGGCATGCTCTAATGCTTGAGATTGTTGGGTTTTGTCTGTCTGTGGGTGTGTGTGGTGTGTGGGGGTGTGGTGTTGGGTTTTTGGGGTTTTTGGTTGTTTTTTTTTTTGTGGTTGGACTCGATGATCTCAAAGGTCTCTTCCAACCATGAATATTCTGTCATTCTGTGATTCCACCAGTCCATCAGATTCATTCTTACTTCCTAGAAAATTCATCTCTACCTGTTTCTAAATTCTTATATTGATTTCTGGCTCCTCCATGGAGTGTTATTTTGTCTTCGAGGGAAATAAAACAAGTTTTAGCATGAGCACCTATGCAAAAAGAAATTATTATTTATTATTTCCCCACTGCATAGTGTTTTTTTTCTAAAAATAATCCTGCAACAACATACGGACCTAACCAGTAGGAAAAACTTGAAAATCACCTATGAGTGATTATTCAGAAAGGCTGAGTAAGGGTCCATGGAACATAAATGGACACTTGCAAATGGTAATATTGTAGATATTCAGCAGGCATTTACCATGATCTTCTTATGGGATGTACATGTGTCTATGTATTTACCAAATTTTACAGGATCAGTTTCCTTCTATCCTGCCTGAGTCTCATAGAAATTCTTTCAACAGTCTCATAAATGAAGTCAAAAAGTTTACTAGTAACACAGTACTGTTCAGGGTACTCGAATATCATTGGTTGAGGATCTGGAGAAAGTGTTAGCAACACCAAGAGACAAAGAATTTAAATGGTAGATGAAAATCAGTCTTGATAAATGTAAAAGCATACATAGTAAGGAGTATATATATATATGCATATACATGCATGCACCTGTGGGTGTTCAATTAGATATTTCAATGCAGAACAGTCATCTTGGAGTCTTTGTGGATCATTCTCTCAAAACACCCAACTCAGTGTTCAGTGGCACCAAAAAGGCAAGTAGAACATACGGAATTGTTTGGAAAAGAATAGAGAACAAACCAGCAAGCATTATGCATAAAACCACAAAGAACTTGTATCCTTGACGTTGACCACAATGTTGGGCACTCAATCTGAATAATTATGTAGCAGAACAAGGATAGGTACAGATAAGGATTATCAGAGTTCCAGAATTACCTCCATATGGGATGAGATTGAATATTCTTGGATTCTACAGTAGGAAAAAAAGCCCAATCAAAACAACAAACCGAAGATGAGTGGATATATAAAGTATTCAGAGATGCCAATAATATGAGTGGTGAAAAGCTGTTTACTATTTCTAATAAAACAGAAGAACTAGGGGACTCACAATACAAGAATCAGAGAGAAGTCTTAAAAGCAAAAAAAAAGAAAATTCATTTTAAAAAACTGTGTAGTTATTTTGTATAGAACAACATGGAGAATAACACACAGAATTCACTGTCACTGCATATGGCAGATGCCAAGGGTGTGTATGGCTTCAGAAATAAAAGGACCCATCATTGTTGCCAATTCTGTCTCAGAAAGCCCGACTCACTGATCCTCACAAGGAAAGAGGCCATTCTGAATGAAAGAGTAAGCAATGCTTGCTTTGGTTCCTTATTCGTTTCCTCAGCATCTGCTACTGTTACTGCCAGGGACAGAACAATGAGAGTGGCTTTTGACGCCTTTGTGGGTTTTGCAACTGTGAGTGTTAATCCTTTAATCTTTTTGGTTCACTTTGTGCTCCTTAAGCATATTGCATTTTATATTTATGGGCCTAATTCAAGGTTGGTGAATGAAGTCTAGTTTCTTTTGAAGTCAGTGGGAATAGTAGACTCACTTTTTCCCCTTTACATTGCAGAAAGTAATTCTTATTCTCAGAAGTGATGTGAACAACTCAGATTCCTAAATGCCTCTTACATTACATGGAGCCCACTTATAATGCTTCTGTCAGGGAGGATCTCTGCTCCTTATGGCCGTGTTTGAAACAGAGCCAAACAACACCAAGTGCCCTAAGACCCAAGGGTTCGTCTTCACAGAGGTATTTTCCAGCTTCATCATTAAGAGGAAACCCAAGACAGGCTTATTTCTGCAGGGACTGTTCCAGTATATTTGAGATATATGAATTATAACCCCTTTGTACTAGGGTGTAGCAATTAGGAGTTTGGGGCTCAAGCTGGAATAATCTGAAAAGCATTCCTGATTTTCTGGATTTGTAGAGTAGCCTATTAAGAAAATCTTATGGCTGCCTCATGAATACGGATGTTATTTACTTTTATATGTCTATACTGATAACCAATTCAGTCAAAACTCAGCTAAAGATGTTGTTACTATTAGAGATAACAAATACCTTCTGGGTAGCTTTTTTTTTAATTTGAACTTCCCAAGTTCTATCTGCTTTCAGTTAAAAATAACTTTCAGGTTTCGCTAAAGAAATTGATTTAAACTTCTGTCTTGCAGAAGTTACATGCACTGCATATTTTAGGAACATTTAGGAAGTTGCACCTAGGTTTGTGCTAAGCTGAATAACGCTCCTGTAAGAGACCACACCTAAGGACAATTTGACTAACCTGCAGAAATTACAGCAAATTCTATTATATCACGTCTCAACTGCACTTTCACTAACTAAAACCATGACTGCTTTCAACCCTTTCCTCACAGCTTCCCTCTTCTCATTGCACAAAATCACAGGAGAACTTACAGTACACATAACTTTCTCAAGCAAAGGCACAACTGCAAAACATTTCTGTATCAGAGATAACTTTTTGTTACTATTTTACAGTCTTAGATGCCAAATCTATAAATAAAAGGAAAAAGCCTTTTGGTATTTCTCAAACAGTTGTCAATCTCTTTTAGGAATTTTTCTTCAGATCAAAGTATTATTTTAATATTCCTCACCCGAACTTGCATTTGTGCTTCTTGCTTAGAGGCATGAGTGCCATCTATAGAACAGTCACTAGTAGATATTTACTTGAATGTTGAGAAATAAGAGAGAGTTTTGTCCCTGTTGTCCCAGGAGACAGTTTTGTCCCTTTAACAAAAAGCTCTCTTGCTATTCAATTTATGTGTCACAACAAATTCAGTAATTTTCCACTAGTGGAGGTTTAACACAGGTAAACAAGTATCATTACAATTTTAAGCAGAGAAGGAATCACTGACAGCTAATGATATTGATATTTGTTGAAAGACTGTGATGATGTTTTAATTTAAAATAAATGTATATGTCTACTGCACCAGCAGTGGTGCAAATATTTAGTATAACAGGAAATACATAATTTTTTTTCTACTGTGCGTTAAATCAAGAAATAAAAAAGAATTAAAAACAAACAAATAACTCCCACCCCAATCTGCTAATCCCTTGCTCTAAATAAAAGCATTTTATGATGGGTTATTTATATAATGATTTTTCTTTGATCTTCCTGTCTAGTCTTTAATAAGATATATAGAGGTATTGAGTATTTCAGTTCCATTTCTATCATAAAAGCTTTCTTCTCTAATCCATTTCTTTCCTGGTTTCCTTTTTGTCTGATGGTAACCACTTTCTCATGATGAAAAGGATTTTAATTGAGTCACTAGGAGTATATTTGTAATCCTTTATGTGAAGCCTTTCTTCCAGTTATGTATCTTTAAGTTGCAAATATATCCAGCTTGTAATTTAAAACATAATTGTACTTTGTATGGAAAATACAGTCACGAAAAGCAGAGGGCACCCTATCACATGCTAACTCTCCTATCATGAAAAAAGATGGGAAGGGAAGGGAAGGGAAGGGAAGGGAAGGGAAGGGAAGGGAAGGGAAGGGAAGGGAAGGGAAGGGACTGGAAGGGACGGCAGGGCACGGGAATGGACTGGAATG